>JARQOC010000001.1:389829961-390297461 GCA_033576535.1 Allobates femoralis | reverse complement strand
TTTTGTTATTTGATAATAGCATGTCAGACAATGCAAAATGTGAAGAGAAAAATTTTTAAAAAATTTATTTTTTTAAAAAAATGATTTTCAAAGTTCGGAAAAAGTGCGAATTTCGCTGTTGCCTGCCTTTACGTTTCTTCTCATAACTAAGGCTAGGAATAAGATAGAGAGACAAAATAAACACCATTCTACTCAGAACTATACAGGCTTTCACCAGATATGTCACAAAGAGGATCTTTGTTAATATTTTACCCATGTGATCGCAAGCGCAAAACTTTAAAACGCATTTCCGAAAAATTGGCGCGCTTTAAATATTTCAAAAACTGCCCATGTGTCTGCTATGCTCTTAGCCACATCTGTACCAAATTTCAAGTTGGGATCGTGATGGAATCATATTTTAAAATATTTTACTATTAATAGCGTCAATGGGTCATTCCATATCAAGTGATCTAAATGTGAATATTTTTTTTACCTGACATCTTTAGATTTTTTTAATTTTTTTCCTTTATGAAGTACTACTTTAGTTAATTACAAATTAAAAGTTTAGAATTTTTTTCTTCATCAGTTAATTTTTTACAGATTTTTAAAGTTTAAAAAAGTGTGAATTTTGGCCTGGTATGACTTTACATTTTTTTATCTTGGGCTAGAAATAAGATAGAGAAACAAAATAAACACCATTCTACTCAGAGCTGTCCAGGCTTTCACCAGATATGTCACAAGAGTATATTTGTTAATTTTAATTTTTTACCCATGCGAACACAAACGCAACATTTTGAAACGCATTTCCGAAAAAAACGTTTTAATAAAAATTTTCCAAAACTGCCCATGTGTCCTTTATGCTCTTAGCACATCTGTACCAAATTTCAAGTTGGGATCGTGATGGGATCATATTTTAAAATATTTAACTATTATAGTGTCAATTCAAAAATCTTGAATTCAGATCTGTTCAACCTGTGGTCTAAAAGCGTGGGGTCTATATTTATCAAATCCATTATTTTTAGACATTACTGTATTATTTTGATATGTTACAGCTTAGAAGCAGGAGAGGACATATAGGAAAAAGCTTTGTTAGGGCTCAATCTGAGAAAGCACAGGGATAGACAGTGAATACAGAGCAGATGATAGGCCAGCAGCTCTGTCAATCATGTTAAGTGTCTACCCACTGCATTCAGGAAGTAAGACAGCTCGTTCAGACCTTTCATGTCCTGACATGTCTGGACATCTTCACTCCTGAACAAACAATAGTCTGTACAAAGCCATCAAGGCTGTGTACTAAAATATGGGTGAGTAAATATATTAATAGTTTAATGCTTTTATTATTAAGGGCCTATACACACAGTGCTATTCTTAGGGATCATCATTCAGAAAAACAGCCCCATTGATTTCTATGGGGTTCACCACATGCAGTGTTTTTGGAAACACTCAAGAGTGAGTAAATCACTGCTTGAACTACTTTTTAATCGCTGCAATAAACGCAGCATTTATCATTTATATAAAAAAAGCTGCCATTTTTTCACTAGCGATTAAAAAAACTAACGCATATGTGGTAAAAACTTGGTAGAAAAACAAGCTGCCAAAACTGCAGCGTGTATCTGCAGACAGAAAAAACTGTGCGCGCTAGCCCTAAAACTCACTTTATAGTAATACAGTTCTATCTCAAGTGTACTGTAAATATCTATTTTTTATTACCTATCTTCCTTACTTAATATTAACTGTATTTTTCCCACAAAGCAATGGCTGCTACTTCTCAAGAAACAGCATTTTATCATAGACAGTGTTGCAATCCTTTTGAAAAAATCTGAATATGATTGGCGCTGGTGGCTGGCTACTGTACTCTCCAAAGATTGTGAAAATGAAGAAGTAGAATTGACTTTATTGCATCCTTCTGGTCCAGCGCCATCCTTTGTGTATCCAAGAAAGCCAGACATTTTAAAAGTGCACAAAAATCAGATATTAACTCAGGCGGAGCCTAAACACCGTGACAGGCCGGACATACTCTTTGACACACAAGGAAATGGCAATTGCTAGTAAGCGTTTATGGACAAGATTACATTTCACCCACTAGAAGGACAAATTGATAAAATGCCACTTTAAAAACATACTATTAATTGTTTGATTAGTTCATAATTTATAGAACGATGATTTAACTACTGTACTATTCTTATTAAACACTTCATAAATCACATGTTTAGTGATAGAATAGAAAACAAATTTATATGTATAAATAGGGGTTAACATTTTTGGTTCTTTTAATCTTGTTTAATCAAACTTGAGGATATGATCACCTTTCTTCTTTTGGTCTGTTCAATACATTCAAGTTGAAAATGCTGAGCGTTGTGTTCTGATGATTAAGATGTATTTATCCTGGCACTTATGGGATTTGTTTTTTGTGTTTCTTTTTTGTTGCATATAAATGTTTTATTCAATAAGTTGTGATAACTCATACAACCATAAAATAAAAAATATATAAATTTGACAGGTCCCAAGTTGAATCTCTGCACAAATATAACCAAGAACACAATCAGTCATTTTTTCACAATTGCCCGTCAATAGTTTGAATTTGATATAAAGAAACATAGTCTTGTAACATATCAAATGAAAGCTGTTACCGTTCTGAGTAAAATGATGCCTCTCCCACTTCATTATCTTATTTCTAGCCTGAGATAAAAAAAATGTAAAGTCATACCAGGCCAAAATTCACCCTTTTTTTAAACTTTAAAAATCTGTAAAAAATTAACTGATGAAGAAAAAAATTCTAAACTTTTAATTTGTAATTAACTAAAATTGTAGTTCATAAAGAAAAAGAATAAAAAAAAATCTAAAGACGTCAGTTAAAAAAAATATTCATATTTAGATCACTTGATATAGAATGACCCATTGACTCTATTAATATTAAAATATTTTAAAATATGATCCCGTCGCGATCCCAACTTGAAATTTGGTACAGATGTGGCTAAGAGCATAGCAGACACATGGGCATTTTTGAAATATCTAAAGCACGCCGATTTTTCGGAAATGCGTTTTAAAGTTTTGCGCTTGCGATCACATGGGTAAAATATTAACAAAGATCCTCTTGTGACATATCTGGTGAAAGCCTGCACAGTTTGAGTAGATTGGTGCTTATTTTGTTTCTCTATCTTATTTCTAGCCTGAGATATGATAGAAAATGTAAAGCCATACCAGGCCAAAATTCGCACTTTTTTAAAACTTTAAAAATCTGTAAAAAATTAACTGATAAAGAAAAAAATTCAAAACTTTTTTTTTTTGTAATTAAATAAAGTTGTTCTTCATATAGAAAAAAAATTAAAAAAATCTGAGGACGTCAGGGAAAAAAAATATTCATTTTTGGATCACTTGACATGGAATGACCCATTGTGGTTTTTATTAGTGACCGAAAACTACAAACACTGATCAGTATGGGGTGGTAAGTTAATATGTAGTCTGTTCATGATGTGGTGATATGTCTCCCTATGTGATGGAAGTAAGGGACCCGTTACATGGGGCGATATCGCCGCCCATTCATGAGGAGACGTGGGGGCGTGGCCTATCACCAGCATCATCGCCCCAACATCGCCACATGTAAAGGGGCGATGTCGCCGGTGCCAGGAGGTCGCCTGGTTTCACAGCACTGCTGTGAAACCAGGCGACCATCATGGGGCGATGTGCACACATCGCCACATGTAACCGGGCGCCGACGACCTGTCAGGCGATGGGAGCCACAGACTCCCATTGTCCTACATCGCCGCCGGGGTTGTCAGACACCCCGGCAGCGATGCCGCCCGACAGGTCGCCGACGCGGGGCTGGAAGAGTCGCCCCGTCTAAAGGGGGGACGGCGACGCTGGCGGGGGCGGCGAGAGCGTGCGCACCCCCGCACCATTCGCCGCCGACATCCCCAGCCCCGTCGCCCCGTGTGACGGGGCCCTAAGTGGTCTGGTTACAGTGTGGCAGTATTTCTCACTTGTATGTGGTATTATTGGTCTTGGTATAGTGGATTGTGGTCGGTAATTTGTTATTTATGATATTAATGAGGTGAAGATTCTGTATTTCCAATAGAGATTAAATACTTGGAAGTTTAATCCTTCCCTGTCCTGTGACTATTAAATAGTGGCAAATATGAACTTTTAGAGGTTCTCCGGTGAAAACAAGTAATCATCTCTTCTAAGGCAATTGTACACGTGTTCAGTATTTGGTGAGATTTTTACCTTAGAATTTGTAGCCAAAACCAGGAGTGGGTAAAACAAATAAAGGAAAAGTGGTGCCCCTGTTTCTATAATACTTTTCCTCCCATTTTGGTTACAAATGCTGAGGTAAAATACTGACCAAATACTCAAAATGTCCATGTGGCCTTTGGCTAAGTCAGTGATGGCGAACTCCAGGCCTCGAGTGCCACCAACAGTGCAGGTTTTCAGGATTTCCTCAGCATTGCACAGAGGTTGGAATCATCACCTGTGCAGGTGATTATATTACCACCTGTGCAATATAAGGAAATCCTGAAAACCTGCACTGTTGGTGGCACTCGAGGCCTGGAGTTCGCCATCACTGGCTAAGTGATAAGCTTTTCTCCCCATTAGAGTGGAGCTGATGGACAGCTCCATCACTGATCCTCTCATTCCCTCGGTGGCTGTGAGTGCTGTGTTTGGCTTTTTCTGGAAGCCCCAATGATTATGAATGGAGCCGCGGTCACATCATTACTGGCCGCTGCATTTTATAATGGGGATACAAGCGCCACATTCTTCTGACAGTTCAGTTTCCACTGGTCGGATTTCACCAATAAATAAGTGATCACCTAATGAACCTGTGGATCAATGATAACTTGTTTCTCCAAAGAAATCCTTTAATGCAAACCACAGCAATTGTACATCAAAGTTATGGTGAGCGCACAGTGATGTGCTGGAGACGCCAATATAATGGGTGTAACGGGTAACAGATATAGGCATTGTTCACACACAATTTGCGTTTTTTTTAGCACTCCTAAAACCACATGCGTTTTTTTAGGAGTGCTAAAAAATGTCTCTTGTGTGTCTGAAAGGAAATTTTGCCTTTTTGGACTTTCCTCAAAAACGCAGGCAAAAACGCAAGCGTTAACGCAGGGTGCATAAATGTGCCTTTTAAAAACGCATGCGTTTCCCATAGGGCCCCATGTTATAGAAACGCATGTGCGTTTTCCCAAAAAAGCATGCGTTTTTTTAACATGGGCCCTATGGGAAACGCATGCGTTAACGCAGGGCACATATAGGCCCTTGCGTTAACGCATGCGTTTCCCTTAGGGGCCCATGTTAAAAAAGCGCATGCGTTTTTGGGAAACCACCCCTGCGTTTTTTTCCAGCACCCAAAAACGCTGCATGCAGCGTTTTTTGGACTGGAGGAAAAAAACGCAAATGGAGCTGAAAACGCATGTACACTCAAATGTACCCTGCGTTAACGCACCTGCGTTTTTTTTAACAGCTCAAAAAACGCAGTGATGGGCAAAAAAAACGAATGTGTGTGAACATGGCCATATATAGCATATATATATTGCATATAGCTGAAGGGTGGACCCCTGGAGTCAATATCCCTGGTGGGCCCCAGGCACCCCAGTCCGACCCTGATTGTAACTCTAAATTGGATACTATAGGATTGATTCATATGAGATCCAATTGTTTTTGTACACCCATAAGGCCACTTTACACACACCAACTTATCTGTCCAGCTTCTGACCAACTTGCTGGTTGCAGTGAAATCATGGACACATTGCTCCATTGTACACAGTCACAAAATGGAGCAATGTGTCCATGATTTCACTGCAACCAGCAAGTTGGTCAGAAGTTGGACAGATAAGTTGGTGTATGTACAGTGGCCCATAGAGTTGAATAGTTGAGTCTCTTTTTCACATGGACATTCTGTTAGTGAAAATGAAAAATGTTCATTGCAATGTGCCTATTGAAATACATGGTTATTGATAACGATGAGAATCCACAATGATTATCCCATGAAGCACACTCAAGTCTGCTACATCCATAGTCTGCAGCGAGGAACAAAAGCGTCCTCTCCTTGCTGATTCTGCAATCACACTGTCTGCCGTGAGGACATTGTGTCATTCATTGAGACACTGAAACCCAGTGGCAGTGAACTCAGGTGACCTGGCTGCCGGCTCACCTGAATTCACTGCCACAAGGAGCTCGGAGTGACTCATTGAGTGATGTCACTCCTCCTTGTGGCAGCCAGTGTGATTGCAGAGGCTGCCTGGAGAGGACGCTTTTGTTCCCTCGCTGCAGACTATGGATATAGCAAAGACAAGTGAGCTTTATGGACCATCATTGTGGATTATAGTTGGAGGGGTATGTGATGGGTTAATAAATTAGAATATGAGGGTTGTCTGTTTGATTTATTTAAAATAAAGGATTTTTCTTTGTCATTTATTTCAAATAAAGGATTTTTCCCTGTATCTGTGTTTGTTAACTATTTCTCGCAGGACTGGAATGGACGGGTCTCATAGAGGCTTGACATTAACAATCTGGGTTATTGACAAGCTGTCAGTACTCAGCTGCCATTAACCTCTTCTATTACCCCAATGACACCACTCCAGGGCATTGGGAAGAGGCGGCTTTAGCGCCAGTAATTGGCACTTCTAATGAATGCGCCAAATTCTGGGGTGGCTGCAGGCTGCTATTCTTTGGACTGGGGGTGCCCAATAACTTTGAGTCTCACAATGCTGAGAATACCAGCCCCTACCAGTATTATGATGTCAGGTTTATTGCCTATAGCAACCAATAACAGATGCTGGCACAATGGTTGAGTGGCTCAACAGTCAATCACAAACGCTGTCACAGGGAGTGGTCATCTGTGATTGGCTGTTGGCGCCAATGCAGAAACCTGTAAGCAGTCCATACATTCTATCTCTTATCCTAGAATGTATAGGCAGTTTCCAGGTAACTGCAGTGAATAACCAAGAGGTTAATGAGTGGGTACGGAAAGTATTCAGACCCCTTTAAATTTTCACTCTTTGTTTCATTGCAGCAATTTGGTAAATTCAAAAGAGTTCATTTTTTTCTCATTAAAGTACACTCTGCACCCCATCTTGACTAAAAGAAAACCCAGAAATGTAGAAATTTTTCAAAATGTATT
Organism: Allobates femoralis; assembly: GCA_033576535.1. Taxonomy (NCBI): domain Eukaryota; kingdom Metazoa; phylum Chordata; class Amphibia; order Anura; family Aromobatidae; genus Allobates; species Allobates femoralis. Next base: position 390,290,356 of record JARQOC010000001.1, on the reverse strand, counting down.
AAAAAATAAAAACTGAAATATCACATGGTCATAGGTATTCAGACCCTTTACTCAGTATTTAGTAAAAGCACCCTTTTGAGCTAGTACAGCTACAAGTCTTCTTGCAAATGATGCAAAAGGTTTTTCACACCATGAATTGGGGATCCTTTGCCATTCTTCCTTTCAGATCCTGCCAAATCTGTCAGGTTGGATGGTGAACATTGGTGCACAGCCATTTTCAGGTCTCTCCAGAGACGCTCGATTGGGTTTAGGTCAGGGCTCTGGCTGGGCCAGTCAAGAATGGTCACAGAGTTGTTTTGAAGTCACTGCTTTATTTTAACTGTGTGCTTAGGGTCATTGCCTTGATGGAAGGTGAAGCTTCTGCCAAGTCTGAGGTCCAGAGCACTAAGGAAGAGGTTTTAATCCAGGATATCTCTGTACTTGGCCGCAATCATGTTTCCTTCAATTGCAACCAGTCATTCTTTCCTTGCAGGTGCTTGCATTGGGCAGGTGAAGAGCAGTGCCTGTGTTCCTCCACACATACCGCTTATTATTATCACCAAAAAGTTCTATCTTTGTCTCATCAGACCAGAGAAACGTATATACTCATAGTTTGGGAGTCTTACTTGTGTTTTTTTTGCAAACTCTACAAGCTTTTCATATGTCTTGCACTGAGGATAGGCTTATGTCAGGCCACTCTACCAAAAAGGCCCAACTGGTGGAGGGCTGCAGTGATTTTGGTGGAACTTTCTCCCATCTCTCTACTGCATCTCTGGAGCTCAATCACAGTGATCTTGGCTTTATTCTTTACCTCTCTCACCAAGGCTCTTCTCCCAAAATTGCTCAAATTTGGCTGGACGGCCAGATATAGGAAGACTTTTGGTGGCCCCAAACTTCTTCCAGGATTATGGGGGATACTATGCTCTTAGGAACCTTGCAGAAATTATTTTGTAACCCTGGCCAGATCAGTGCCTTGCAACAATTCTTCTCTGAGCTCAATGGGCAGTTACTTTGACCTCATGATTCTCATTTAGTCTGACATGCACTGTGAGCTGTGAGGTCTTATATAGACAGGTATGTGCCTTTCCAAATCAAGTCCTATCAGTTTAATTAAACACTGCTGGATTCCAATGAAGGAGTAGAATCATCTCAAGGAGGATGACAAGGAAATGGACAGCATGTGATTTTAATTTTAATCTGAACAAAGAGTCTGAATACTTATGACCATGTGATATTTCAGTTTTTATTTTTTAATAAATTTGCAAAAATATCTGAGACAGAAAAAGATTCCAAGGGGTCTAAGAGTACATCTACAACCCACATTATTTGCTGATAATACCCAATTTTGTGATCGGTTCGAGGGGATACTTAACAAGTGCTCCCCCGACCTGATCACTTTGTCTATTGATTTTGTTCAGAAAGAGGTCTCTACTCTGAAAGATAACATTAAGGAGGTAGAAGATCAATTGAAATCTACTATGTCTAATACTGAGTATAATGCTCTGAAATCTAGGATAAATAAAAATATGGATTTCCATAAAACCGTTCAAGAGCGGAAAAGGAGAAAATGTAACCATGACTTGGAGGATTACACCAAAAATACGGTGTATAGGTGGCATAGTCCTGAACCTGCATATCCATGGCATCCCCCATGATACGACCCTTATGGGTCTGGTAGTAGCATTGATAGCATCAAATATGCCTATCTTCACCAGGGGTGTTTTTTAGGCCATCAGAGACATTTCTACAGAGGAAGACGAGGAGGGGGAAGAGGCCAGGGAGCCGGACGTCACCTATGCAATTACAGTCTCAGGTACGAATAGCTTAGTGTATAATATATCATTGTGTACCCTTTCGCCCACTGATTTATAGGCATTACAAAAGGGTCTGTCCTTTAGTCCGTCCCCTAAGTTTGATGCCTTTGCATTTGATCAAGATTTACGTAGATTTTACCGCAAATTGAGGCTACGGGTGCACTTTGATAAGGATAAGGATAAGAGTATTGACGCTTGCCCTGTGACCTCTTCCTCTCCACCCTCTGCATCACGTTTTACACTCTAGAACTTAAATCTCCAATTACCTAGCTCCTTTTCACCTCCATGCATGTACCATGCAGTTGAAACGTTTTCCTCTATGGTATCTACAGAAGTGGAAAATATGAGGTAAAAAATCATAAACTTGCGATTTGAAGATCAGGCACAATTTTTCTAAAAATGAGTGTCAAGTTCTCAGAAAACTGAAACAGAATCGGTCTATAGAAATTAAGCAAGCTGATAAAGGTGGGGCCATTGTTATCATGGATCGGGCAAAATATATTGCTGAAATTAAGAGACAGTTATCTGACGTCTCGACTTATGCACCATTACCTAGGGACCCTACTAGTTCCATTAGTCATAAGATACAAGAAAGTGGAACACCATGTAACCATGGTGGTCATTGACACCAAGGTTGCCAATTTCTTACAACCAGCATATCCTTCTATACCCGTTTTCTATGTTTTGCCCAAAATACATAAAAACCTATATAATCCACCTGGCCGTCCAATTGGTGCTTTAACCAATTCACTATTATCACCACTGGCTATAGTAATCAACAAGATCATAGCACCTTTGATACAACAAATTCCCTCTTATATAAGGGACACATCTCACTTTTTGTCCAAACTCCATACCTTGGGGAAAATTCCCCCTTCTAGCATACTGGTGACACTTGATGTTAATAACTTATATACAAGTATCACACATACAGAGGGACTAGCTGCTATGTATTGGTTTCTTCAGAAATTCTCTGATCTATCTGACTCTCAACAATGATTCTGCCTGGATTTTTTAGACATACTGAAACTAAATTTCTTCATGTTTCAAGACCAATTTTATGCCCAGATAAAAGACACGGCAATGGGTAGTAATGTGGCACCTACTTACGCAAATGCTTATATGGCCTGGTTTGAGGACCGCCACACTCTCACTAACCCTACATTATTATCACATTCTTTGGTTTGGTATCGTTATATTGACGATATTTTTATGATTTGGACAGGTACACAGGGCACAATTTTGGAGTTTTACACTACTCTTAACCTCCCTGGCGGTATGATTATGTCTGGAATTTTGTGCTAAAAGCGGTACATTTTTTGGCATGGAAATTTGGTGCTATGTGCAGTAGGCCTGCAATTCTTAGTAATTATCTGATCAAAGAAGACTCTAGCCTTCCTAGCGGTATTCCCGAGACTGACTCGGGGTTAACATTCACTGCCAGAAGCGGTAACCCCGAGTCAAGCTCGGGCTTACCCGCGGTCGCGGCAGATGCCGTGAAAAAAACGCATCTGCCGCACTTGCACGCACTTGCCGCATAGCCGCCGCACTTGCGGCGCGGTTGCGGTAATCGCCATAGTAAGTATAGGGGGACTTGCGGCAGGTGCGGCAAGTGCGGTTTTGCACTTGGGGCCAGATGCGGCAGGTGTGGCAAGTGCGTTTTTTTTCGCGGCCGCACCTGCCGCAAGTGAGATGAGATGACTTCCAGATTTGTTCAACGTGGATATACCATAGATATTGCTTCTCCTCTGACACTTTCGTATTCCCCATGGAATAGACCCCTGCCCAGGGTCACCTTTGTTAATTCATTTAATACTTTCAACAAAATCATACAGGGGATTGTTAATAAGCACTAGCATCTTTTGACAGAGTCCTACCCATCCATAGAGGAGTTTAAAAATCCACCTTTATTGTGCTATAAAAGAGCACCTAATCTCCGTGACCAGTGGGTTCGTGCGGATGTGGGCTCCAATATTTTCAAATCGAGACAAACATTTTTAGCTACCCCTAAAAAAGGTAATTACCCTTGTCGTCGATGCCTACAGTGCTCCAACCTGGTAAAAGGTTGCACCTTTTCACACCCTAAGACAGAGAAGATTTTTTATATCCATGATTATTTAACACGTCACACGTCGTTTGTGGTGTACTTAATTAAGTGTCCTTGCAGTCTTGCTAAAAGAGAGGGTAGCCTTTTGGATCTTTTCGCTCCAGACATTAGAACCAAAAGGTTTAAATCGTGAATATGAGGTTATCCTTTAAATTGGTTGTTTTTGATCATATATTTGGGTATATACATTATGAGTGCAGTGATTAATAACCTGGGGTTTGGCAGACTGGATTAATTAGATTTCCTTGTTATGTATTGTTATCCCTTTTTCTATAATTTTGTCTTTCTATTTATTACTTACTATTGGGCGCTTTGTAACTATTTATTGTCATTGTGTTCATTATCATACTAATTCATCCTTTTTTCCTTTCGTTTTTCCTATTTAGCCTTCCTGAAGTGTTCTTTTTCTAATTTGATTCCCATATAGCGACCCCCAACACCGTATCCTTCTCTTGCACATTGTTTTGCCTAACTTCCCTGTCTTTCTTCTACGTATGCGCCGCTTGCGGTCCATGACCCGGCCGACTGCGTTCCAAATACCGGAAGCAGGTGTCCGCATCATTTCCACACTGCATTTAACAGATGGCGGCGTGACACCACGTCGCTCACAACCTTTCCATGTTACCTGTTAGCGCGTTATAAGTACTTAGTGGAGCGGTGGGTCCCTTCATGTATATGGGAGGGTAATACTTGCCCACTTCATTGCCAATATATGTGGTTTCATGTTTTACAGACTTATACATTGGCCCTATTGTAAGCTGCCTTTCTCCTATACATGGCACATGGGTGTTTCCTTATATTCACCATATAATCACTTTGACAGGCTTTTCCTTAGCTGTGAGCCCCATGCAATATTGGATGTCTACATAAGGTAGTAACTTTGTGGTTCTTTCTATATGATCCATTTAACATCATTAATTCACTTTATAACATTCATGTTCTTTTTATACCTAGACTATATAGTATTCCTATAATCATCTTCACATCTAGGGGTGCTGTCTTACTTTATTATCCAGTTGTCCACACGGACCAGGTTTTAGCTGCCTCTAATCATAGGTATTATATTCTACCATAGTATACTGTTCCTTGAATTATATTCATTGTTCTTTTTCTATGTCATGACTGAATTGCTGCTTTCTTCCTTATCTACCTTATATAGATACTTATTCTCTGTGGTTAAGCTGAACGCATGCCACATTTGCATCTGCATTGTTTAAAGGATCTTAGATCAAGATATATTATGTTTTTCCTCCTTTCCTGAGATATCTACATTTAGCATGTTTTCTCATATATTAGGCTGCCTTCAGACTTGCAGATGCATCTGCAGCGTTTTGCAGATGCATCTGCAAGCATCTGCATGCAGACCGCGGCCCCTATGTTTATAATGGAGCGCACGGCGGTCTGCAGATGCTTGCAGACCGCCGTGCGCTCTCATTGCCCGCCATTAGTGATTGCGCACGCGATTCTGCGCACAAATCACACACTCCCGCCCGCACCAGGGACGCAACATCTCGCAACATAAGGGACAGTTTTGCCCCAAACAAAAATAGATTCACTATATCTTTTGGCTATTTGGATTGGTGGGTATATGTTGCATTTTTTTGCATTTTTTTGTATTAAGTAAATCCTTTGCACTCTCATTTTTTCATTTTTTTGTAAATGATGACTAAAAATTTGTTTTTATATATTTTCTTATAGTTCAGTAAACTGATTAAGGGCGTATGCGGCCGAAAAACGTTTTTTGAGTTTGAGACTTGACTGGGATCCTGATAATAATAAAAATACAGCATCCAGAAGATTTTGTTTTTTTGTGTTTTCCTTGGTTGGTGTGCTAGAGTTCTATCTTATATTGAGCAAGGTACAGCAGGCAGGTATGGGCTGCCCCCAACCCCCAGCTGCCTAGTTGTACCCGGCTGGGAGCCAAAAATATAGGGAAGCCCTTTATTAAATTATTTTATGAATTTCATGAAATAATTTTTTTAAAAAATGACGTAGGCTTTGCCCTATTTTGGTGTCCATTCAGGTACAACTAGGCAGCTGGGGGGTGGAATCCACAGTGCAGGGTGGCCCAAGTTTCTCGGCCCCCCACTGCGAATTGCAGTCCGCAGCTGTCCCAGAAAATGGGACTTCTTAGAAGCGCCATCTTCTGGGCCATATCCACCTCTTCCAGTGGCCCTGGTGCCGGGTGGCTTGCTGAGTAATAATGGGGTTAGGGCCAGCTTTGCATTATCAGCTGGCCCTAACCCCAAATTCATGGGGTCACGCCAATATTACACATGACCACCATTAATTTCTAATTAAGAGTTTAAAAAAAAAACACAAGACAGAGAAAAAATGTTTTATTAGAAGAAAAACAAAACACATTCAAGACTCCATCTTTATTCAAGAACCCCCTCCCCTCTCCGACGTAGTCCAAAGGCTTCTTCTTTAGCTCAGCTACACCTCTGGTAGAGATGTAGCAGAGCACCCAGCAGTGGGAAAGTTCATCTGAGTTCATGCTATCAAGCATGAACCCCGAAGAACCCTGCCACGGCACTGCGCTATTTCAAATGAACAGCTGATACATCACCTATTCGTTTGAAATAGGCGGCTGGAAAGCCGGCGATGAAAAGACTTCACCACTGGCTTTCCCGTACGGTGCTTACCTCCCTGCTGCCTCGCTACCCCGCCCAGTGCTTCCCTCCCCGCTGCCCAGTGCTTTGCTGCCCCCACCGCTTCCCCGCCCAATCCTAACTTCGGATCCTTACTTAGGATCAGGAAGGGAGGTGGCGGGGGAGCAAAGCACCTGGCAGCAGGGAAGGAAGCACCAGGGGAGGGAGCGAGGCAGTGGGAAGGGAAGCACTGGGCGAAGGAGCGAGGCAGTAGGGAGGGAAGCCCCAACAGGAAAGCTGGTGGTGAAGTCTTTTCATCAACAGCTTTCCCACCAGCTATTTCAAACGAAAAGCTGATCAGACTATTCATTTGAAATAGCCAGCGGCAAAGCTGGCGGTGAAAAGACTTCACCACTGGCTTTTCCTCCCAGTGCTTCCCTCCCCGCTGCCTCGCACCCCTGCCTTGTGCTTCCCTCCCCGCTGCCCGTTGCTTTGGTCCCCTGCCACCTCCCGGCCTGATCCTCAGTTAGACCGGGAGGGGAGCGCAGCACCAGGAAGTGGGGAGCGAAAAACAGGGCAGGGAGCATGCATCAGCTGATTGTTTAAAAAAAAGCCAGCAGCTTTATACTGCTGGCTTTTAAACAATCATGCACGCATTTCAGCTGTTTCCTCAGCCCCCAGACCACTTTATAGGATCCAGCAGAAAATTCTCGCATTACTCTCATTTCTCATTGACTTACATTGGTCTTGCTACTCGTAACGAATACCCGAGTATTAGGACCTACTCGTTACGAGTATAGCAAGTCCGAATATTTCACTACTAGCTCATCCGTAATAAGAACCATAATGCTGAGTTCACTTTAAAACATTAACAAGATTAAACAGCCATAATTTCTACACAAAAGATATTCAGCTATCAGTTCATTTATGACATTCTAAAAGACAGGAAGGAAACCTATTTGTCCTTCTATTAGTATGGAACATTAAATGCATGAGGCAAGTGAGATAACCACTAATGCTAGGATAGAAGATTAATTGTAATCAATCTGCTGCATGGACGGTTCTGATGGTATAAAGTTAAATATCTATTATTCATCACAATTCAATATGATACATCTTGAGAGACTTTATGCACAAGTCAATGCTTACCAAAATGCATCAGGAACAACCTATAGTTTTATTGTGTCAATTTGAGGAGAAGTTGGATTTATTTCACTGACATCTTGCTTAACATACTAAGTATATTAATAAAATATATTAACACATTACAGGATGCTGGAACTGTTTCTTATCACACGTTGCTTGCAGCCAAACATCCAATGCAATAAGAGGCTAGTACACATTACACTAAAGTCGTCTGAGTCCAACAATATTGGTATAATTGGCAATCAGTCTAATGTGTATGGGTGTCTCCTGACTGTTTCCTTACAAAAGATGTTGAGGGAGAGAAGGATTCTGCCGGCTGAGTTTTCAGCCGCTCAGCATTCTGTTGTATGGGGTAGTCAGGGAAGACAGTCTAATATGTATGGGGAAGCCTTTAAAAAGTTGCCCGGTACCTAGATAACCTCTTTTTAAATGCAATAAATCTCAGTAAAAAATAAAAAAAAAATAGATTCCTATCTTCCACACCAGTGCCATTCCAACACTATTCTGCTTGGCTTCCACGCCACTTACATTACATTATCATACCATTAGATTGCTGAAGTTAATCGGTGGCCATTAGTGAACACTTCCCTCAACCAGAATTCCAGATGCCCAGGGTATGGTGAGTATTTCAGTCCATTGACTGTATCGCTCACCTGGCATAACACTGTCACGCAAACATCGGGAGATCTGATGGTGACATTACTACTGGTAAGGGAGGTGAGTAACTTTTTTTTTTTTAAACTGCGAAATATAGTATTTAGGGAAAGGTTGTCTAAGGAATGGTCTTTGAAGACTGACTGACCTACACAGGGGCGGCACAGAGGTTGCTGCAATATATTTTTTTAGTAAGCATATGTGCCTTTATGGATTCTGTTAATGCAAGTATATTTATAGCACAAACCGTACAATATCATTTGGAGCATTACAGATATACCTCATTTAAAATAGAATTAACACAACTGAAACAATTTAAAAACACCCATTAAAAATTAAACAGGAGAGTGTGTCATGCCCAGAAGGGTGTAGAAATTAATCATGCAGAAATTCATCGTATTGTCATAGTAGTAATAGCCATTAAAGCTCAAACAATGCATCACAATTAGTGATGAGTGAACCTACTCGTCACTATTCGTCACTCGCACGGATATTACAGTATTCGGGCTACTCGGTACTCACTGAATATTTGTGTGCTTGCCTCAGGAGATTCGAGTGTCTCACCCAGCATGTTTGATACATGATTTCCAGCCACTAAACAAGCTGGGCTTGCTTGCCAAACCCAATAATACCGTAGTCATCTAAGTTGTGGGATTACTATGATTGGCTGTTCACCTAACATCATAGGGGCTATATAAGTCTTACCGCCACCATCTTGCGTACATTGCATCCAGAAACATCATAGAGTGAGCATAGGGACCGAGCAAGCAGTGTCTAGGGAGAGTGTTTCTGCCACATAATTATAACACAACTGACTTTTGAGAGCTTCATCGAATCTCTACTAGCGGAGTATTGTGTAATGAGAGTATTTGGAGTCGGTAATAGAAAGCAGAGTAGTGATCCAGTACCTGCAGATTAGACCAACAGCTCTTTACAGAGCTAAATTTCCCCCAAACATTGCATATTATAAAATAGAGAACTTCCATTTTTTTGGTGTCCTGTAAAACCAAATGGACCTTCTGCCACTCCTAATTTTTGCGGTCACATTTTGATTGGCCTGTGAAAAAAAAGTCCAAAATATTTATAGTGTACTAGTGAGTTAGTTCAAGTACTGTCACAAAGAGTACTACCGTTTTTTAGTGCACTGTAAAAACAAGTACTGTCAAATACAGTACTACCATTTTTTGGTATCCTATAAAAACTGTGAACTCTGCACCCTAATTTTGGGGTTCCATTTTTCTTGGCACCTGAAGTACATAAAATATACGTCCAAAAAATTCAATATGCCAAAGGTATGGCATTAAAGGACAAGGACGTAGGTGTGGTGTGATGTGGTGCCCGTCAAGGCGATGTGACAGGTTAGAAGAAGGTTGATGTATCTACTTCTAGGTTACTGTTACAATTTTTCAGTCCCGTGTGGTAAAGCTGTGTTGAAGCTAGAACAGTGTGAGCAGGTTATGGCTTGGATGGCAGACAATGCCTGTAGTCACTTCACAAGCAGCACCAAATCTTACAAACGGTTCAGTCTCAGTACTCAAGAAGCTGGGCTAGGCAATCCTGAACCTGGTCTTCCTTCCTCCCCCATCCAATTGGGCACTCCGAGGATCTCTTTACATATCTTTCTGTTGTCTTTAGCCTCTCACTGTGCACCATTGAAGAGGAACATGAGGAGGTGGTATGCATTGATGCACAAATATTTGAACACCCATGGCCAGAAGAAACCCACAATGGGCAACGTTAATTACTGCCTTAAGAGGTGAAGGATGATGAAGATGAGACACAGTTGCCATCAGGTAAGCCTAAAATCTCAAATCAGGAGGAGGATCAGATTAAGCAATTGGAACATGAAGTGGTCGATGATGAGGCCACTCATCTAACCTGCACAGGTGGCACGCATAGCAAGCACAGCAGCACAAAGGGGGATGGATCTGTAGAATCAAAACAGATAGGAAGAGGTAGTGGTTTGACCAGAGTCAATTGTTCCTAAGAACACCTCCACTCAGCCAGATCTCAAGCACATGGCAGCCATGCCCCCAGTAGGTGGGTGGTACACCTGGGTACAAAGCCTGTGTCTCAGTGTGAAACCACTGACATTTTCCCTGTGTTACATCTTTCCAAATGTGCTGTTCAGGAAGTAGGCGCTCATACCTTCTGCCCACAACCTGTGGGTTCACAGATACAGCATTCAACAGCAAACCACGTCAACTTCATTGTGTCAGTGCAGCATTTAGTTGTCCCTACCCCAAACATTAGAAAGGAAGCAGAAATACCCAGTAAGCACCCATAGGCTCCAACACTAAGCACCCACATTGCCAGATTGCTAGCTCTGTAAAGAAAAACAACAACAGCTTGTAGTGCCCTGTACACATGGGGCTGTTAACGGGCGGTTCTTTTGCGTTTAAACTCACCTGGTCTGGTTGTAAACCACAGCCCGTAGATAAGCTTATTAATATGAAGCAGCGGAATCCTCCGGTTCCGTCCTCGTGCTTCCTACGAGGTCTTCTCCGGGGAAACACTAGTGCCGGGCGGCGTCACGTGTCTAGTAAAGGGGCTGATCCAGCTGACGTCTTCTCAGGTCCTCTCCCTCCTCTGCAGCTCACTCCACCACTCTCCCCATAGGGAGTCAGAATGATACAAAAAGATGGAAGCGTGATGTATGTTTGGGCGCTGAGGTAAAGACGTGTGTGTACGTCGAAATGCATCGTGGGTTTTGAGAGCCTTAAGCTTGAATAATTATAACTGCAATTATTTTAATAAAGTCCGGAAAAGAAGCCAGCATCAGAGATCTTCCTTACCTCAGCGCCCAAACATACATCACGCTTCCATCTTTTGTAAGATTGCTAGCTCTGGAAATGTTGCCCGTCTTTGAGAATGAAGTTTGTCTGCAATGTTTTGGTGGTGGCTAACCCACAGTTCCCAGTCGCCACTATTTTGCCTGGTGTGCCGTAAATGCATTAAACAAGCGCATGTTACACAATATCACCCATGTGCTGACCATCGCCATAACCGCAAAGGTCCATATAACCATAGACATGCGAACAAGTTCTTGTGGACAGGGATACTTCATTTCTCTGATGGCACACTGGGTGAACCTGGTGGAGAGTCAGACAATGTCGAAGCCTTGGATATCACACATCCTATCCACACCAAGAATAGTGTGTCCAAGTTCCATAAGGGTTTACATCTCCTTGTATGCCAGTTACTATATCCCCTCCTTCTCCTCCTGCTCCTCACCCTCTGGTGAATTATCCTCTCCATCAGTCCCAAACTGGGAGCTCTGCAGCACTGCTTTGGTGAGGTGGCAACATACTCTGCTAAAGCTCATCTCTTTAGGTCATAAATCACACACCGCAGCAAAGCTCTTGCAAGGGATAAAACAACAGACTGATCATTGACTCTCCCCACTAAACTTCCATCAAGATCTGGTTGTGTGCGATAAAGGACTTAACCTGGACTTAACCTGGTGGCAGCTTTAATCCCGGCAAGCTTTTACAAGTTTCCTGCATGGCTCACATGCTGAACTTAGTTGTAAAGCCATTTCTAAAAACATTCCCTAACTTGCCGTACCTAGTTGGCAAGGTAGGCCATGTCAGCGCCATTTCAGAAAGTCATTTCCCGCTGTTGCCGGTCTTGCAGCATTGCAGCAGCACTTAAATTTGCCTCGTCATCATCTTATTCGTGACCAGCCGACATGCTGGAAGTCAAAATATGATATGTTGGCAAGAATTAGTGAGCAGCAGATGGTAGTAGTTGAATACCAGCTTCAGTCTGGAATACTAAGATATATAATTGAATATAGAACAATACTATAGCTAAGGAGAAATGAAAAAAATAGTCTCTTAGCCTATAAATATGGCTATATCGATAACCGCCAAGCAGTCAGTCAAGGCGTGTCTCATATACTGGGACCCTACGTTTAGTCACAGTCTTTATCTAGGACTAGATGTGGGCCCGATTCTAACGCATCGGGTATTCTAGAATATGTATGTAGTTGACAGAACTTGTTCAGTCAACGTGAGTCAAGTACATATATATATACAGCAGCACTATAGTATATGGTGGTACATTATAGTACATGTATAGCAGCACTATAGTATATGGCGGTACATTATAGTACATGTATAGCAGCACTATAGTATCTGGCGGTACATTATAGTACATGTATAGCAGCACTATAGTATATGGCAGTACACATGTATAGCAGCACTATAGTATATGGCGATAAGTTATAGTACATATATAGGTGCACTATGGTATATGGTGGTACTTTATAGTACATATATAGCAGCGTTATAGTATATAGATGGTGGCCCGCATCGGGTATTCTAGAATATAGAAATAGAGATTTCATGGGGAAGGCGGTGAGGGCTGAATTGGGAGGAACTTTGAAGAAGGAGCGGCGGGGAAAGGGCGCCGTGGCAGGGGGGAGGAGGGAGGACAGAGCAGCAGGGGGGAGGAGGATGGAGGACAGAGCGGCAGGGGGGAGGAGGACAGAGGACGAAGTGGCGGGGTGGGGGAGGATGGAGCAGCACAGGCAGGGGGAGGACGGAGGATGGAGTGGCAGAGGGGAGGAGGACAAAGGAAGGAGGAGGAAGCGGTGTGGTGGGGGAGGATGGAGCGGCACAGGCAGGGGGAGGATGAAGCACAGAGCAGCGGGGGGGTGGAGGACAGGATGAAGCGGCAGGGTGGGGGAGGACGGAGCAGCACAGGCAGGGGGAGGACAGAGGATAGACTGGCGGAGATGAGAAGGACAAAGGAAGAAGGAGGAAGCGGTGGGGTGGGGGAGGATGACGTGGCACAGGCAGGCGGAGGACGGAGCGGCAGGGGGAGGACGAAGCACAGAGCAGAGGGGGAGAGGAGGATGGAGGACGAAGCGGCTGGGTGGGGAGGGCGAAGCAGCACAGGCAGGGGGAGGACGGAGGATGGAGTGGCGGAGGGGAGGGGGATAAAGGAAGGAGGAGGAAGCGATGGGGTGGGGGAGGATGGAGCAGCCCAGGCAGGGGGAGGACGGAGCACAGAGCGACAGGGGGGAGGAGGACAGAGGACAAAACGGTGGGTGGGGAAGGATGGAGCAGCACAGGCAGGATGAGGATGGAGGATGGAGTGGCGGAGGGGAGGAGGACAAAGGAAGGAGGAGGAAGCGGTGGGGTGGGGGAGGATGGAGCAGCACAGGCAGGGGGAGGACAGAGCACAGAGCGCAGGGGGGAGAAGGACAGAGGACAAAGCGGCGGGTGGTGGAGGATGGAGCAGCACAGGCAGGGGGAGGACGGAGGATGGAGTGGCGGAGGGGAGGAGAACAATGAAAGGAGGAGGAAGCGGTGGGGGAGGATGGAGTGGCACAGACAGGGGGAGGATGGAGCACAGAGTTGTGGGGGAGAGGAGGATGGAGGATGAAGTGGTGGGGTGGGGGAAGCAGGAGCAGCACAGGCAGGGGGAGGATGGAGTGGCAGGGGGAGGACGGAGCACAGAGCGGCGGAGGGGAGGAGGACGGAGGGGTGTGGGAGGCCGGAACAGCAGAGGCAGGGGGAGGACGGAGGATGGAGTGTCGGAGGGGAGGCGGACAAAGGAAGGAAGAGGAAGTGGTGAGGTGGGGGAGGATGGAGCGGCAGGGGGAGGATGGAGCACAGAGCGGCGGAGGGGAGAAGGACGGAGGACAAAGCGGTGGAGTGGAAGAGGACGGAGCAGCACAGGCAGGGGGAGGATGGAGGATGGAATGGCGGAGGAGAGGAGGACAAAGGAAGGAGGAGGAAGCAGTGGAGGAGGATGGAACGGCACAGGCATGGGGAGGACGGAGCACAGAGCGGTGGGAGGAGGAGGATGGAGCACTGTAAGGCAGCTCAGTAGTTAGCAGAGTATACAGGGGCTCAGTGGTTAGCAGAGTATACGGTGGCTGAGTGGTTAGCACTACGCAGTGGCTCAGTGGTTAGCACTGCATGGTGACTCTGTGGTTAGCACTGCGCGGTGGATCAGTGGTTAGCACTGCGCAGTGGTTAGCACTGCGCGGTGGCTCAGTGGTTAGCACTGCGCGGTGGCTCAGTGGTTAGCACTGCGCAGTGGCTCAGTGGTTAGCAAAGTATGGTCGCTCAGTGTTTACCACTGTACTGTGGCTCAGTGTTTAGCACTGTACGGTGGCTCAGTGGTTAGCAGTGAGTGTGGTGGGCAGAGTGGTCAGTGCAGCAGCGCGGTGGGCAGAGTGGTCAGTGCAGCAGCGCGGTGGGCAGAGTGGTCAGCGCAGCAGAGCGGTGGGCAGGTGGCAGGGGGCAGGATGGAGCGAGCGGGGCAGGATGGAGCCGGTGGGGCAGGCTGATGGCGGGGGGGGCAGGATGGTGGTGGGGGTGCAGGATAGAGCTGGCAGAGCAGGATCAATGCGGGGGGGCAGGATGGATGCAGGGGGGCAGGATGGAGCCCATGGGGCAGGATGGAGCCGGCGGGGCAGGATGGAGCTGGCGGGGCAGGATGGAGCGAGCAGGGCAGGATGGAGCCGTCGGGGCAAGATGGAGCTGGCGGGGCAGGATGGATGCGGGGGGGCAGGATGGATTGCCAGGGGGGGCAGGATGGATGCGGGGGGAGCAGGATGGATGCGTGGGGTGCGGGATGGATGCGGTGGGGGGAAGGATGGATTCAGGGGGGCAGGATGGATGCGGGGGGGCAGGATGGATGCGGGAGGGCAGGATGGATTGCCAGGGGGGGCAGGATAGATGCGGGGGAGCAGGATGGATGCGTGGGGGGCAGGATGGATTGGTGGGGGCAGGATGGAGCTGGGGGGGCAGGATGTATGCGGGAGGGCAGGATGGAGCCGGCAAGGGAGGATGGATGCGGGATGGGGGGGGCAGGATGGATGCGGGGGGGCAGGATGGATGCGGGGGGCAGGATGGACGGGGGGCAGGATGGAGCGGGGGGCAGGATGGAGCCGGGGGGGGCAGGATGGAGCCGGAGGAGCAGGATGGGAGAAGGGGGCAGGATGGAGCCAGCAGGGGGGCAGGATGGATGCGCTCCTCCTGCCCCCCTCTCTCCCTGCGGACCCCCTCCCTCTGCCCCCCCTCTCCCTGCCCTCCCCCCCCGCTACTCAATGGTGATTAAAAAAAAAAAATCCCATAAGGATACTCACACGGATGACACACACGGATGAGACACGGATGTCACTCACGGATGACACACACGGATGACACACACGGATGACACACACGGATGTCACACACGGATGTCACACACGGATGACACACACGGATAACACACATGGATGACACACACGGATGTCACACACGGATGGCACACACGGATGGCACACACGGATGGCACACGCAGATGACACACACGGATGTCACACACTGATGTCACACATGGATGTCACACACGAATGACACACACGAATGACACACAAATGACACACACGGATGACACACACGAATGTCACACACGGATGACACACACGGATGTCACACACGGATGACACACACGGATGACACAGACGGATGAAAACACACGGATGACACACACGTATGACACACACAGATGTCACACACGGACACTGCATGTATAGAAAGGAAAGAAGTCCGGCTTTCCGGATCGCGCTGTTCCAGTTCACAAGGAGTTAATCCAAGGACCAAGCAGTGATCATAACTTTCTTTTTATTCTAGAAAACTCTACGCGTTTCGTGTACACGCTGTACACTTCCTCAGGAGAAAAGTTACACTGTCATCACATTCCATTCTCCTTATATACTAGCTCCCCCCAGGAAATGAGGTAGATGCTACATCATTGCACATAAAAATTTTTACACATAGCTATCAATCTATAATATAAAACCCGAAGGCCACTTCCGGCCAATCCGGCCAACTTCCGTGATGGCCTCCGACCTGTGTAATCAGACCGGAACCGGAAGTGGGCGCTTTAGCACCCACCAGACCCACGAGCGGTGAGCGCATCACCGCGAGCCGTTAAACTCCCACGACTCCTGTGTCCCGGCGCCTCCTCTCTCCTCCGGCCCAGTCCTCACGCTCCTCTCTCCGCCGCTCCAGCCCCTTCCTCCCGCTCCTCCTCCTCCTCCCGCCGCTCGGTTCTCATCCTCCCCAATGTTGCAGCTCAGAGCGGAGGACATGCGGTTCTCCCGACGCCGCCCGCAGATGACCGGCATCAGCCGGTTCTCTCCCGCTTGCCACACATGCGGCTCCCCAGCTCCTGCGGCCCCCCGCGGGTCCTCCTGCCCCCCGCTGCTCCTGCGGGCCCCCCGCGGGTCGTCCTGCCCCCCGCGGCTCCTGCGGCCCCCCCGCGGGTCGTCCTGCCCCCCCGCGGCTCCTGCGGCCCCCCGCAGCTACTCCTGCACCCTGCGGCTCCTGCGGGACCCCCGCGGGTCGTCCTGCCCCCCCGCGGCTCCTGCTGCCCCCACCCTGCTTGCTTCTGCTAAAAATAAAAAATGCCTCATAGAGGATACTCACCCGTCCGCCGGCGCGCTCCATCTACGTCCTATAGCTCCATGGCTTGAGGACCTGTGGTTGCCTTGGAAACCGATCAGCTGATCGGTTTCCCAGTCAACCACAGGTCCTGAGAGCCGCCACACGGGTGAGTATCCTCCCATCCATCCTGCCCCTACCCCCCACCAGCTCCAACCTGCCCCCCCCTGCTCCATAGCACACATCCCCCTCTGCTCCATCCTGCCCCCCCTCCATCCTGCTCGCCCCCCCACCCGCTGCATCCTGCCCCCCCTCCACCGCCTCCATCCTGCCCCCCCACAACAGTTTTATCCTGCCCCCCGGCTCCAACCTACCCCCTGCCCCCGCCGACTCCATCCTGCCCCCCCGCCCGCTCCATCCTACCCCCGCCCGCCTCCATCCTACCCACCCCCCCGCTGACTCCATCCTGCCCCCCCCACACCAGCTCCATCCTGCCCCCCCACCGGCTCCATCCTGCACCCCCCGCCCGCTCCATCCTACCCCCCCACCGCCTCCATCATGCCCCCCACCACACCAGCTCCATCCTCCCCCCCCCCCCGCCGGCTCCATCCTGCCCCCCCCCACCAGCTCCATCCTGCCCCCCCACCGACTTCATCATGCCCCCCCGCCAACTCCATCCTGCCCCCCCCACCAGCTCCATCCTGCCCCCCCGCCCGCTCCATCCTATCCATCCTACCCCCCCGCTGGCTCCATCCTGCCCCCCCACACCAGCTCCATCCTGCCCCCCCACCGGCTCCATCCTGCCCCCCCACCGGCTCCATCCTGCCCCCCCACCTGCTCCATCCTGCCCCCTTCCCACACCAGCTCCATCCTGCCCCCTCGCCCACTCCATCCTCACCCCACGCCAGCTCCATTCCACCCCCCCACCCGCTCCATCCTGTGCCCCCCCCTCGGCTCCATCCTGCCCCCCCCCCCTCGGCTCCATCCTGCCCCCCCACGCCGCTTCCATCCTGCCCCCCTGCCCGCTCCATCCTACCCCCCCGCCACCTCCATCCTGCCCCCCCCGCCAGCTCCATCCTGCCCCCCCCCCTGGCTCCATCCTGCCCCCCCCTCTGGCTCCATCCTGCCCCCCCCTCTGGCTCCATCCTGCCCCCCCCTCTGGCTCCATCCTGCCCCCCCTCCGGCTCCATCCTGCCCCCCCTCCGGCTCCATCCAGCCCCCCCTCCGGCTCCATCTTACCCCCCCGCCGGCTCCATCCTGCCCCCAGCCGACTCCATCCTGCCCCCCCCCCCCCGCCGGCTCCATCCTACCCCCGCCGGCTCCATCCTGCCCCCAGCCGACTCCATCCTGCCCCCCCCCGCCGGCTCCATCCTACCCCCCGCCGGCTCCATCCTACCCCCCCGCCGGCTCCATCCTGCCCCCAGCCGACTCCATCCTGCCCCCCCGCCAGCTCCATCCTGCCCCCCTCCGCCAGCTCCATCCTGCCCCCCCCCGCCAGCTCCATCCTGCCCCCCCCCCCCTCGGCTCCATCCCCCCCCCGGCTCCATCCCCCCCCCCACACCAGCTCCATCCTGCTTCCCCCCGCTGGCTCCGTCCTGCTCCCTCGCCTGCTCCATCCTGCCCCCCCCACACCAGCTCCATCCTGCCCCCCCCCCCGCCGGCTCCATCCTGCCCCCCCTTCCGGCTCCATCCTGCCCCCCCTTCCGGCTCCATCCTGCCCCCCGCCGGCTCCATCCTGCCCCCCCCCCTGCCGGCTCCATCCTGCCCCCCTGCCGGCTCAATCCTGCCCCCCCCGCCGGCTCCATCCTGCCCCCCCTGCCGCCTCAATCCTGCCCCCCCCAGCTCCATCCTGCCCCCCTGCCAGCTCCATCCCCCCCCCCCTGGCTCCATCCTGCCCCCCCGCCGGCTCCATCCTGCCCCTCCTCCGGCTCCATCCTGCCCCCCCTCCGGCTCCATCCTACCCCCCCGCCGGCTTTATCCTGCCCCCAGCCGGCTCCATCCTGCCCCCCCTCCCCCCCGCCGACTCCATCCTGCCCCACCCCCCCCTCGGCTCCATCCTCCCCTCCCCCCCCCACACCAGCTCCATCCTGCTTCCCCCCGCTGGCTCCATACTGCCCCCCCCGCTGACTCCGTCCTGCCCCCTCGCCCGCTCCATCCTGCCCCCCCCACACCAGCTCCATCCTGCCCCCCTGCCGGCTCCATCCTGCCCCCCCCCCCTGCCGGCTCCATCCTGCCCCCCCCTGCCGGCTCCATCCTGCCCCCCCCCGCCGGCTCCATCCTGCCCCCCCCCCCCCCGCCGGCTCCATCCTGCCCCCCCCCGCCGGCTCAATCCTGCCCCCCCTGCCGGCTCAATCCTGCCCCACCCCCCCATCGGCTCCATCCTGCCCCCCCCGGCTGCATCCTGCCCCCCCGCCCGCTCCATCCTACCCACCCCCACCCGCTCCATCCTACCCACCCCTGCCGCCTCCATCCTTAACCCCCCGCCGGCTCCATCCTGCCCCTCCGCCAGCTCCATCCTGTCCCACCCACGCCGCCTCCATCCTTAACCCCCCCGCCGGCTCCATCCTGCCCCTCCGCCAGCTCCATCCTGTCCCACCCACGCCGCCTCCATCCTGCCCCCCCGCCCGCTCCATCCTACCCCCCCACCTGCTCCATCCTGCCCCCCCCACACACCAGCTCCATCCTGCCCCCCCACTGCCTCCATCCTGCTCCTCCCGCCGCCTCCATCCTGCC
This sequence comes from Allobates femoralis, assembly GCA_033576535.1. NCBI lineage: Eukaryota > Metazoa > Chordata > Amphibia > Anura > Aromobatidae > Allobates > Allobates femoralis. The sequence continues at coordinate 390,270,942 of JARQOC010000001.1, read as the reverse complement.
CCTCCCGCCAGCTCCATCCTGCCCCCCTGCCAGCTCCATCCTGCCCCCCCCGCCGGCTCCATCCTTAACCCCCCGCCAGCTCCATCCTGCCCCCCCCACCGGCTCCATCCTGCCCCACCCCCCTCGGCTCCATCCTGCCCCCTCCCCGGCTGCATCGTAACCTTCCAGCCGGCTTCATCCTGCCCCCCCCACACCAGCTAAATCCTGCCCCCCCCACCGGCTCCATCCTGTCCCCCCGTCGCCTCCATCCTGCCCCCCCCACCAGCTCCATCCTGCCCCCCCGCCGCCTCCATCCTGCCCTGCTCGCTCCATCCTGCCCCCCCGCCACCATCCTGTCCCGTTCCCTCCATCCTGCCCCGCTCGCTCCATCCACCTCTTCTGCCACCATCCTGCCCCACTCGCTCCATCCTGCCCCCCGCCACCATCCTGCCCCGCCGCCTCCATCCTACCCCGCCACCTCCATCCTGCCTCGCCGGCTCCATCCTTCCCCGCCGCCTCCATCCTGTCCCCCCACCACCGTTCTGCCCCGCTCGCTCCATCCTGCCCCGCTCGCTCAATGCTACCCCGCTCGCACCATCCTGCCCCGCCGCCTCCATCCTGCCCTGCCGGCTCCATCCTGCCCCACCCCCCATCGGCTCCATCCTGCCCCCCGGCTGCATCCTGCCCCCCTGCCCGCTCCATCCTACCCACCCCCGCCGGCTCCATCCTTAACCCCCCGCCGGCTCCATCCTGCCCCCACCAGCTCCATCCTGTCCCACCCACGCCGCCTCCATCCTGCCCCCCCCGCCCGATCCTACCCCCCCACCTGCTCAATCCTGCCCCCCCACACACTAGCTCCATCCTGCCCCTCCCGCCAGCTCCATCCTGCCACTCCCGACAGCTCCATCCTGCCCCTCCCGCCAGCTCCATCCTGCCCCCCCCCCACCGGCTCCATCCTGCCCCCCCCCCCCTCGGCTCCATCCTGCCCCCCCCCCCTCGGCTCCATCCTGCCCCCTCCCCGGCTGCATCCTAACCTTCCCGCCGGCTCCATCCTGCCCCCCCCACACCAGCTCCATCCTGCCCCCCCCCACCGCCTCCATCCTGTCCCCCCGTCGCCTCCATCCTGCCCCCCCCGCCAGCTCCATCCTGCCCCCCCGCCGCCTCCATCCTGCCCTGCTCGCTCCATCCTGCTTCCCTGCCACTATCCTGTCCCGTTCCCTCCATCCTGCCCCGCTCGCTCCATCCTGCCCTTCTGCCACCATCCTGCCCCGCTCGCTCCATCCTGCCCCCCGCCACCATCCTGCCCCGCCGCCTTCATCCTACCCCGCCGCCTCCATCCTGCCTCGCCGGCTCCATCCTGACCCGCCGCCTCCATCCTGTCCCCCCACCACCGTTCTGCCCCGCTCGCTCCATCCTGCCCCGCTCGCTCCATGCTACCCCGCTCGCACCATCCTGCCCCGCCGCCTCCATCCTGCCCTGCCGGATCCATCCTGCCCCCACCTTCGCCACCATCCTGCTCCTCCCGCTCCATCCTGCTCCTCCGGCTCCATCCTGACCCTCCCGCCCCCCGGGTCCATCCTTTCCCCCCCCCCGCTCCATCCTGCCCCGCTCGCTCCATCCTGCCTCCACTCCACCCCCCGTCATCATCCTGCCCCCCTAATCCATCCTGCCCCCCTGGCAGTTAGCGATCAGCTGAACGGTTTCCCAGGCAACGACGGGTCCTAAACCCCTGTAGGACCTAGAAGACGAAGGTGGAGCGAGCCGGCAGTCAGGTGAGTATCCTCACTGAGGATTTTTTTATTTTTTGGAGGGAGGAGCGGGGGGGGGGGAGCTGAGTATGGCCATATACCATAGTGCTGCTATACATGTACTCTAATGTATCGCCATATACTATAGTGCTGCTATACATGTGCTATACAATTCCACCATATACTATAGTGAAACTCTACATATACTGTAATATACTGTCATATACTATAGTCCTGCTATACATGTGCTGTAATGTATCGCCATATACTATAGCGCTGCTATACATGTAATGTAATGTAGCGCCATATACCATAGCGCTGCTATACATGTACTCTAATGTATAGCCATATACCATAGCGCTGCTATACATGTGCTATAAAATACCCCCATATACTATAGTGCACCTGTACATACTGTAATATATTGCCATATACTATAGTGCTGCTATACATCTGCTATACTGTACCGCCATATACCATAGTGCTGCTATATCTAATATATAAAAAATGAAGGCTCACTTGCGTCACTTTAGCCAGCACTTTCGTCACTTTGTGATCGCCAAAGTGACGTCACCACAGTGCTACACCCGTCCAGGGTGGACCAACATGCCGGCCCTAAGCGGAGCGGGACTCAGGCAACACCGCCACGCTTACGGCCGCCCCTACACTGCCTAAAACACACATCACGGGTGGGAGACGACCGCCGTGATGTGTGCAGCCTGGAGGAGCAGAGGTGTGCCGAACGGTCATGTCGCCGCTCCAGCCTCCTCTCGCCTCACCCCTCCAGCCACATCTCTCCTCACCCCTCCAGTCACATCTCTCCTCACCCCTCCTGCCTCACCTCTCCTCACCCCTCCAGGGCCACCTCTCCTCACCCCTCCAGCCTCCCGCCACATCATACTCTGCTATCCACAGAGCCGCCTGTATACTCTGCTACCCACAGAGCTGCCTGTATAATCTGCTACCTTCAGAGCCCCCTGTATACTCTGCTACCCACTGACCCACCTGTATACACACAATTCATTTCACCGCGCTCCCGATGCATCGGGCCCCGACCACTGCACTCTACCCCGACCACTGCACTCTACCCCGACCACTGCACTCTACCCCCACCACTGCACTCTGGCCCTGACCACTGCACTCTGGCCCTGACCACTGCACTCTGGCCCTGACCACTGCACTCTGGCCCTGACCACTGCACTCTGCCCTAAAGCAGACTATGAGCCACTGAGCCTCCATATACTCTGCTAACCACTCAGCCACTGTATAGTCTGCTAACCACTGAGCCCCTGTATACCCTAATAACCATAGGCTAGCATACCCGATTCTTTAGAATCGGGCCACCATCTAGTATAATATAAAATCACAAAGTTCATATGTAAAACACACTCCTATAAAAACACATATATATAAAACAACACACTAGAAACAATTTAAAACATTATAATTAATTTGTGATTATACTCAAAAAAAATTTAAAATTTCTGTGTACATCAATTCGCAGGACAACCTTCACAAATCTCTTTCATAATAGCACTTATATTTTCCTTTCAGTATTAACCCTTCCTTCCACATATACTTTTACTTATCTTATATTTCAGATAGTCAGATAGATGATCATATTCTAATATACTAATTAATGTATGTACTCCTATGTGGATTTGATCCTATCCTACACAGCAGACTCATGCTCTGCACTTCAGGAAATTTTCCTGTTCTCTCAGCCAAAGGCTCCACATCTCCAGAGTGAAAATCTTTAAATTATTTAAAGATATCAGATATTTCATTTAAACCATATGGTTGTAGAGTCTGCAAACTATGAATCCAATAAATTTCCTTTCTCATCAGAATGACACTCCTGTTCACAGAATCTTCTGATACATGATCAATTGGAGCTACTTTAATACATGGTTTCTTCCCATGTTTTATAGTACAATGTTTTGATACTCCATGGGACATAAAACCTTCAATTGTATTGTGTCTGTGCGAATTCATGCAGTTATGCAGCTCTTGTGTGGTTTTTCCCACATACTGCAAACCACATTCGCATTCTATCAGATGTATCACAAAACTACTTTTACAATTCAGGGAAAACTTTATATCAAACACCTTATTATTCTGAATTGATCTGAATGTGGTCATATTATGCATAATCATGCCACAACACAGACACCGAGCTGTATTACATTTAAAGACTCCTGGTTTTTTGCATTGTTCAGCCCTAATTTTTTCTTTTTTAAGGCGACTGGGGGCAAGTATATTTCTCAGAGTAGAGGATCTTTTAAAGGTTAGTCCTGGTTTATTCGGTAGCATACTCCCCAACACTGGATCATTTAGAAGAACAGACCAATGATCCTGTAAAATATTCCTAATTTTTTGGTTTTGTTTAGTAAAGTTAGTTAAAAAATTTAAGGAGAACCTATCATTCTCCTTTCCTTTTTTCTTAGGGTTTACTAGGTCCATCTGTTCCAAACCTGCGCAATCATTATATGCTTTTTCTAGCAGTTTTTTCGGGTAGTTTTTCTCAATAAACCTATTTCTCAATTCCTTGGCTTGTGATATAAAATCTGACTCCAAACTACAATTTTTCTTAATCCTTTTATACTGGTTCCCGGGGACATTGATTAACCATTTATAATAATGGCCACTATTAAAATCTAAAAGACTGTTTGCATCACACTTCTTAAAAAATGTTTTAGTAAAAATTTTCCCTTCTGAATGGAAAATTGTCAGATCCAAATAATCTATACTCTCCATATTATATACCCATGAAAAGGTGAGACCCCAATCATTCCTCTGAATGCTCTCCAGAAATTGTTCTATGTTTTTACATTTATTATCATAGATAATCATTAGGTCATCTATGTATCTTTTAAAAAATATAATATGCTCCGAAAAAATGGAATTTTCTATATAAATTAATTCAAAAATGGCCATAAATAGGTTAGTGAAAGTTGGTGCCACTTTCGAACCCATCGCGGTCCCGACTCGTTGGTGATATAGTTTTCCCTGAAAATCAAAAAAATTATTGTGCAGTATAAATTTCATGCTATCCATCAGAAAAGTTTTCTGATTCAATGGTAAACGGGCATCTTCTTTCACATATCTCCCAAAGCAATACAATCCTAGATCATGTCTAATATTTGAATAGAGAGATGCTACATCTATAGTCAAAAACATGTATGAATCTTTCCACACTATATCCTTCATCAAATGAATCAGTTGTGTGGAATCCCTAAGAAAACTTTTCACAGACATCACATGGAAATACATTATATTATCTACATACGCTGCCAATCCTGACGTAAGGGATCCTATCCCTGAAATGATGGGCCTCCCTGGGGGGGAGAATGTACCCAGGGAGAACGTACCTGGGTAGGTCTGTGTCCATGCACTTTGGTTGGAGCATTCACTCATTGCCACGGGAGAAGGGAACTGTGGGAGCAGCATTCATTTTTATTATATTTAGAATCTATTTTAGTAAATATAATCTCCATATTTTTGTGTGAAAAACTTTTACTATGTCTTTCAGTAGCATTAAATAGAGAGGTGAGACAAAGAAGAGGAACTCATGTGCATAGGGTGGCGCTAATTTCATGCTGTGTAATACCTTGCATCAAGAAGATGATGTCTCGCGTCATGAAGGAGACAGTAACCACAATGTATGCAGATCTCAGAGGCCCTGATGATGAAGGAGAAATATATGTCTGAGAGTAAAGCCATTGCCATTACTGCAAGACCCCTTGGAGGAATACGAGAACTTGAGACCCATCTTAGATAGTAGAGTAGGGACAGTTTAGGGTGCGGCAAGACCAACTACAAAGGCGTTACAATTGTCATTACGGTTAGACGTTACGGTTGTCTCAATGTTGGTGAATACTCATTTCCCCTCCTCTACCTTTTCCCCCTCTATTACCTAGGGCAAAAATTTAGGGTAAGATTTTGAATGTCTCCAAAGGGGGGAATGTTATGGCAATAAATAGTTAATAATTTATATTAGTTTATAGTCATTCAGAAATCTTTCAGGCTATAGGCCTGTTTGTAGGAAAAAGGCCTTGGCCTTGCTCTTTTCCCTAGCTAGCCCTCTCTCCTTCTTCCCTCCCACCTTTGGGTTTTTTCTGTCTCAGATTTTATATAATGTTTTGACTTAGAGGTAGCTGCACTGAAGCTCTTATCAGCTTGTTCTGAATGTACTGTACGAATCAAGGCTGAATTGGAATACTAACTCACAGAATATAATTGAATCTTTTTTTCAGAATAAAATGTATATTCAGCATAATATGATGTAATTATCTAGAAACACCCCTAAGGAATGCCCCTTTAATGATAAGTAATAAAACTGCTAACCGCGCCTAAAATAAAGGTCTTTGTTATTAAGCTGTACATTGACTTGTGTGTCAGCGTGGGTCTTACTCTGGCGTGCACACACTCAGACAAAGCATCCAATTTGGCGGCAGACAATTAAGAGGACAGCCCACCCGGAAGGTGTGGAGGGCATCCATTACACTATTACCCAAGTGACCCCCAACCCGTATATTTGATATGTGTTCCGGCGTGTTGGTTAATATTAGCTCTAGCTGTGCCTCCCTTCTTGTCGGGTCCAGAACCAGTTGTGAAAGGTAAATGTCTCTCATAATTGTCAAAAACCTATTACCTTTACTGAATCTGCAGGTTTCTGTTCCCGAAATGTATTTGTCACAGTGTAGTGAGAATGCTGATGAGGGAATGGCAGGTATGGGCAGGGTGACCAGGGCCAGGGAAGACTAATCTGACCCTAGTCTAGGAACCCTGAAACCCAAAGGTATCTCTGATGGTGAGAAGGTTTGAGCCTCCAGTCTCTCCCTAACCTCCTCCACCTATTCCCTTCTCACCTCCCTCCACATAACTGAGATACAGCAACTCCAAAGGAAAGGACTTCAGCAACACAAACACACAGGTCAGCACAGCACGGCTTCCAGGCTGAGAATGAAACTCTATCAGCAGCACCACCTGATGGAAGGAGAGGCTGCTTAAAGGCTAGGGGGAGGGGAGTTCAGGTGAGTCACACATTAACCACTCAACCAGCAGTTGAACCTCATAGTGAATGCAGTTCTGGAGCACAACACAGGAGGCCAGGACCTTCACAACTATCAACCATGCAGCTCTTAAAGACAAACACATACACAGCAGCATCCAGCAATGTCAGCGCCATCTAAGCTTGTGACAGTATTTTAGGGTAGTTGAAGGTCCCCATAATAATGACTTCTCCCTGAGTCGCTGCTTCGTCTATTTGCTTTATGAGGATATTCTCCTCCACTTCCATTATTGTTGGAGACTTATTATTATTAGTGATGAGCGAGTACTAAAATGCTCGGGTGCTCGAAGCTCGGGCCGAGCATCCCGAGATACTCGTGTACTCGGCCCGAGTAACGAGCCCAATGTTATCCTATGGGAGACACGAGTATTTTTATGAAATGACTGCCGGCTGCCTGGAAAAACCCTAAAAATGTCACAAAAGTCTCAGAAGAGTGCTGAAATGACATGGCAACACCATAGGGAAGAAACCCCTGTAAGCATTTCTCACTCAAAAGTCACAGCTGTGAACAATGTTGTCCGAGTTTCACGCCAATTTTACGGAGTGTCCAGAAAACCTTCCAAAATGACACCAAAATGAATATTTAGGGTGGAAATGTTAAGGGCACATTCCCAATAGTGAGATACAGCTGGTGTATGTTACTTTTTGTGATTACATGAAAGATTTTACGTGAAAACATTGTGCGGCACTCCGATGACCCTGACAAGAGACGTACATGAAGCCCTGTCTAGAAATAATGTGCCCATTTTGAAGAACTGGGTCTATTGTAGTATCTTCCTTTGCCAGGGCAGTCCAAAATTGGGAGGTTCACCAATGCCCCTGGATACAGACATGCAGGATGGCCTGTAAACAAGAACTGGGTGTATTGTAGTATAGCCCATTGGCCAGGGCAGCCAAAAATTGGGAGGTTCAACAATGACCCATGCTTACAGACATGTAGTAGGGCCTGTAACCCTCAAGTGGGTGTATTGTAGTATAGCCCTTTGGTCAGGGCAGCCAAAAATTGGGAGGTTCAACAATGACCCATGCATACAGACATGTAGTAGGGCCTGTAACCCTCAAGTGGGTGTATTGTAGTAGAGCCCTTTGGTCAGGGTAGACAAAAATTGGGAGGTTCAACAATGACCCATGCTTACAGACATGTAGTAGGGCCTGTAACCCTCAAGTGGGTGTATTGTAGTATAGCCCTTTGGTCAGGGCAGCCAAAAATTGGGAGGTTCAACAATGACCCATGCTTACAGACATGTAGTACGGCCTGTAACCCTCAAGTGGGTGTATTGTAGTAGAGCCCTTTGGTCAGGGCAGCCAAAAATTGGGAGGTTCAACAATGACCCATGCATACAGACATGTAGTAGGGCCTGTAACCCTCAAGTGGGTGTATTGTAGTATAGCCCTTTGGTCAGGGCAGCCAAAAATTGGGAGGTTCAACAATGACCCATGCATACAGACATGTAGTAGGGCCTGTAACCCTCAAGTGGGTGTATTGTAGTAGAGCCCTTTGGTCAGGGCAGCCAAAAATTGGGAGGTTCAACAATGACCCATGCATACAGACATGTAGTAGGGCCTGTAACCCTCAAGTGGGTGTATTGTAGTAGAGCCCTTTGGTCAGGGCAGCCAAAAATTGGGAGGTTCAACAATGACCCATGCATACAGACATGTAGTAGGGCCTGTAACCCTCAAGTGGGTGTATTGCAGTAGAGCCCTTAGGTCAGGGCAGCCAAAAATTGTGAGGCTCCTCTTTGTCCCTGGATGGAGACGTGCAGGAGGGCCTGTTAAGAAGAACTGGGTGTATTGTAGTAGAGCCCTTTGGTCAGGGTAGACAAAAATTGGGAGGTTCAACAATGACCCATGCTTACAGACATGTAGTAGGGCCTGTAACCCTCAAGTGGGTGTATTGTAGTATAGCCCTTTGGTCAGGGTAGACAAAAATTGGGAGGTTCAACAATGACCCATGCTTACAGACATGTAGTAGGGCCTGTAACCCTCAAGTGGGTGTATTGTAGTATAGCCCTTTGGTCAGGGCAGCCAAAAATTGGGAGGTTCAACAATGACCCATGCATACAGACATGTAGTAGGGCCTGTAACCCTCAAGTGGGTGTATTGTAGTAGAGCCCTTTGGTCAGGGTAGACAAAAATTGGGAGGTTCAACAATGACCCATGCTTACAGACATGTAGTAGGACCTGTAACCCTCAAGTGGGTGTATTGTAGTATAGCCCTTTGGTCAGGGTAGACAAAAATTGGGAGGTTCAACAATGACCCATGCTTACAGACATGTAGTAGGGCCTGTAACCCTCAAGTGGGTGTATTGTAGTATAGCCCTTTGGTCAGGGCAGCCAAAAATTGGGAGGTTCAACAATGACCCATGCATACAGACATGTAGTAGGGCCTGTAACCCTCAAGTGGGTGTATTGTAGTAGAGCCCTTAGGTCAGGGCAGCCAAAAATTGTGAGGCTCCTCTTTGTCCCTGGATGGAGACGTGCAGGAGGGCCTGTTAAGAAGAACTGGGTGTATTGTAGTAGAGCCCTTTGGTCAGGGTAGACAAAAATTGGGAGGTTCAACAATGACCCATGCTTACAGACATGTAGTAGGGCCTGTAACCCTCAAGTGGGTGTATTGTAGTATAGCCCTTTGGTCAGGGCAGCCAAAAATTGGGAGGTTCAACAATGACCCATGCTTACAGACATGTAGTAGGGCCTGTAACCCTCAAGTGGGTGTATTGTAGTAGAGCCCTTTGGTCAGGGTAGACAAAAATTGGGAGGTTCAACAATGACCCATGCTTACAGACATGTAGTAGGGCCTGTAACCCTCAAGTGGGTGTATTGTAGTATAGCCCTTTGGTCAGGGCAGCCAAAAATTGGGAGGTTCAACAATGACCCATGCATACAGACATGTAGTAGGGCCTGTAACCCTCAAGTGGGTGTATTGTAGTATAGCCCTTTGGTCAGGGTAGACAAAAATTGGGAGGTTCAACAATGACCCATGCTTACAGACATGTAGTAGGGCCTGTAACCCTCAAGTGGGTGTATTGTAGTATAGCCCTTTGGTCAGGGCAGCCAAAAATTGGGAGGTTCAACAATGACCCATGCATACAGACATGTAGTAGGGCCTGTAACCCTCAAGTGGGTGTATTGTAGTATAGCCCTTTGGTCAGGGCAGCCAAAAATTGGGAGGTTCAACAATGACCCATGCATACAGACATGTAGTAGGGCCTGTAACCCTCAAGTGGGTGTATTGTAGTATAGCCCTTTGGTCAGGGCAGCCAAAAATTGGGAGGTTCAACAATAACCCATGCATACAGACATGTAGTAGGGCCTGTAACCCTCAAGTGGGTGTATTGTAGTATAGCCCTTTGGTCAGGGCAGCCAAAAATTGGGAGGTTCAACAATGACCCATGCTTACAGACATGTAGTAGGGCCTGTAACCCTCAAGTGGGTGTATTTTAGAATAGCCCTTTGGTCAGGGCAGCCAAAAATTGGGAGGCTCCTCTTTGTCCCTGGATAGAGACGTGCTGGAGAGCCTCAAAACATTTTTCACATAGAAAAGATGCGGGTATCCTGTCTTTGTAATGCCCATTCAAAAACAATGGGCGTAAAAATTTACCACTGTGGGTATACCTGAAACTACAGCCAAACTATTGTAACGGTCATCATGGTGCCACATGAGGAGAAGGAGGAGCAGTCCAGCGATTAGCCAAGGAATAGGAAGACAACGTGGTGGATGATCCAGTAGCTTACCCAACCTGGCAGGAGTATATGCAGAGCGAGGACAGCAGTGCACAGGGGGAGGGAGGCATAGCATCCCAACAGGCAGTACGAAGCAGGGTCGGGTACGCAGGCATAAGGCAGGCAACCGTTCCCCGGAACAACAACACGACGCAAGGTGCCTGTTCAAATGTTAGGTCTTCCCGAGTCTGGCAGTATTTTCAGTTGGCTCCAGATGACTCTAAAAAGGCCATTTGCAACACCTGCCATGCCAGCATCACCAGGGGTACGAAAAGTAGCAGCCTGCCCACCACTAGCATGATCAGGCACATGTCAGCCAAGCACACGACTTTGTGGAAACTACAACAGAGTCGAGAAGCGGTGCTTGCTGATGTCACTGCTACGTCTTTGCCTGTTGTGCGTGCGAGCCAATCCCCTGTCCATGCTGGCCGCGAACAAGCCTCCGTCCCTGCACCTGAAGTTGCCCACGTCAAAATTACACCACCATCAAGCACGTTCTTTTCCCAGCGCAGTGTTCAATTATCCATTCAGCAAACATTTGAACGCAGGCGCAAATACGCTGCCAACGCCCCACATGCCACAGTCCTGAATGATCACATTTCGCAACTCATTGCGCTACAAATGTTGCCTTTCCGGCTGTTGTAGACGGAAGCGACCTGATGCCGGCTGCTGTCCCACGTTACTCGGTCCCCAGCCGCCACTATTTCTCCAGATGTGCCGTCCCCGCATTGCATAACCACGTGTCCAACAGCATCACACGTGCCCTGAACAACGCTGTTTCAGCCAAAGTCCACCTAATAATAATAATAATAATACAGCTTTATTTATATATCGCCAACATATTACGCAGCGCTTTACAATGTAGGGTTAGAGTACAGAAAATATAATACAGTAAGTAATTACAGTACAGACCAAATACAGTAGAATAATTGGATACAAAACAATAGGCATAGAATCAATGTAAAAAAGAAAATACAAAAAATAAAGCAAGAAATGAAGGTCACCCTGCTCAAAAGAGCTTACAATCTACAACGGGATAGGGGTTGCACAAGGTACAGGGGCTTATTGCACGGATGGTCCAGGCATCTTGAGGAAATGGGGCATAGAACTAAGCTTACATGGATGGTCATTATACAGTCTGTGTAGACCTTTTTGGTTTGGTGGAGTTTGTAGAAGAGTAATGTCCAGAGGGATAGCCCACTATCTACAGTACAAAGGACTTCTATTAGGGAGTATGATAGCCCGCCTTAAAAAGATGCTTTTTTAGGGATCGTCTGAAGCCATGCAAGTTGTGGATAGTCTTGATTTCTTTTGGTAAAGCATTCCAGAGGTTTGGTGCAGCTCTGGAGAAGTCTTGGAGCCGGTACTGGGAGGATCGGATTATTACCGATGTCAGTCGAAGGTCATTTGAGGAACGTAGAGCGCGAGTGGGGTGATAGACAGAGATGAGGGAGGAGAGGTAGGGGGGTGCTGCACTGTGAATAGCTTTGTGGGTGATAAGAAGCAATTTGAATTGGATGCTGTAGTATATGGGCAGCCAGTGCAATGACTGGCACAGAGCAGAGGCATCTGAGTAACGATTGGCCAGATGGGTGATCCTGGCTGCTGCATTAAGGATGGACGGGAGAGGAGAAACGGTGGTGAGGGGGAGGCCGCTTAATAGAGAATTGCACTAGTCAAGGCGGTAATGGATTAGGGCCACGGTGAGGGTTTTTGTTGTTTACAGGGTGAGAAAGGGACGGACTCTGGAGATATTCTTCAAGTGTAAGTGACATGAGCAGACGAGACATTGTGTGTGGGAGGAGGAGAGATCGGTGTCAAACACAACGAGCCTGCTGCCTAGGCATTATCGTGGTGCCACAAACTGAGAGAGAGATGTCCGATTTAGGGAGGTTAGTGGATGGGTGGAGCAGAAGAAGTTCAGTTTTGGAAAGGTTTAGTTTCAAATAGAGAGTGGACATGTTATTGGAAACTGGAGGTAGACAGTCATTGCTGTTCTTTAATACCGCAGGGGTAAGGTCAGGGGCTCAAGTGTATAACCACAGACACGTGGACAAGTGCTTGTGGGCAAGGCCGCTACATCTCCTTGACAAAACACTGGGTTAATATTGTGGAGGCTCTGACACAGTCTGATCGAGGGACGGAACACGTCCTTCCCACACCAAGGATAGCAGGCCCTACCTCTGTCAGGGTTTCACTGACACTCTACAGCTCCGGAATGTCATGCTCTTCAGCGTCCTCCTCCTCCTCCTGCTCATCCTCATCCACTGTACCCTCCACACCAGTCCCAAGCTGGAAGCACTGCAGCACTGCCTCTGCGAAGCGTCAACAGGCTGTGCTGAAGCTAGTCTGCATAGGTGACAAACCCCACAATGCAGAAGAGGTGTGGACAGCTCTGAAACAGCAGGCAGATCACTGGCTCACACCTCTGAACCTAAAGCCAGGAAAGGTCGTGTGTGACAATGGACGGAACTTGGTGGCAGCTTTGAGGCGAGGCCAGCTGACGCATGTTCCATGCGTGGCCCACGTGCTCAACCTGGTGTTTCAGAGGTTTCTAAAGTCATACCCAGAGCTGTCTGAACTGCTGGTAAAAGTTCGCCATCTGTCTGCACATTTTCGCAAGTCACCTGCTGCTTCAGCCGACCTTTGCGGATTTCAGCGCCGTTAGCGTCTTACGGCCCACAGACTGGTGTGTGATGTCCCCACGCGTTGGAATTCAACTCTGCACATGTTGGTCAGGATATGTGAGCAGAAGAGGGCAGTTGTTGACTACCTGCATCACCTAAGCCGTCGGGAAAATGGTTCAAACTCCACACATAACACCTGAGGAGTGGAGATGGATGTCGGACCTATGTACCGTCCTCCAAAACTTTTAGGACTCCACCCAGATGGTGAGCTGTGATGACGCCATTATTAGCGTGACCATACCACTACTCTGCCTTCTAAAATGGTCTCTGCTGAAAAACAAAGAGGATGCATTGCAGGCCGAGCGCGATGACTTGGAGCAAGAAACAGTAGTGGGTGTGGGTGAAAACACAGAGTCCAGCCTCATCTCATCACAACGTGCAGTGGAGGACTATGACGGGGAGGAGGAATATGAAGACATGGAGCAACTCTCTGGCCAAATTGAGGATATGACATGCACACCAGTGATACCCTCGATTCAGCGTGGCTGGGCAGAGGACAGGGGAGATGAGGAGGAGGAGGAGGAGGAGGACAGCATGTTCAGTCATCGTGTTGGTCTGGATACTAAAGTGATGGGTGTTAAGAGTCTGGCGCACATGGCTGACTTTATGGTAAGCTGCCTGCCTCGTGACCCTCGCGTTCAGAACATCTTGGCCGACAATCAGTACTGGTTGGCAACACTGTTAGACCCACGGTACAAGGAGAAATTAATGTCTGTCATTCCTGATGCGGAGAGGTCAGCCAAAACGCAGTAGTTCCAGAAGGCCATAGTCACGGAAGTAGGCTAATCATTCCCCTCACAAAACGCTAGCGGCATAGGTGAGGAATCGGTGGACAACCAAGGCGTTCGGCCGAGAGGGGCACAAGTCCAATCCGCCAAAGGTAGGGGAACAGTCTTTAGGAGGTGGGACAGTTTTCTTAGCCCCTCACGTACCACAGCCCCTGAGGTGCGGGGTAGTGCCACAAGAAATGCTAAGTTTGGTCAGATGCTGAAGGAGTACCTTGCCGATCGAACAACTGTACTGCGAGATTCCTCTGTGCCTTACAATTATTGGGTCTCCAAGCTGGACACGTGGCATGAATTGGCTCTCTACGCCTTGGAAGTCCTGGCCTGCACTGCCGCTAGCATTTTGTCATAGCGTGTTTTCAGAGCTGCAGGTGGAATCATTACTGATAAACGCAACCGCCTGTCAACTGAAAATGCTGACCGGCTGACTGAGATCAAGATGAACAAGGGTTGGATTGGGCCAGACTTCACCACACCACCAACAAATGACAACTGAATTTAAATTTTGTAATGGGAATTTGCCATGTACCTCCACTGACCCATGGGTACACACTTCTGGACTTCCGAGTGTCCAAGTGTGGGATCAGTAATGTCCGTGGACGTGCACTCAGCCAGTTGGTAGGAAGGAGGATCAGGTTGGTAAATGTGCAGTGCAGTATCACGGCTACTGACAATTGACCGTGTGGAAGACAGGGTGTTTGTGGAGGTGCCAATCAGACTTGAAGCATTATCCGCTATCCAAGTAACAAGCTGTTGACACTAGTGTTGGTTCAAGAGCGTAGTACTGCAGTGGGCCCCAACAATTTTGGACAGGACGTGTGAGCGAGTAGATGTGCCACTTTATTGTTGCGAAATTAGTGCTTGCACACGACTCTCGGCCTCTGCCTGCACCACCATCACGTTCACCTCCTTGTTCCTTGCCAACGCCCTTGCGCATTTTGCTTGTATACTGCGACAACAGTCACAGGAGAGGATTTTAGTCCCTAACCTGTATCAAGGTATGACGTACACCAGTCTGGTGACTGTTCAGATCACAAGAGATTAGGATTTTAGTTCCCTAACCTGTATCAAGGTAATCAAGGTATGACGTACAACAGTCTGGTGACTTGAATGGTTTTAGGAGAGGATTTTATTCCCTAACCTGTATCAAGGTATGACGTACAACAATCTGCTGACTTGAATGGTTTTAGGAGAGGATTTTAGTCCCTCACCTGTATCAAGGTATGACATACAACAGTCTGGTGACTGTAATGCTTTCAGGAGAGGATTTTAGTCCCTAACCTGTATCAAGGTATGACGTACAACAGTCTGGTGACTTGAATGGTTTTAGGAGAGGATTTTAGTTCCCTAACCTGTATGAAGGTATGACGTACAACAGTGTGGTGACTGTTGAGATGACAAGAGTTAGGATTTTAGTTACCTAACCTGTATGAACGTATGACGTACAACAGTGTGGTGACTGTTGAGATGACAAGAGTTAGGATTTTAGTCCCTAACCTGTATTAAGGTAGTACGTACACCTGTCTGGTGACTGTTTTGATGACAAGAGTTAGGATTTTAGTTCCCTAACCTGAATAAAGGTATGACTTACAACAGTGTGGTGACTGTTGAGATGACAAGTGTTCGGATTTTAGTTCCCTAACATGTATGAACGTATGACGTACAACAGTGTGGTGACTGTTGAGATGACAAGAGTTAGGATTTTAGTTCCCTAACCTGTATGAACGTATGACGTACAACAGTGTGGTGACTGTTGAGATGACAAGTGTTAGGATTTTAGTTCCCTAACCTGTATGAACGTATGACGTACAACAGTGTGGTGACTGTTGAGATGACAAGAGTTAGGATTTTAGTCCCTAACCTGTATTAAGGTAGTACGTACACCTGTCTGGTGACTGTTTTGATGACAAGAGTTAGGATTTTAGTTCCCTAACCTGTATGAACGTATGACGTACAACAGTGTGGTGACTGTTGAGATGACAAGTGTTAGGATTTTAGTTCCCTAACCTGTATGAACGTATGACGTACAACAGTGTGGTGACTGTTGAGATGACAAGAGTTAGGATTTTAGTCCCTAACCTGTATTAAGGTAGTACGTACACCTGTCTGGTGACTGTTTTGATGACAAGAGTTAGGATTTTAGTTCCCTAACTTGTAGAAACGTATGACGTACAACAGTGTGGTGACTGTTGAGATGACAATAGTTAGGATTTTAGTTCCCTAACCTGTAGAAACTTATGACGTACAACAGTGTGGTGACTGTTGAGATGAAAAGACTTAGGATTTTAGTTACCTAACCTGTATGAACGTATGACGTACAACAGTGTGGTGACTGTTGAGATGACAAGAGTTAGGATTTTAGTCCCTAACCTGTATTAAGGTAGTACGTACACCTGTCTGGTGACTGTTTTGATGACAAGAGTTAGGATTTTAGTTCCCTAACCTGTATGAACGTATGACGTACAACAGTGTGGTGACTGTTGAGATGACAAGTGTTAGGATTTTAGTTCCCTAACCTGTATGAACGTATGACGTACAACAGTGTGGTGACTGTTGAGATGACAAGAGTTAGGATTTTAGTCCCTAACCTGTATTAAGGTAGTAGTACACCTGTCTGGTGACTGTTTTGATGAAAGAGTTAGGATTTTAGTTCCCTAACTTGTAGAAACGTATGACGTACAACATTGTGGTGACTGTTGAGATGACAATAGTTAGGATTTTAGTTCCCTAACCTGTAGAAACTTATGACGTACAACAGTGTGGTGACTGTTGAGATGACAAGAGTTAGGATTTTAGTCCCTAACCTGTATTAAGGTAGTACGTACACCTGTCTGGTGACTGTTATGATGACAAGAGTTAGGATTTTAGTTCCCTAACCTGTATGAACGTATGACGTACAACAGTGTGGTGACTGTTGAGATGACAAGTGTTAGGATTTTAGTTCCCTAACCTGTATGAACGTATGACGTACAACAGTGTGGTGACTGTTGAGATGACAAGAGTTAGGATTTTAGTCCCTAACCTGTATTAAGGTAGTACGTACACCTGTCTGGTGACTGTTTTGATGACAAGAGTTAGGATTTTAGTTCCCTAACTTGTAGAAACGTATGACGTACAACAGTGTGGTGACTGTTGAGATGACAATAGTTAGGATTTTAGTTCCCTAACCTGTAGAAACTTATGACGTACAACAGTGTGGTGACTGTTGAGATGAAAAGACTTAGGATTTTAGTTACCTAACCTGTATGAACGTATGACGTACAACAGTGTGGTGACTGTTGAGATGACAAGAGTTAGGATTTTAGTCCCTAACCTGTATTAAGGTAGTACGTACACCTGTCTGGTGACTGTTTGATGACAAGAGTTAGGATTTTAGTTCCCTAACCTGAATAAAGGTATGACTTACAACAGTGTGGTGACTGTTGAGATGACAAGTGTTAGGATTTTAGTTCCCTAACCTGTATGAACGTATGACGTACAACAGTGTGGTGACTGTTGAGATGACAAGAGTTAGGATTTTAGTTCCCTAACCTGTATGAACGTATGACGTACAACAGTGTGGTGACTGTTGAGATGACAAGTGTTAGGATTTTAGTTCCCTAACCTGTATGAACGTATGACGTACAACAGTGTGGTGACTGTTGAGATGACAAGAGTTAGGATTTTAGTCCCTAACCTGTATTAAGGTAGTACGTACACCTGTCTGGTGACTGTTTTGATGACAAGAGTTAGGATTTTAGTTCCCTAACCTGAATAAAGGTATGACTTACAACAGTGTGGTGACTGTTGAGATGACAAGTGTTAGGATTTTAGTTCCCTAACCTGTATGAACGTATGACGTACAACAGTGTGGTGACTGTTGAGATGACAAGAGTTAGGATTTTAGTTCCCTAACCTGTATGAACGTATGACGTACAACAGTGTGGTGACTGTTGAGATGACAAGTGTTAGGATTTTAGTTCCCTAACCTGTATGAACGTATGACGTACAACAGTGTGGTGACTGTTGAGATGACAAGAGTTAGGATTTTAGTCCCTAACCTGTATTAAGGTAGTACGTACACCTGTCTGGTGACTGTTTTGATGACAAGAGTTAGGATTTTAGTTCCCTAACCTGTATGAACGTATGACGTACAACAGTGTGGTGACTGTTGAGATGACAAGTGTTAGGATTTTAGTTCCCTAACCTGTATGAACGTATGACGTACAACAGTGTGGTGACTGTTGAGATGACAAGAGTTAGGATTTTAGTCCCTAACCTGTATTAAGGTAGTACGTACACCTGTCTGGTGACTGTTTTGATGACAAGAGTTAGGATTTTAGTTCCCTAACCTGAATAAAGGTATGACTTACAACAGTGTGGTGACTGTTGAGATGACAAGTGTTAGGATTTTAGTTCCCTAACCTGTATGAACGTATGACGTACAACAGTGTGGTGACTGTTGAGATGACAAGAGTTAGGATTTTAGTCCCTAACCTGTATTAAGGTAGTACGTACACCTGTCTGGTGACTGTTTTGATGACAAGAGTTAGGATTTTAGTTCCCTAACCTGTATTAAGGTACTTCGTACACCTGTCTGGTGACTGTAATGGTTTGAAGAGAGGATTTTAGTCCCTAACCTGTATTAAGGTAGTACGTACACCTGTCTGGTGACTGTTTTGATGACAAGAGTTAGGATTTTAGTTCCCTAACCTGTATTAAGGTACTACGTACACCTGTCTGGTGACTGTAATGGTTTGAAGAGAGGATTTTAGTCCCTAACCTGTATTAAGGTAGTACGTACACCTGTCTGGTGACTGTTTTGATGACAAGAGTTAGGATTTTAGTTCCCTAACCTGTATTAAGGTACTACGTACACCTGTCTGGTGACTGTAATGGTTTGAAGATAGGATTTTAGTCCCTAACCTGTATTAAGGTAGTACGTACACCTGTCTGGTGACTGTAATGGTTCAAGAGAGGATTTTAGTCCCTAACCTGTATTAAGGTAGTACGTACACCTGTCTGGTGACTGTAATGGTTTGAAGAGAGGATTTTAGTCCCTAACCTGTATTAAGGTACTAAGTACAAGAGTGTGGTGACTCTAATGGTCACAGAAAAGCTTGGATTTCAATCTGTATCACCCTGCCTATATCCTCCTAGATTAGTCCTGAGAAGGACTGTTCTGGTCACTGGAAATCTTGGACTCCGATCTGGATCACCCTGCCTATGTCCTCCTAGATTAGTCCTGAGAAGGACTGTTGTGGTCAGCAGCAGTTTGCAGCCCTGATCCGGATCTACCTATGAGGGCCGCAAATCTGTCCCTAATCAGCAGCAGACACTCTCCCTACACTCACTGTCTGGAAGGCTGTGTGCCGAGCACAGCGCGCCGGGACTTATAAAGGCTCGGTGACGCTGTGCAGGCCGGCCAATCACTGCTATACCACAACCAACAGGGCTGTGGCATTGCAGTGGTCTGTCAGCCAATCCCTGCACGTGGGCTGGCTCTCAAAAGAGCGCCAACATGGAGAGATGACGACCACGAGCACAGCACGAGTATCGCGAGATTACTCGGTGCTCGGCGAGTCGCCCGAGTACAGTGATACTCGTGCGAGTAACGAGTAGTGCCGAGCATGTTCGCTCAACACTAATTATTATTATTATTTATTTATAGAGCACCATTCATTCCATGGTGCTGTACATGAGAAATGGTTACATACAGACAAGTTAAAAATACAATGAACAAAGTGACAGACAGATACAAAGGGGAGAGAGGACCCTGCCCTTGCGGGCTTACATTCTACAGGGCAATGGGGAGGGAGACAGTAGGTTGTGTCTGCTCGGGTGGTGCTGGAGTGCCAGGTCTGGTGGTGGTGGAGTGCAGAGTCCAGTGGTAAGCGGCACTGTGGTCATTGCAGGTTGTAGGCTGTTCTGAAGAGATGGGTTATCAGGTTCCGCTTGAAGGTTCCAAGTGTAGGGGACAGTCGGACGTGATGGGGTGCAGAGTTCCAGAGCATGGGGGATGCTTGGGCAAACTCTTGCAGGCGGTTAGATGAGGAACGAACAAGTGTGGAGCCAAGAAGGAGGTCTTGGGAGGATCGAAGATTACGAGTTGGATGATATCAGGAGATTAGTTCAGAGATATATGGGGGACAGATTGTGGATGGCTTTGTAAGTCAATGTTAGTAGTTTAAGTTGGATATGCTGGTGAATTGGGAGCCAGTGGAGGTATTTGCAGAGGGGAGAAGTGGAGGAATAGCGAGGAAAGAATTGGATTAGTCGGGCAGCAGAGTTAAGGACAGATTGAAGTGGTGCAAGAGTGTTAGCAGGAAGGCCACAGAGTAGGAGGTTGCAGTAGTCAAGGCGGGAGATGATGAGGGCATGTATTAGTAGTTCAGCAGATTAGGGGTTGAGGAAGGGACGGATTCTGGAAATATTTTTGAGTTGGAGGCGGCAGGAGGTGGCAAGGGTTTGGATGTGCGATTTGAAGGATAAGGCAGAGTCAAGTGTTACTCCGAGGCAGCAGACTTCAGGTACAGGGCAAAGTGTGATGTCATTTATTGCATTTATTGTGATAGATAAGTCCGGCAAGGAAGGTGTGTGAGATGGAGGAAAGATGATGAGTTCAGTTTTGTCTATATTGAGTTTTAGGAAGCGGGAGGAGAAGAAGGAGGACAGCAGAGAGGTGACATCTGGGCCAGAGAGGTAGATCTGAGTGTCATCAGCGTACAGGTGATACTGGAAGCCATGGAACTTTATGAGTTGTCTCAGACCAAGAGTATAGATTGAAAAAAGGAGGGGCCCGAGGACAGAGCCTTGAGGGACCCCAACAGAGAGGGGATGGGGTGAGGAGGTTGTGTGGGAGTGGGAGTGGGACACACTAAATGTGCGGTTGGAAAGGTAGGAGGAGATCCAGGAGAGGGCAAGGTCAATGATATGGAAGAGAGAATCTGTAATAAGAGGCAGTGGTCGACTGGTCAAATGCAGAGGACAGGTCTAAAAGGAGGAGGACAGAGAACTGTCTGTTAGCTTTGGCTGTGAGTAAGTCGTTAGTAATTTTGGTCAGGTCAGTTTCAGTCGAGTGGTGAGGGCCGAAGCCGGATTGAAGGTCGTCAAAGAGAGAGTTGGATGGGAGGTGGGATGAGAGTACAGTGTGGACATGCTTTTTGAGAATTTGGAAGCAAACAAACCCCTATCAGTAATTTATTATTTTTTCCCCCTCCCCTTATCTCCACCAACAGGGACTCTACATTTTCATTAGATTTACATATATTATCTTGCAGGATGGGTTTTAAGGATGATTTTACATATAAACAGACACCCACCGCTCGCTTATTTGTACAGTCATTTTTGAATAGACTAAAGCGTTGTAAATTCACATCCCAGTCATGGCTCTCGTCCAGCCATGTCTCTGATATCACCACCATGTCATAATTATTTTCCAACAAAATTAATTCTAATTCCTCCATTTTGTTGGCGAGGCTTCTGGCATTAGTGTACATGCACTTTATGCATCTTTCTTTACCTCTATTACTTGTTACTATATTGACTGTTCTAACCCCACCCGCCATGCCACCCCCAATTTCATTATTGTGCCCAGGTTACTATTTACACTATCTTCCCCTCCTGTACAATGAATATCCTCTGCCCCCCAATCCCTAGTTTAAACACTTCTCCAACCTTCTAGCCACTTTGTCCCCCATTGAGGCGCAGCGTAGAACCTGTAGTCAACAGAGAAGTCGGCCCAGTTCTCCAGGAATACAAACCCCTCCTTCCTACACCAATTCTTGAGCCACTTATTTATCTCCCTAATCTCTCGTTGCCTATCTGGAGGAGCATGTGGTACAGGCAGTATTTCAGAGAATATTACTTTGTAAGTCCTTGCCTTAACCCCTTCAAGACCCAGCCTATTTTGACGCTAAAGACCTTGGCATTTTTGTCAATTCTGACCAGTGCCCCTTTATGACGTAATAACTCTGGAATGCTTCAATGGATCCTAGCGATTCTGAGATTGTTTTTTCGTGACATATTGGGCTTCATGGTAGTATTAAATTTAGGTCGATAATTTTTGTGTTTATTAGTGAAAAAAATCAAAAATTTGGCAAAAAGTTTGAAAATTTAGCAATTTTCAAATTTTTTATTTTTATTCTGCCAAACCAGAGAGTTATGTGATACAAAATAGTTAATAAATAACATTTCCCGCATGTCTACTTTACATCAGCACAATTTTGGAAAAAAAAAGTTTTTATGGTAGGAAGTTATAAGGGTTCAAAGTTCATCAGCAATTTTTCATTTTTCCAGCAGAATTTACAAAACCATTTTTTTTAGTGACCACATCACATTTAAAGTCCCTTTGAAGGGTGTACATGACAGAAAACACCCAAAAGTGACACCATTCCAAAAACTGCACCCCTCAAGCTACTTAAAACTACATTCAAGAAGATTATTAACCCTTCAGGTGCTTCACAGGAACTAAAGCATTGTGGAAGTAAAAAATGGACATTTAAATTTTTCAAAAAAAATATTTTTTTAGCATCAATTATTTCATTTTCACATGGGCAACAGGATAAAATGGATCCTAAAATTTGTTGAGCAATTTCTCCTGAGTACACCGATACCTCATATGTGGTCATAAACCACTGTTTGGACACACGGCAGGGCTCAGAAGGGAAGGAGAGCAATTTGACTTTTGGAGCTAATGTTCCATTCAAAAAGTGAAATGGCGCTCCTTCACTTCTGAGCCCTGCTGTGCGCCTAAACAGTGGTTTACGAGGTATCGGTGTACTGAGGAGAAACTTCCCAACAAATTTTAGGATGCATTTTATCCTGTTGTCAATGTGAAAATGAAAAAAATTAAGGCAAAAAATTTTTTTTATGAAAAAAAAAGTACCGTATATACTCGTGTATAAGCCGAGTTTTTCAGCCCAAAATTTGGGCTGAAAAGTCTCCCCCTCGGCTTATACACGGGTCAATACGGTAAATGCAATGGTGGGGGCTGTGGAGGCTGGAGGAGGCGGGGGGAGGCTGCAGTATGAGCGGCCCCGTCACGTGGGGCCGCTCATTATATATGCACTGTTTCCCTGTGTCAATCAGCGGCAGGGGAAGCAGTTCATATATGCCCCCCAAAAGCTGGCACTGTCCCCCCTTGTAAGGCCCCCCCCCCCGCTGCTTATACATTACCATCCCGGTGTTCTGATCGGCGCCGCCCCTCGGTGCTCCTTCTTCATCCTCCTGTCCTCGCTGGCTGCATCCGGGATCTCCGGCAGTCGCAGGCATATGACGTCATCGCGTGACGGCCGGAGATCCCGGATGCAGCGAGCGAGGATGGGAGGATGAAGAAGAAGCACCGAGGAGCGGCGCCGATCAGAACACTGGGATGGTAATGTATAAGCAGCGGGGGGGGCCCCTTACAAGGGGGGACAGTGCCAGCTTTTGGGGGCTGTTGGTACCCCCAGGTGGCTGCTGGGTACCCCCTGGGGGCTGCTGGGTACCCCCTGGGGGCTGTTGGTACCCCCAGGGGGCTGTTGGTACCCCCAGGGGGCTGCTGGGTACCCCCTGAGGGCTGCTGGGTACCCCCAGGGGGCCGCTGGGTACCCCCTGGGGGCCGCTGTATAACCCCTGGGGGGTGCTGTATAACCCCTGGGGGCTGCTGTATAACCCCTGGGGGCTGCTGTATATACTGCTGATGCCTGTATACCACTGGGGCTGCTGTATATACCACTGGGGCTGCTGTATATACCACTGGGGCTGCTGTATATACCACTGGGGCTGCTGTATATACCACTGGGGCTGCTGTATATACTGGTGGGGTCTGTATATACCACTGGGGAGGCTGCTGTATACCACTGGGGTTGCTGTATATACTACTGGGGCCTGTATATGCCACTGGGGAGGCTGCTGTATACTACCATTGGGGGGGCCTGTATACCACACTGCTGGGGGCTGTACACCTGTGCTGGGGTCCACCCTCCGCTTATACACGAGTCAATAGGTTTTCCCAGGTTTTGGGGGCAAAAGTAGGGGGGTCGGCTTATACACGGGTCGGCTTACACACGAGTATATACGGTACTTTTTCATTTTTACAGATCAATTTGTGAAACATCTGGGGCTTCAAAGTTCTCACCACCCATCTAGATAAGTTCCCTGGGGGTCTAGTTTCCAAAATGGGGTGACTTGTGGGGGAGCTCCAATGTTTAGGTGCACAGGGGCTCTCCAAACGCAACATAGTGTCTGCTAACAATTTGAGCTAATTTTCCATTCAAATTGTTAGCGGACACCATGTTGCGTTTGGAGAGCCCCTGTGTGCCTAAACATTGGAGCTTCCCACAAGTGACCCCACTTTGGAAACTAGACCCCCCAAGAAACTTATCTATATGCATAGTGAGCACTTTTAACCCCCAGGTGGTTCACAAATCTATCCGTAAAAATGAAAAAGTACTTTCATTTCACAAAAAACTTCTTTTTTCCCTGTTACGGACTAATTTGTGAAGCACCTGGGGGTTCAAAGTGCTCACTATGTATCTAGATAGGTTTCTTGGGGGCTCTAGTTTCCAAAATGGGGTCACTTGTGGGGGAGCTCCAATGTTCAGGTACACAGGGAGGGGCTCTCCATATGCGACATGGTGTCCACTAACAATTGGAGCTAATTTTCCTTTGAAATTGTTAGCATATGGAGAACCCGTGTGCCACCAGCATTGCCACCAGCACAAGGGCAACTGGAAGAGTTGGGGTAAAGTACCAGAAAATGGTGCCTCTAATGAATGCGCCATTTTCTGGGGTGGCGGTGGGTTGAAATTTGCAGTGTGGGGGCCCACAACGTTTGGGTTTCTCCACGTTGAGGATTCCGGCCCCCCAGCTACCAAGTTGTACCTGGCTGGCAACCAAAAATACAGCAAAGGCCTTTTTTTCTATTCTATAACTGATTTTAGAAAAAAAATGACATAGGGCTCCGCCATATTTTTGGTCCAGCCAAGTACAACTTGGCAGCTACGGACTGCAAACAACCCCCAGCTGCCTCGTTGTACCTGGCTGGCAACCAAAAATACAGCGAAGCCCAATTTTTTTTATTTCTAGAATTAATTCTAGAAAAAAATGACGTGGGGCTCCACCATATTTTTGGTCCCGCCAGGTACAACTTGGCAGCAGGGGGCTGGAATCCTCAGCATGGAGAGGCCCAAGCGCTGTGGGCCCCCAATGCTGCAAATTACAGCCCGCAGCCGCCCCACAAAATGGCACATTCATTGACGCGCCATTTTCTGGCGCTGTACCCAGGCACTTCCTGTTGCCCCAGTGCCGGTGGCAAACTGGGTAATAAAGGGGTTAATGCTGGCTTTTTTATTGGCAGCTGGCACTAAGCCCGAGATTCATAATGTTGGGCCAATGTTAGACCCAGCCATTAGGAATCTCTAGTAAATAGTCAAAAAATACACCACACAGAGAAAAATCTTTTTATTTGAAAAAAAAACACAAACAAAATTCAGACTCCATCTTTATTATATAGGTCCGATGTAGTCCATAATGAAGGTCTCACGACACTCGATCGTCTCCGATGTAGTCCACAACGAAGGTCCCACGACGCTCAATCACCTCTGCTACATTCAGAGACTGCAGCAAGGGATTAAGTGTTCCCTTGTTGCAGTCTCTGGTGTCATAGTGATGATGCACTGTATGGCAGATCATTGCCATACAGTGCAGCATCACTGTGCAAACCCAAGTCTCAGAGATCACATGATCTCTGAGGCTTGGGTCAAGTGACTCGATGTTGCAGTGAAGTGATCTGACAGCCCTGGCACAGCGATCACATCATGGATCACTACACCAGGGCTGTCAGATCGCTACTTTGTAGCCCAATTTCCCTGCTTGGGGATCAAGCAGCAGAAAGCGATCTGACAGCCCCGGCGCAGTGATCCACATAGTTGATCATTGTGCCGGGGCTGTCAGATTGCTGCTCTGCAGCCCGATTCCCCTGCACGGGGATCTAGCTGCAAAAATCAATCTGACAGCCCAGGTGCAGTGATCCACACAGAAATGATAAGTAAAAAGAAATGTACAGTATTAATAAAATACAACCAGCAATTCAGTAAATCCTTCCTTCCAAATTCCCTGAATCCAAAGTCACTGAATCACAATTCACACACTTACTTCAGTTTGCACTTACGCTCCGGTCACACTCAGCTCGTGTCACACTCGCTAAGGAAGAAGATTTAAAGAGGTTTTTTTTTTTTTCCCCATAGCAGAAAACCAACCTACAGCTCAATGCACTTCCAAAAGCTGTTGATGCAGTACTCATTTGTACTGTGGATAGTGACACAATCGTACCAGCTTCCAACAGCTTCTTTACAAGTTCATTTGCTTTGGTTCAATATCGGACCAAAGCATGTTCATCACTATGACACAGAACATCCTTCCTGAGCTGTATGATGGCTGGACATTCCCATCTTGTTTGGGGGTGTTTTTTGGTGCGGGGGATTTTTTTAGGAGGAGGATTAGGTGCCGCTTTGGGGGGCGGGGTGTTTTTTCTTTGGGTGGGCAGGGGTGTAGTTTTGGTGGGAATGCAGATTAAGCGGCACGAAGGAGAGTTTTTTAGGGAGGCTTTTTTGGGTGGAACAGGGCGTGAGTTTGGCAGGGCAATCTTTCTGGGGTTGAAGGGGGTGCGGATTTAGGTGGCATTTTTGGGTGGCAGGGGTGTGGGCTTATGAGGAGCATTTTTTGGAGGAGTGCGGGCTTAAGGGGCATTATTTTGGGTAGTACGGTTTTAGGGGAGCCTTTTTTAGGGGGGAGAGTGTGGGTTTATGTGGAGGCAGGTTTGGAGGGGTGGGAGGGTGTGGGATTAGGGGGAATTTTTTGGGGAGGTGCAGGATTTAGGGGGTTCGAGGGGTGAAAACTTGGGGGAAGTTTTGGGGTGGAGCAAGGGGGTGATGGGTAGGTTTTGGTTGGGGTCCTGGGGTGAGTGGGCAGGTTTAGGTTGGGGGGAGGTGTGAAAGTGGCAGGTTTGGGGTGTATTGTCCATACACACACATACATACAGTGCCTTGTGAACGTATTCGACCCCCTTGTACTTTTCAACCTTTTCCACATTTCAGGCTTCACACATAGTCAAATAGTGTCTTCAAAGACTGTGAGGTCAGCGAGACTAGGGATAGAGGAGAAAAGAGAAGGCGCAGATCTAAGTGCAGTGTATTAGTGTATTTTGCTCACCTTTCTGGTGTCTTGTGCAGTTCGCATATAATCCTACAGAAGGATATTTCCTGGATCTCCTGGCCTGCTGCTTGTTCCCAGAGAAGCAAGTCGCCCAGAGGGAGGCTTGTGTTGAAGTGCAGGAAAAAAAAAAATTTTCTGGTTTGAATTCAAGCGCTACCAGAGGGATCACAGGGATGGCAAATTATTCCAAAATAATTTCTTCTTTTATTACGCGTTTCGGCTTAACATATAACAAGCCTTTATCAGATAAAATCACAGACATTATAAAAACATACTCTCCACTCTTCCACAGTGCTCCTCGAGATGTTTAAAACTTGGGAAATCTTTTTGTATCCAAATCCGGCTTTAAACTTTGCCACAACTTTATCTCGAATCTGCCTGGTGTGTTCCTTGGTCTTCATGATGCTCTCTGCACTTGAAACAGAACCCTGATGGTGGGTTTACACACACCAATTTATCTGTTCAATCTCTGAACCAATCTCTGGTTGCAGTGAAATCATGGATACATTGCTCCATGTTGTACACAGCCACAAAATGGAGCAATGTATCCATGATTTCACTGCAACCAGAGATTGGTTCAGAGATTGAACAGATAAATTGGTGTGTGTAAACCCACCATGAGACTATCACAGAGCAGGTGCATTTATACGGAGGCTTGATTACACACAGGTGGATTCTATTTATCATTTCCAGTCATTTAGGACAACATTGGATCATTCAGAGATCCTCACTGAACTTCTGGAGTGAGTTTGCTGCACTGAAAGTAAAGGGGCCGAATAATATTGCATACCCCACTTTTCAGTTTTTTATTTGTTAAAAAAGTATAAAATATGCAATAAATTTCATTCCACTTAACAATTGTGTCCCACTTGTTGTTGATTCTTCACAAAAAATTAGAATTTACATCTTTATGTTTAAAGCCTGAAATGTGGTAAAAGGTTGAAAAGTTCAAGGGGACAGAATACTTCCACAAGGCACTGTATATACATATATTCATACCGTTTCTCTGAAAATAAGAAAGTGTCTTATATTAATTTTTGCTCCCAAAGATGTGCTAGGTCTTATTTTCAAGGGTTGTATGTGGATAGACTTGGCTCTAACACCTGTAGGTGCCTCGATGAAAAAATAGCAGTATCAATTCAAACATTATCTGGCACTCAAAATAAGAAAAAGAGTCCGTAAGAATTCTTTGTATGTTCTTTTTATCATGATGAATTTTCAGTGCAACCAAACAAGAGGCTTCTGCCCGACATTTCAACCCTCCCCGGGTTTTTGGCGGAGGCCTAACAGACTGGGTCCATATATGAAATTAAAACAAAAAGAACAAGAATCAGTGACATAGTATAATAAAGAATATCTGATTTTGGTGAAGGATATATACCACAAAGGAGAAGATTATATACAGTATCCTTCAAGGGATATCTAAATAAAAAAATACATTATCTAGTAGCATATGACTAGTAGTAGACGGCTATCCATACAAGAAAGAAGTACAGAATTATATACATGAGGTAACACCTCTGGTTTAGTGTAATATGAAACTTTACATGACACAATTAGTCACATAGGTGGTTAGTAAATAGCTGAAAAACAATTGAAACCCGTATTCCTGGTCCGAGCACACTTATGGGAATTAGTGAAGATGATTCCCCTGATATCAGATAGTAGTAGTGCAGCCTGTTTCTATAATAAAAGAGTATTTAGTGTGGCCCCTCAAACAAGATATAACTAATCTTAAAGGGATCCTGTCAGGTGGTTTATCCTCCTCCAGCTATCACTGTCTGTCCCTGCAGCTTTATAATACTATTCTAATCACCCCTGTCTCATAGTGTAATGGTAAAGGTGAAAAAAGCATTTATACACTTACATTTCAGTCTACACCTTGGAGGAAGGAGACTGTCTGGCAGGATAATAGTTAACTCACTATTAACTTGCATGGCTAAAGGACCTGAGTGATGTAACAATCATGTGACTATAGTGGGCGGAGCTAAGCAAGCAAACTCATATTATGTTATAGTGACTTAGCTCCGTCTAGTGTAGTCACATGGTTATGACATCACATCAGGTCTCCCAACATGTTATAACATAAGGCTGAAATGTTAACTATTAGGCTAGGGTCACACATAAGCCCTTGGTCCGTTTTTGGCTTCATTTTTGGCTTTGTTTTTTCTAAGTCCAAAAACTGACAGAAAAACGGATTGGATGTAATAAACACCCTGTCCGTTTTTTTCTGGACCTCAAAATATTGCTCTGTCCGTTTTTGAGCCAAAAACGCTGCTAGCACGTTTTTGGCATCAGTTAAAAAACGAATGCGTTTTTTTAACATGGGGCCCTATGGGAAATGCATGCGTTAACGCATGGCACATATAGGCACCTGCATTAACACAAGCGTTAACGCATATGCGTTTTTAATGAAAAAAAAATGAAAAAATGACTAAGTCCAAAAACGTTCAGAGGTGCAGGAGGCTCAAAAAGCACCCTATAAAAAACGGATTGGTCATGGAAATCACTTCCAAAAACGGATTTCTATGTGTGACCCCAGCCTTAACCTGCCAAACACTCTCCGTCCTCCAAGCTGGAGACTGACTGCACCATTACATAAGGAAATGTAAGTGTATAAATGCTTTTCTTTCACCTTTAACATTACACCATGAGCTCAGACAGGGATGATAAGACTGGTATTATAAAGATGCAACTAGAGACACAGTGATAGCTGGGGAGGCATAAACTATC
The DNA here is from genome assembly GCA_033576535.1 of Allobates femoralis. Lineage (NCBI taxonomy): Eukaryota > Metazoa > Chordata > Amphibia > Anura > Aromobatidae > Allobates > Allobates femoralis. Next base: position 390,241,037 of record JARQOC010000001.1, on the reverse strand, counting down.
TGACAGGTTCCCTTTAAAAACAGGTACCATACCGTATGGAGGGGTTACTTGGGGAGAAAATTGCCACAACGGGTTTGCTGTACTTAATAAACAGCAGACACACTCAGACACAATGGGAATCAATAGTCACGTACCTTTTCTAGAGAGAGGCAAGCTTGTGAGCAATGAAAAAGATAGTGAACTAAAAAATATATAGAAGAGCTTATAGTGATCATCTTGTGTCAAAAGCATTATTTCAGTGCATAGTGCAGTGCATGAGAGTTTACCTTACAGTGTTCCAGGGCTCCGTGGCATTGTGGCACAATGTAATCTTTGACAGAAGTTTGTATAATGGCGATGTGTGCGTGCTGGTTTCCTGCTTCCAGTTGCATAGAACGCAGGTTTGGGTCTGTGGAATACATGCCTGCGCATGTGCAGTACTCCCAATGCAGGAGACATAGCTACTGCGATGCGCAGTTGCTCGGGTGATCCAGAGTGTGATATGAGCTTGAAAAAGTTTATAAACCTAGGCCCGCTCCCAAATTGCAATGATATTATAAGGACCAGTGAAGGTGTAGTTTCATGTGCATGAGCGACTCTAAAGATGAATTTGGCGATGGGGTGAATCTAGGTGATTGGGTAGGTCTGCAGCAAAGGGAAGAAAAGAGAAAGTTAGCTTACAGCGTTCTATGCATATATGAAACAAAAAACAATTGCTGAGATGATCAGTTTACGACAGGTACCCCTTAACAATAGGATATGATTATAGTGGAAAGACATATAAGTAAATTACTGTGTCATACCATAAGCAGCTTTAACATGTGGGAAAAAAGGACAGAATTTATACCCATTAGAACTCATATGACATGCTCATATGTGAACCTCATACCCACGGTTCAACCTCCGTGGTTCAAGTGTACCCAATTTATGTATCCAGAATACTTCATGTTCTTTGAGTTTACTAATCCTATCCCCTCCCCTCCTCCTGAATGGTACATGATCTATGACCTGGAATCTCAGCTGTGCAATATTATGATTGTGATTGATGAAATGGCATAGAACGGGTAGTAATGTTTGCTTATATCTAATGTTGGCTTTTTGTTTGCTTATGGGGTCTCGGACATGCTGGGTGGTTTCCCCAACATATCCGAGACTGCATCGGCATTTGATGAGATACACAACAAATGATGACTCATATGTGAAATATCCCTTAATGGGGAATTGTTTTCCCATCCTGGGGTGAATGAATGAGCTACCCTTTGTCATGTTAGCACATTGTCGGCAACAAAGGCATGGAAAATTACCCATGCGAGGTGTTGTCAAAGATGTCGGTCTGATACCTGCTGAGAGGCTTCCAATTTCAGCTTTAACTAGTTTGTTACGTAGGTTGGCTGGTTTCTTGCAGCACAGTAATATTGGTTCTTGGAACTCACAAATGTTGGGGTATGATTGTCCTAAAAGGAGCAGTCTGCCACTGGGGTGAAAAAGTCCTTGGAGATCCATGACTTGTTCATATTGATTAAAGTTAGGTGCTCTACACTTTCAGGAGACAGCCGGATGTGTTTATCCATCAGGACAACACCAGCAGCACTGGAGCTGCATTCTGAGAGCATGCTGACTGCCAGACATGACAAATTCTCCAAGGCGTGACTGGTGAGCTCAGGACACTTCTCTATTTTTGAAGCCCAAAATGCAAAAGGGTCCAAACACCCCTTGATGGCATAGATATTGAGCTCTAGATACTTTTGCACCATCCTCTCCAGTCGCTCACTATGTGTCAGACTTGTACGGAGTTCTGCCAGTGAACGAGCTGGTTCAAAAAATTGGTTAAAGGACTTCAAGAAATTGCTTCTGCCAGTTACATTGCTGCTGCTATTGTTTGTATGCTGATAACTTGATGCAACCAGGGTTGGGAGTGTAGATCTGTGATGCGTAATGTGTCCCTCACTAATGTGTTGGGGAAAACCAGTCCTAATATTGTCTACCAGGTTTTTTTATATTCCAGCATGCATGTGTCACTGTCCAGGGTGGGAAGCATCTGGCTAAATCTACTCTTGTACCGCAGATCCAACAGTGTGGCAATCCAGTAGTCGTCACTAATTCAATTCTTAACGATATGGGCATCATGTTGCAGTGCAGGAAGAAAGCTCTCATGTGGCTGATGCATCCATGATGCCCAAATCCTTTTTGTGTTGGTGGCGGTGTAAAAATCGAACTACCTTCCACTTACCTCTCCCACCAAGCTCAGACAATAGAAAGGGGATAATTTCTTCCTCGTCTTCTGAATGTTCTATGCCCATCATCTCTTCATCATCATCCTCTTCCATTTGTTCCTCAGCCCCTGCACCTTCATCACCAGTTTGTCTGGTACCATGGGCTTCTCTATTGCTCTACTGCACCCTGCCATGTCACCCAGCTGTGTTACGAGAGTCAAGACCTTTGAGATCTTGAGATCTTTTCCGCATCCTCTTGTTCTTCCTCCTCCTCTTCCTTTGGTACCACGACCTCATCTCGCAGACGTTTCAAAGTTTCTTCCAGTATGTAGATTACTAGAATAATGATGGTAATGATGGAATTTTTAGAGCTATCCAACTTGGCAGCCATTTCAACACTGTGCAGAAGAGTACAGAGGTCCTTAATCTATGCCCACTCTGGAAGTGACATTTGCACCACATTCGGAACGCTTTGACTCACTGTACGGGTTATTACCTACTGCAGCAGGACTTATCACTGATGCCTTAGTTGCCGCAACATTTGCAGAGTGGAATTCCACTATGTCAGCAAATCACATATCAAACAGTTGTCTGAAAGACCTCTGTAGCCATGCTAGTTGATGAGCTGCATAGTGAGAACGGCGGAAGTGAGCAAACAGCAACTGTGTTTTTTGCAGCAGGTCATTCAGGCCAGGATAGTAGCGCAGGAATTGCTGGACATCCATATTGAGGATGGCAGCCATGCAACAAACATGTGTAAGTTTTCCATGGCATATTGCCGCCACCAGGTTTGCACCATTATCGCACACGGCCTTCCCTGGCTCCAGGTTTAGCAGAGAAAGTCTAAAACTCGGCCAGCATAGCTGTCCACAACTCTCCAAATGTGTGACACACATCTCCAAAGCATTTTAATTTAAATAAAAAAAGGAAAGGCCTGGCAATGCAGTACGTAGCTATGGAGAATTCTGTCTTAAGTATTGCAACAATAGGGACAGGTTGAGGGCACACCTGGATACCCTTGAAGGAGTGGACGAGGCAGAAGCAGTGGACAAACCTCTAGGTTTGTCCAAAAAATCATGGAGATGTGAGGACATGGGAAGTAACCCCTTCCCCACCTTGCCCCACAGCTACTAGAGTCACCCAGTGACTAGTGAGGGAGATGTAATGCCCCTAGCCATGTTTGCTCATCCAGGTGTGATGTATCCTGTCACACAGAATTTCTCAAGGAATGGGTGAGGTTTTCTGTGACATGCTGGTGTAGTGCAAAAACAGCTTGCTTTGAGAATTAGTGATAACTGGGCAACTGATCTTGGGGGGCTGCAATAGCCATCAGCTTTTGGAAACTATCACCAGGCGGAAAGGTAGCATTTCCGTAGCCAACAAATGGGAGATGGTGAAGTATAAGCTTTTTGCTTTGGGATGTGTAAGAGGAACAAATCTTTTTCATTACCACAACTGTGGGACAGAGGGCTGGCTGCTGTGATGAGACAGGATGGTGTAGGGTGTACCTGACAAACTGCTGCACTGTGAAGGAGGTGCAGGACCAGATGTTATGGTGGGTTGACAAACAAGTGGTGTGCTGGGTGTCTGGGATTGGTCCAAACAAGCAGACGTATCCACTGTGTAACAACTGAGTCTCTGTAAGTCATCCTGACTGTAGCAGGTAAACAATTGGAGCCAGACATCTAGAAGACACTTGCCACGCTGATAGAGGAGAAAGAAGCAGCAGATGCATTCGATGTGGTGGCTGGTGTTCGGTGAGGCCCACTAGGCACAGTTTTACTGCAGTATTTTTCCCAGACTAAAGCATGGTGCTGGGCTATATGGTGGATCATGCATGTAGTAGTCAAATTATTGGGTTTTTTGACTCTACTTAATTTTTGACTACAAATATGGCAAATGATGGGAGTTGGGTCATCTTTTGCAGTGTGAAAAAAGGTCCAGGACTGGCAACCCTTGCCGCCTCAGACAACTGCATACCTGGGAATGCTGCTATCAAGAGCTAGAGTTGTGGCTGAGGATGCAATGCCTGTCATGCTTGCACCCCTCAATCTCTGGGTGGTAACATGCAATCTAACCTCTCCATCTTTCTCCTCCTTCTCTGCTAAGCTACTCAGTTTCGCGAATCTGGGTTCATTTCAAGTGGGATCCAGAACCTTATCATCATCATCCTTTCTGTTGTCCAACTCATCGCCATGAGAGTCACCCTCCTCCGCATCCTGCCCTGAACACACAGTACAGTGTAGGTGTTCCTCAGGTGTCTGAGTCTCATCATCATCATCACCCTTGGGGGTTATCGTTTGGTGACAAGAGTCAGGATTCTTCTGGGACCATACTTAATCTGTACCCAGATCCAACTCCAAACGATTTTGGGCATCACTGCTGATGCTTTCCTCCTCTGGAATATGTGAATCTTTGGAGTAGACCTCTGATGCGATTGGAATAGAATGTGTCAACATCTCTGTAGAATATCCCATCTGTGTTTCTTCACAATTTAGTTGTACAGTTGGAGAGTTGTGACACAGGGTGACACAAGGGTAATTAGGGTGCCACCTCTGAAGAGTGTACTGTTTGTGATGTTAAGGTGAAAGAACAGGGATACTGGCCACATGATGCAGCGGTTTCCATGAACTGTAGCAAAATCTGAGCCTCATCCACACCTCATAACGCTCTGCTCCTGGCAAACAGAGACTGGAGTAGGCTGTCCAGTAACAGAAGTTGTTACTTCGCTTGGGATACGACGACGAATCATAGCTTTCAGTAACATTAGCAACAGCACCTTCCCCACTTACACCTCCAACACCAAGCCTACGTCCCTTTCCAACAACCTTTTTCCCCTTCCCTTTTCCACCACAACCTCAGGATTTCCCACTCACTTTTTATGCACACAGATTTGGAAAGCACTTGTTTGAGGCTAAAAAATGTTTTTCAGGGGAAACAGAAGGATTTGAGAATTACATCTTTCAGATGAAAAAAATGCCCTTTTAGAGGAAACTGAAGGATTTGAGAATCACAGGTTACAGGCCAAAAAAGCCTTTTTAGGGGAAACTGAAGGATTTGGCAATCTCTTCCTGTATGCAAAAAAACGAGTATTTGCCAACACAAACCGATTTAGGAATCACACTTGTTCTCAGCACAAAATGTCGGGATGGACACTCTCACCCTCCTATGCTATCTAAAAAGTGATCCAGTAGCTAGCTATATATCTGTGTAATATGGATGGAGCAGCAGAATCACGCTCCCTAGTAGTAACACTCTCAAAATGGCAATCACGGCAAATGGCCGCGTCTTACATTCCTTGGAATATGTGCCTTTGGCAGCCAATGAAGCAAGCCAGCCAATGACACAAGCCATTGTGTCTTCAACTCAGGAATTTTTCATGTGTCCTGATTGGCTGCCAACCTGGAACGCTACTCTGACCTCTCCACATCCCCTCCCCTCATCAAAGACGTCCCACCCGCTATCCTACTCTGTCAGAAGGTAGTTGAAAAGCATTACTTAAGTGATCGCTGACTTTTTAGGAATTTGCTTGGGTTTGCCCAACTTAATCTGCCATGTTCATGCCGAATTTGAAATGGCGAACATGTTTGGGGAAGGTTTGTTAATCTCTAGTCATTGGTAATGACCAAAATCAAACAGCAAACATGAAGCAGAAAATCTTTTACTGGAATATGGCATTTCTGTAATGTTATCAGCAATCTGGGTCATATACTATACTTTATATACTCTACGTATCTGTCACATTTGGTGTTACAATATGATTAAGGTATCATAGTATAATCTCCATATGTGGAGGATAATGTTTATTTTAAAGGGGAACTCCAGGGAGAAAATATTTTTGTATGCACTCCTAGACTATAATGTTAAGCTGCCTGTTCCATTTGTATAATATTTAGAATTAATATAAATCAGTTATTCACTAATGCTGCTTACCCATCACCACTCCTATAGGGGTCAATAGGTCATACCTGAGTGAGCAGCTCTCCTCCCTTCCTCTCAGAAAGCTTCAGTGCCGTCCAACACTATATCATTCCTCCTTCAATCACATGGGTGTGATGTCACAGCATGTGGTATCGACACAGGTCTCCCATCCTGCTGTTTGCACAAAAAGAGATCTCCAGACTCCCATCTTAGTACAGGACCTTATGTGACATCACACACATATGATTGAAAGAGAAATGAAGAAGTGTCGGATGGCATTGAAGCTTTCTGAGAGGGCTTAGGCATGATATATTGACCCCGGTTCCATGATAATTGTGTACAAGATAATTGTGTACGGACAATTGTGTACAGACAATTGTGTACAGGCCAATTGTGTCCAAGGACAATTGTGTACAAGGACAATTGTGTACAGGGCAATTGTGTACAAGGCAATTGTGTACAAGGCAATTGTGTACGGACAATTGTGTACAAGGCAATTGTGTACGGACAATTGTGTACAAGGCAATTGTGTACGGACAATTGTGTACAAGGCAATTGTGTACGGACAATTGTGTACAAGGCAAGTGTGTACGGACAATTGTGTACAAGGCAATTGTGTACGGACAATTGTGTACAAGGCAATTGTGTACGGACAATTGTGTACAAGGCAATTGTGTACGGACAATTGTGTACAACGCAATTGTGTACGGACAAGTGTGTACGGACGATTATTTACAGACAAGTATAGGGAAAACAAAAAATTAAACGTCCAAAAAAAGGAAATACTTTATTCATCATTGATTTTAACGTAAGATTGCTTATTGAATAACAGTTTCAAAGCTTCTTCTATTCTTATTCTACAAATATTGCTGGTCTTGTCTATCGTGCCTGCATGTTGCTGATCGCTCGTAGATACCGCAGCTTGTCTCCTTGATTGTGATAATCAGCCACTTTCACACGCAGTCGTTCAGCTAGCTGGACATACTTGCTTCGTGGATGCTCTACATTCAGTACCTCAGCATTCTGGGCTGTAAGTCTATGAATTGCCATGTCACTAATGAGTCCGTTGAACAGTTTCCACACGGTAGGATGAGCACAAAGAAAGACTGCTTGTAAGGCGTTATGAAACCCCTCGCAGCAATTCGTGGTCTTGGGGGCAGAGGCCAAAGCGTCAGCATAATGATTCCAGACCTCTGGAGTAAACCTTGCGTTTCGAAAGCGTCCACCTACTCCTGGCCCCCTAACGTAGGTATTCTCAAAGTAGGAGAGGAGCTGATTGGTAGCATCATCATCAGGGAAGATTTGGGCTAGTTCGTCATACCTTGCACTTACTTCGGCTGGTGGGACAAACGCCAAGGAGGCCAAAGATTTTACCTTGAGATTGAACTCTCCATCCTCAGCCTCAAATTCAGCCTTTAGGCCCAGCTCATTGACCTTTCGAATAATGGACTGGCTCAGATGAAAGAAGCAGCCAGAAATCGCTGCAGCTGGAAACTCATCTTGGAAAGCTGACATTGCTGCCATCTCAAAGTCAAGAAGAATTTTCTGGGGATTTGCACCTGGCATCAACCCTTTGAGCGCCGTGATCATTCGACGATAGGTTGGACCAGTCTTGTTTGGCAGCAGGCAGTAGATCAGGGGAGGATAGGAGTTGCCGACTTTTGCATGGAGAGAATACAGCTGAAAGAACATGGTTGGCACCACCTTGAACGTTCCATCGCCAAACCATGTCTCTCCTCTTTCGAAATAAGGCAACAGTTCATTGCTACCAATGGCAAGAATCCTGTGGGGGTCATCTCTTGCAGAGTCATATAAAATGATGTCGCTGTATTCCTGGGGGATAGCAAAATTGATGCTTTGAGGAGGAGTCAGCATGGTGTTTGCTCGCTGCCTGACCCGACGTGTATTTCGCTCAACGTCACTTCGCTTGGGCATTCGAGACAACACGTCATCAGACCTGTCTCGAAGAACCTGTCCAACAATGCTTCTAGTAGATGCTTGAGAGCTGATTGCTTCTTGCCTCAGAGCAGCCATTGTAGCTCTGGCTTCAGCTTGAACTGGATCTGCAGAGTGACTGTGCTCAGTCGGCTGTTTAACAATCGCGGCTCCAGATGTGTGCATGCGTGCGGGACACTTGAATTTGTTGACTTGCCTGCACCGCCATTCTTTGATGCTGTCATCACGTGTCCTGTGCAGGATATACTCGTGTCCCCCAAGCCTAAGGACATCTTTGTCTTTTTCAGACTTGCTCATAGTAAAAGTCATGGTGAAAGTTGCAAGGGGTGAGTAATGAAACTGAAAGTAAGCGTCATTGTGAAAGTGGCCTGTACAAGTGGCCTCTACACAAATAATTGCCTTGTACACAATATTGTCCGTACACAATTGCCTTGTACACACTTGTACACAATTGTCTGTACACAATTGTCCGTACACAATTGTCCGTACACAATTGCCTTGTACACAATTGTCCGTACACAATTGCCTTGTACACAATTGTCCGTACACAATTGCCTTGTACACAATTGTCCGTACACAATTGCCTTGTACACAATTGTCCGTACACAATTGTCCGTACACAATTGCCTTGTACACACTTGTACACAATTGTCTGTACACAATTGTCCGTACACAATTGTCCGTACACAATTGCCTTGTACACAATTGTCCGTACACAATTGCCTTGTACACAATTGTCCGTACACAATTACCTTGTACACAATTGTCCGTACACAATTGCCTTGTACACAATTGTCCGTACACAATTGCCTTGTACACAATTGTCCGTACACAATTGCCTTGTACACAATTGTCCGTACACAATTGCCTTGTACACAATTGTCCGTACACAATTGCCTTGTACACAATTGTCCGTACACAATTGCCTTGTACACAATTGCCTTGTACACAATTGCCCTGTACACAATTGTCATTGTACACAATTGTCCTTGGACACAATTGGCCTGTACACAATTGTCTGTACACAATTGTCCGTACACAATTATCTTGTACACAATTGTCCTGTCACCATTGACCCCAATGGGAGTAGTAACTAGAAAGCAGCAGTTATTAAATAACTGATTTATATTAATTCTAAACATTGTTCAAGTGTAACCGGCAGATTACTGTTATAGTATAGGAGTACAGGGACTGTACAAAAATATTTTATCTTTTCAGAGTTCGTCTTTAAATCTTGGTCTCACAAATAGGCATTGCATCCTCAAGTTTGAATAAAATATTTCTATTTCCTTTTATAATCTAATTTTTGTGTTATTTTTAATAGCAAACATTCAGATTAAGCATTTCCTGGAAAAATCCAACATTAAAGCCTCAACAAATAATTATAAATGACAGAACAACAATAACTAATCAAATAATTATAAAAGCTATGCTTACTTAATATGTTGTTTTTTATGTACTTCACTTGAGATGCAGCCTAGATTTTAAAACCATGAAATTACTGATTATTCATTGCATTTGGGTAACACAGAGGTTACTTGAAAACAGCATGTCAAACTAGAAATCACCAAAATTATAAGATCACATCAATATAACTTGATGGGATTTGATTAAAGAATATTTAAACATGCTGTATTCAATGAAAATGAAATTCTTGGAAAACGTTCATAATTAGTAAAGTTCAGCTATTAAGTAAGGGTCATGCAACATACAAAGAAAGCTAATCCTTTTACTCTGGTCCCTCAAGTCTCTAAAAAGACAACACCTTCTCTGAAACAAATTAGCATTCTTTAGTTATTGGCTGACACTGTGCATTATGGAATTCCTGTTCTACCCTCAGCCTGCATACACTTTGCACCTATTATAGCTAAGGGAGCATAAAAAGTCATTTTTTTTAAAGAGAAGTTGTCAGGACAATTTTGCAAGTTAAATTAAAGGCATGGGCATAAAGTCGCTGTTATACTAGTAGAGGTTCTAGCGTTATGTTTAAATCTCCGCCAATCAAGACTGAACCTTCCGCAAATAATGAAAGTTTGTTTTGAACCTTTTTTATCCAGGAAAAATGTTTTTTATTTGGGGCGTATAAACTCCCTAGTGTAATCAAGGAACCCTCTAGTAAACCCTTTACAAAGATGTATTGGCCCTCATTGTCGATCATTTTGTCTATGGGAAGGAAAGGGACATTTTTTGCTATAGCTATAGCTACTCCTCTGGCCCTCTTTTGGGGTGAATATGCGTGGTACCAAGTACTATAATAGTTCTTTTCAAAGTTAGGTGTTTTAGATTCTATAAAATGGGTTTCTTGTAGTAGTAAGATGTCATGACCTGCTTTCTTGAGGAAATGTAATGTTTGTGCCCTAGGAATAGGGGAATTGAAGCCGTGTAGATTGTGTGATACCACTTGGTATGACTTACGGTTGGTGGTCATGGTGGATGTTCGAGTTCATTCGGACGTTGCAGCAGGGAATCTCTCACGGGGTTTTGGGACGGGGGTGGTAGGGAAGAAACAGAAAGGATAGAAGGGAACAGCAAAGATAGTTTTCCTGAAGATACAAAACAAGTTGAGGTTAATGCAAATACATACATCTTAAAATTAAGCCTTTGCGAGCAATAAGTCTGAACAAGCAGACTCTTCTCTATCGCGACCATCCCGCCGCTGCGTAAGAGTCGCGAGCAAGAGGGATGGGCTGACAGAGGGGGTTCTACCTTTTAACCCAACGTTTAACTATTAGGCTATTATGCCTTAAACTTGGTAACAGGATAATCTGAAACTTGTAACAAAGTAGTGTCTTGTAGGTTAGCCTATGTGTAGTTAAAACCCAATACAAGAACCAGAAGAGGTTTATAAAGCTATTAATAGGTGAATGTGGGGAAGTAAAGCGTCCCCCAGGACGCCCAAGCGGGCTAACGAAATAGTATATGTCCGTCGCAATGGTCGCCAGAAAGTTTTGATCATAATTTTCAACAGTTGTAGTATGGATTTCAAGCGAAAATTTGAACTATGGTCAAATCTCAAGGTAGATGAGAGGAGGTGAAAGAAATATTGATCCTCCAGGTCGAATGTGATAGCTGGGGATCGTAAGTTTATTGATGTCTCAATCATGAGTCTCAGGGAGAAAAGGAAAAACGTAGTAATTCTCAACTATCCATCATCCATTCGGGCTGTCCTCTCCTCGGGACTCAGCTAACTTGGAGTTTTTACGTTTTGATCTTTGAGACTTTGGTGTCAGGTGGGTTTGCCACGGTGGCGGATGTTGTAGAGGTGTCATCTGTTATGCAGCTCCCACTTCCTCTAGATTGGGATAATGTTCCAGTTCGATACTTAGCTCCTGGCACATCCATTTGATGTCAGCTGATGTTCGACCTTGGATCCTTTTGTCTCCCGCTGTGACGGAAATGCCGAATGGGAACAGCCATCTGTATGGGTAATTTTTTTGGTGAAAAATTGTAGTCAGCGGTTTCAGAAGGCGCCGTTTAGCCAGGGTTATCCAGGAAAGATCCTGGTATATCTGGATAGGTGAGCCATTGCATGTAACGGTGGTTTTCTCCCTGGCTCTCTTCATGACCAGTTCCTTTGTCCTGTAGTCCAGGAAACGGCAGATTACGTCTCTTGGAGATTCGTCTGATGGAGGTTTCGGGCGTAGTGCTCTATGTACTCTCACTAATTCCATGTCTGATGGGTCATCTGGCTGTAATAATGAACGGAATGTGTCTATAATGGATGGAGTCAAGGCATCTTGTGTTATTGTTTCAGGAACTCCCTTCAAACGCAGATTATCTCGCCTGTCCCTATTCTCATGGTCTTCCAGCATCGTATTGATCTTATTGAGGTGGTCCTCATGGTGTTGGAGACCAGAGAGAGTAGCGTTAGTTTGTTTGACCACCTCTGTATTGGCCGATTCCAAAGATTCGACTCTGCGACCCGTCTGTGCCAGGTCCTGTTTGATATCTGCCATCTCTTTGGCCATGGGTTCTAGAGCCTTATGTAATATCTTTTTGAGGTAAGATCTGGTGATCGGGAGCTCCTCATCGTCATCTGTGCCCTCGCAGTCACTATCATGGTCTGGTTCCATGGTTTCTTCGACCAAGAGTCGTCTCGAAGTTTTGGACAAGGATGATAGACCAGCTTGCTTTTTTAGATATTTATCTAGATCCACTTGTGTGGTGTTAGTAGTTGCCTTGGTGGATGATTTAGTAGCTTTTGTATTTGATTTAACCATTGTGACGTATTGAAGAAGTTAGAGTCTATCTGGTTCCTGTTCTCTGCCAGCCCCCCCAGGGCGTCACGAGGCTCTCACATTATGGGGTCTGGTGTTGTATAGAGAGAATCAGTTATTATGAGTTCAAGTAGAGATCCAGAAGATGGGTGTTCTTGGGAAAAAGATAATCCTTTATAAATTTTCCACTGAGCAAGATGGGTGGGTGAGGGGTAAGTAATATGGTGCAGTCATAAGTTGTAGAGGTGTGTACAAGATGTTGTTTTATGACACTTTGAATTCTGAAGATTTCTTTATAAAACCCCTGTAGTTGATACTTTGGATAGACTTCCAGCGCCCCCTGCCGGCTGTTGGTGGTATGGGCCAGTGGATGGTATGGGGGCAGTGAATGAGTTAACTCAGTATTCAATGTTTCTGTGTGTGTAGATTTGAGGTGGAGTGGTTTAGGATATTCTGCAGACAGTGCCCCTTTCTGTATACTGTTGTCCATATTTAGCAAGGTGCCTGTGCTTTATTTAAAAGATAGAGTACCCTGTGTTCTACAATCTTGTCCTTTAGGACTGCTGTCTCAGGGTCCTGGTAGGCTCCCAGTTCCACAGGGGGTAGGGGGGATGGGGTAGCTCAATGCTTCAGCAGCCGTAGTGCAGGTGCCCTTGTTATAATGTGTCCCCTTCGGTAATTCACCTGCCGGCTCCCGCTTTTCCCCCCACCTCACCTCGTGTAGTAAAACCGGTGAGCTCTTCTGTGTTCCCCGTCCAGGCCGCTCTATGCCTCAGATGGTGAGAAGAGTAGATGGTCCACTCTCTATGGCAGCTGGTCAGGAGCGTGTGTGAGCCCGTGTGCCTGCCGCTCTCCCCTGTCAGCTCCCGGGGTCGACCGCTAGTCTTTCTTGGCCCACTGCAGGTAAGGAGCCGATCCAGCAGCCGCCGGTATCACCCGGATGAGGACCCACGCTAATGGCGGCCGGCGGGAAAGGGCTTCCCTCCTGCACAGCTCCTCTCCCGCGCCTCTCCTCCGGCTCCTGTTCCAGGCAAGGGGTCTGCCCGGGGTCTCTATTAGCAGTGTCCTTAGGTAGGGGGATGCACTCACCGCAAATCGGATCCACTTTAGGCCGCAGGGACAGTCGGGCACCATGTGCAGGGGGGGGGATGGGAAGGCTCCTTCAAAGTGCTCCGGCTGAGCCTCGGGCTCCAAAATACTGGTGTCTTGGCAATCCTCGGTGTCTAGGGTATGTCCCCAGGTGTGATCTGTGCTGTTTCACCGGCCTCCAGGGGTAGGATGCCGCGGATTCAGTAGAATCTTGAGGAGCTCACAGGAGTATGCCTTGCTCAGTCGGCGGCCATCTTGGATCTCAAGTCGCTGTTATACTAATTAACTAATTGATACCTTTGGTGAAGAAATACTCTTTGTGTTTGTCCTTAAATCTGCATTTAAAGTTTTCAGGCAATAATATTTTGGTGCACAGCTGAGGGACTGTGCAATGGGTGTTCTGCTCCTGCTCCTCAACCTGCCTCTGGTAACTGAGTGACAGGTCATGGCTTTGTGAGAAATCTGCCTCCTGTTTAAAATTTGGCATGAAGACTATAAACTTTAAAAGAAGAAGGAACTAACGGAACCATGTGTGAACGAAAAAGAGAATTTATTACTGGAGGGAGGAGAGAGACCCGATGCACAAAGACATGTTATCAACTGTGACGTAGTTAGAAAATATGAAAAATATATGAGGCCAAGGGAGGGGAGGAATTATCGCCCAGACCTGTATCAGGTTGGATGAGTAGAGTCATTTGAACTGGCTCAAAGCCGAAACTTAGGAGAAGGAGAGCAGTGGGACAGGATTGTTAGCCCAGGCTAGTAGTAATGATCAACAGAATGAAGAAAGGCGAGCAAAGGAGAGCAAATGGAAGCCGTTTCTACCCAGCCAGGAAGACCTAGTCAACAAACATTGAAACCGCTCAGGAGAGCAGTGGGACCTGGTCCATAGTCCAGACCAGGATGGCTAATCAACAGTATGGGAAAATTGCTCAGCAATGGAATACTGTTCTTAAACCAGGCCAGCAGACCTAATCATAAACAAAGGAACAAAGAAATCACTCAGGAGAGCATTGGGATGAGGTCCTGAGCTAAAGGCCAGGAGGGCTACTTAAGGAGATGGCCAATCGTGTCAACTGAAGGCCAGGAAGCCCACTTAAAGGGACAGTTGATCACGTGAGCTGAGGCCAGGAGTACTTCTTAAAGGAACGATCGGGTATGCTGGTGAGGAGACCCAGATAATGATGGGGAAGTGTCATGTATCTGGTTTCAAACCCTTGAGTCTGTGCTCTTTCATTGGCTTTCTATCCACCAAACCACAATAGCTGCTATTTCCTGATGGTGATATTCTCATTTGGATGTCCAGCCGTACTGCTATTTGTTTATGCCAGTCAGTGGAAGACTATCTACAATTCATGACTTTCATCAGACACTTCTCCGGAAATCTTGATTGAAGTATGGATTGTTGATGAGATTCTTCCATGGATATATATGCAGATGTTTAAAAGGCAGGTCACAGTTTTTTTGAGTGGGGCATGAAGTCACCATACCTAAGTAAACTGAGAACCGTCTAACTAAGCAATCTTCAATCTATATGTGGAGTCCACTGGGACTGGGTACTCGTTACCGGACCGGGGTATCACGGGGAATCAAGGTGGTCTTGGTCCGGACCATGTCCCGAACCCACAAGTAAAGGTTGGGGGTTATTTACAGGGGATAGAGTCATGATACCACCCGTGGTATGTGGTCAGGGTGACCACCGCTGCTGCAGAACCTCCGGGATGATGGATGGCAGCCTGTGATGTGACAGCTCTCCACGGGCAGAGCCGGTCCCTGGGGCAGTAGTGATGATCACAGTTTGTGAGGGAAAGTGGGGCTCGAGCGCAAGGATTACACAGACTCACGGTTTTGTAGTTTTCCAGGTCTTTTACTGTAGATGGTAGTTCAGTAAAATATTGAGTGCTGTCCACGGAGTCTGTGCAGGGGCCGGGTTGCTCCCACCCTGGCCAGGTCCTTGGCTCCCTGTCTGCGCTGTGTGTGGCCCCGCTGCTGCGTAACCTAGGCTGCTGGCCTGTGTCTCCTCCCGGGTACCAATCTGACAGGCAACTATAGTCCTTTCTGCCTACCCTCTGTCGGGTGTACTGCTGAACTCTGGTGTGTTGCTATGTCTTTGGCCCTATTGAAGACGGTTGAATCTTCACTTCTCTGGTTTTACTGTGTGAAACCTGCGTAGTCACGGTTCTGGTATCCGGTCTGTGCGCTCCTCTGGGTTGAGTGTAGCACTACTCTGCCTCCCAGGTATGTTCCTCGCTTCTCTGCCTCCTTTCCTCAGACCCTCGGCTTCAGGCCTGAAAATAGTCAGCGGTCCCTGTCAGGAGCTCAGCACTGCTCCCATTTACAGGTCCTCCTCCTACTGCTCCCTGCACTAAATTGAACTGTCAACTGTCAACTATCAACTAACTACTTCCTTCTCAGGCCAGAATATATGAAGGGGAGCAGCTTCGTCTCCCCCTTCTGGTCTGGAGGTGCTAGTGTAATGAGTTGTGTGGGGAGTTAACCCTTGATGATGTTACTGCGGCATATGAACCCTGGGGCAAATACCTTATTCCTATCCCTAGGGAACCTTACTCTTTAACCTCATTCACCCAACCTGACACATAATAGAAATTTATTACAAAAATATCTTTGTTTTGAATGCATATAGAGACTGAAGCTAAATTACCATATATTCTGCTGATCCATAAACCACATGCAGATGACTGACGCATGTGCAATTAGATTACTCGGTGCCATAAATGTATGAAGATCTTCACATGAACACACAAGGGACTATGAAACTCGTTACCTGAATATGTCCTTGTATAGGCAAATCTGCACTTACACCTGAAGTGTCTATATGCACATATATGGAATTTCAATAGATGTGTTATACCTGGAAATTTTCATTATACACAATATTTTCATATATTTGTGTGATGTACAATACAAAATAATATTGTGCTACTGTGTTAGCCAGAAAAATCGATGTACTTTTACTGGCTAACCAGAGAAAATATATTTGCCAGCTTACAGAGGTCAAAAGGTCCTTTTTTCGGGTAATATTACAAATCTTGTAATATGCCTGAAGAAGGGATCTTTTGAGCTCTGAAAGCTTGCAACTATAATTTCTCTGGTCAGCCAATAAAGGTATCACTCTTGAATACTTTTCTCGGGACATAAGTATTCACATATATTTCCAATATTAGAGGTTACTGGGCACTATATGGTGTAACTAGGTGTAGCCACTATATTTATGACTTTTTCGGTGCCATCTAAAGGTGTTGCACACTGATTCCACAATAATTACATGCATTCAAG
This sequence comes from Allobates femoralis, assembly GCA_033576535.1. Lineage (NCBI taxonomy): Eukaryota > Metazoa > Chordata > Amphibia > Anura > Aromobatidae > Allobates > Allobates femoralis. The sequence continues at coordinate 390,224,365 of JARQOC010000001.1, read as the reverse complement.
AGACTAGTCAGCGGCACTATCCAAGAAGATCTTTGTGCTTTTATTCAGAGTCAAGCAAAGTCCATGGACAATTCAGATGGGGGAGGGGGAGTGCAGGTATGCCGTCTTTTGGTTCTTCTGAAAATCAGGGACAGTCCAATAAAGGTATGTGCTCACAATCCAAAGGCACTGCGTCTCCAGACTTGAGGGAACCCACAGGTGAGCGCAGGGAGACCACTGCCCTGTGGCCATGATCTGCGATGGGAGCAGGGCGGCTTCTCCTTGCATTCACATGAAGGAGATCACTCCCGACTCCACAGCATGAAATTAACATGCTACGGAGCTGCAGGAGTGTGCCAACCTCCCTGGGATTAGAGGGAATCAGAATATGCAAATGGAGCCCGTGGAGCCTCGATTAAGAGTCTCAAACACGGGAATAGCCAGATATCCCTCCAGGGAAGGACCTAGCCCTGGGAGACTCTTAATCGAGGCTCCACGGACTCCATTTGCATATTCAAATTCCCTGGGGCAATGCATCATGGATTTCACTGTGTTTGAGCGCTTTAGCCGGCTGCCCGCTGTGTTTTCCTTGACTGGTCTCCCTGAGATCAGTGAGTGCTTTGTGATGTTGGTCTACCAGACATTGCTCCCACCTAGCCAGAATCCTACTCCACAGTGATGAGGGGCAATACCCTGAAACAGCTGTCTGTTAATTCCCTTGTCAAATCCTTAACTCGTAACTGAGTGGGATATTGACTAAAAGGGCCACTTAATATGGTGGTTATCGTGGTCTCCGCAAGGATTCCACCCCAGGCGAGGTCCTTCCCTGGAGGGATATCTGGCTAGTCCCGTGTTTGAGACTCTTAATCGAGGCTCCAAGGAGTACAATTGCATATTCAAATTCCCAGGGGGCAATGCATCATGGATTTCACTGTGTTTGAGTGCTTTATCCGGCTGCCCGTAGTGTTTTCCTTGATTGGTCTCCCTGAGATCAGTGAGTGCTTTGTGATATTAGAGGGAATCAGACACAGGAAGGCAGAAGCAGTGGTCAGGAGAATGTATCCCGGAGACCGCACAGGAGGAGAAGAAGACTTTACAGGGAGGAAAAGAGAGGAGGCAAGCAAGACTGCAAGCAGGCTGTGCCTCAGAATTCACTACAGAACAAAGGAGGCCTTATACTCACTTGCTGTGGGGACCCACTGCGCAACCTGCCCACCCATCAGTGCCCTGGATTGTTTTACCTGCTCATCATCAGTAAATGGTAAAAGAGACTTTCCTGCGTGTGTGCATTCTTCCTCTCTACTCTCAACATCCCCCATAGACTGTTCCAACTCTCTTCCCATATCAATCCCAGCTCCTCTCCACTTTGTTCCGTCCTCACTACGCTGCCCCAGAGATTCCAGTCCTACCTGTGGAGGACTACAACACCTCAGCCGCAATACCACCAACCTCCGGAGGACTGTGCCGGCGCTGGTGCAACTCACCAGAAATTGCAGGTGGCGTCACGACAACTATAATCTTGTAAATGATCCCCTGTACATAAATCCCCTTTTTCAAGAGAACTGTCCCCCGGGATACGGGATTAGGCGCGGCTGCCATTCCCCGTGACACAGTTAACCCCTTCTGCCACCTGATACTCGAGTACCCCACACCCTGGGGTGACACATCCTCTTTCTGGCATCACGAACAGGATCCCTTGCCCGGTATTGCTGGGTACTGTGTGCTGTGTTATTGACTGTATTGAGTGACTGTTTAAACTACGCCACCATTACTGCGCCAAAGAGCGGGAAGAAAGGGGGCGTGCCAGCCTGTTGAGCGCAAAAGTGAAACCCGCCCCTCGCTCAGCCGAGCATTCCCGAGCGCCGCGGCCTAGTCCGGAAACTCCCAAACTGTTTAACTCTTTAAGGACTGGCTGTAATTTACTAGGGGGGCCTCCAACACGTCGGCCTCCTCCAGCGACGACGACGCTGCATGCTCTGATCCCGGAATTACACCGAAAGACTCATGGCTGCCTCCGGTAGTGTTGCCAGCACCTCCAGCGCCCCGGGCACAGTCGCCCCGATAATGCTGATGTCACTCCCATATATCCTGGGGGCCAAGTGGTTGACCCAGTATGACGGATGCCCTGATGCATTGGATGAGTTTAAAAGAAAGATTGACAGCGTTCTAGATATGTATGCGATGACCGGCCAACAACGCGCTGCTGTGATACTCGGACAGTTAACTGGTGCAGCAGAGAAAGAAAGTGCATCATGGTCTGCTGCAGATCGCAAATCCACCTCTGCTCTATTCAATAAACTGAGTGCTACCTTCGAAGAGTGCAATGAGGCTGACATCCGCATGCGATTCCATTACTGCTACCAGAGGCGGGAGATGACATAAGAGCTTATGCCTGGCGCCTGGAAGAAGCTTTGTGTGCCCTCATACATGTCAGCCCCACCAGTGTACCCGATGAAAATAAGCTCCTCATAGAACAATTCACTCGGGGTCTGCTATCCCCTTAGGACAGTAAGACTGAAGGAGATGGCCATTAAAGAGTTAAAGCCGGTAGAGACCCATGAAGCTGCAATTAAACGGTGGTGCAGTGGTGAGGTACAGGCTACTCCAAAACATTACCTGTGTCTGCAGCCACGCACAATGTACAATCTTCTCAGCCTGCCCAATATGATTCTCTGAGAACTGAGAGGCGGGCTAAGATGCGCCAGATGAATAAAAACATCTCCAAACTAATGGACGCTATGCAGTTACAGCAAAGCCAACAGCCAACACCGAGACCCCAATCCAAGCCTCAGCCACTGATTCAACTTGCCGACAGCCCGGAGGATGTACCCTGGATGCGAGGGAAGCAAGCTGCAGCCTACAGAGGAAGAGCCACCGACCACTACAGCTCCACTGGGGAGCCCATCTGCCGCCGCTGTAACCGCAACGGTCACATCGCCAGGAGCTGTCCTTTAAAAGGGCAGTCCCTGGGCCCAGGGTCAAACCTCAGGATTAGATCGACAGGGCCCAGCCACCTGGTACAAGACCTTCATCGGACAGAGGCCTTTCCTGTCCATTGTACTGGATGGCATCCTGACACCTGCTCTACTGGACACCGGGTCACAGGTGACCACCATCCCCTATGTCCTTTATAAAGAAGTATTGGGCTGATGCAGAACTGAAACAGCCTGAAATAGACCTTATCTTTCATGCATCTTATGGTGAATCAATCACTGATGGGGGTTAGAGAAGTGCCCATAAAGGTGGGGAGGGTGGAGTTGCAGAACCAAGGGGTCCTTGTAGTAGCAGAAGCCAGTAATGCAAATGATCCTTATATCATACTGGGTACTAATGTTGCTAGCAATTGCATGGAGGAAGTTTTGTCTTTACTTCAACAGATTGCAGACACTGCCAGACGTGGTCAGAGGAAGGTTCTCTAGCGTGAGATCAGAGCCATCCTACACCATCAACAGGTAACAATAACAGGTGGTGAAATTGGTACTGCATGGATGACAGACCGATACCTATTGTGACTCCCCCAATGAGTGAAATGATGATTTGGTGTCGAGCAGCTATAGGTCTGAGAAGGCAGGACTATCAAGCGTTGGTGGAGCCCGTCAGCACAGAGCACAGACCTACACTGTTGACAGCCAGGGGGTGGTAGACGTACACAATGGGAGAGTATCTGTTCGCATCTTAAATTGTGGCAGTGAGGAGGTTAAATTACCCAGGTATACCACCGTTGCTAAATTGTACACAGTCAGCAACAACGAGATCCAAACAGTGCAACCCAAACCACACGAAAAAGGAGCAAAACCTGATCCACCCATTGGGCCACTGGAGGACTGGTGCCAGCAGCTCCATGTCGGAACTGACACCACTCCTGTGTATGAAAAGCAAGGTGTGTACCGGGTAGTTCAAGAATTTGAACAAGTCTTTAGTAAGTATCCACTTGATTTTGGCAGGATAAAAGGGGTACAACATCACATCCCCACAGGTACACATCCACCAATCAAGGAGCGGTACAGGCTTATTCCACCTGCATATTATTAAAAAGCCAAGGAAATGTTACAGGACATGAAGGACACAGGGGTTATACGAGATAGCTGTAGTCCCTGGGCAGCTTCATTAGTGCTAGTCAGGAAAAAGGATGGCAGTATGAGGATGTGTGTAGATATAGGCAAAGAAACCGCATAACACACAAAGATGCTTACCCGTTACCCCATATAGAGGAATCCTTAGCTGCGTTGAAGTCTGCCAACTACTTCTCTACCTTAGATCTCACTAGTGGGTATTGGCAGGTGTCCGTAGCCGAGGAAGACAGAGAAAAGAAAGCTTTCGCAACACCCATGGGCCTATGTGAATTCAACAGTATGCCCTTCATACTATGTAATGCACCCAGAACCTTCCAGCGCTTAATGGAAAGTTGCCTGGGTCACAAGAACTTTGAGACGGTACTGCTCTACCTGGATGACGTAATCATGTACTCCAAGACCTATGAAGAACATGTCGTCCATCTAGGAGAGGTGCTTGAATCCTTGGCCAAATACGGGATGAAGCTAAAACCATCAAAATACCACCTGTTAAAGCCAAGAGTGCAGTACCTGGGACACATAGTCAGTGCCAAAGGCGTGGCCCCTGATCCAGACAAGGTGACAGTAATCATGGAGTGGCCAGAACCCAAAACCATCAAGGGAAAGTACGTCAATTCCTAGGTTTGGTAGGCTACTATCGGAGGATCATCAAGGAGTACACCAAGAAAGCTGCTCCCCTGCAAGACCTCCTAACAGGCCAACCGACGAAGGGAAAGTCGAAGGATTCTCCGTGGAGATGGGGTAAGGAACAAGAGGAAGTGTTCCAGACAATGAAAGAAGCCCTTACAGGAGAGGAAATCCTTGCTTAGCTGGACTACAACCTGCCATTCCTGCTCTATACAGACGCCAGCAATGTGGGACTCGGAGCCGTCCTTCCTGAAAAGCAAGACAGCAAGGAGAGAGTGATCGTCTATGCCAGCCGGAAGCTGCGACCCACGGAGAGGAACCCAGAACACTGCAGTTCCTTCAAGCTGGAATTCCTGGCCTTAGTCTGGGCCATCACAGAGAGGTTTCTATCTAGCCTCTAGCAAATTCACAGCATACACGGATAACAATCCGCACATTCACCTGGAAACTGCAAAGTTGGGAGCCATGGAACAGAGATGGATGGCCAGACTCTCTAACTACCAATTTACCATCAAGTACCGGGCTGGGCACCAGAATGGAAACGCGGATGCTCTATACAGGATGCCACACTTATCGGAAGAGGGTGTAGACGAAGACGTGCTGGAAGAAGTAGAGTTACCTGCCTTCCATCACGTAAGAGTAATCCAATGCCAGCAGACCCATTAAGACCCCTCTACAAGAACAGTGAATCCGTTATCCCACTTCAACTGTAAAGAGGCGCAAAACAATGACCCGGCTGTCAGTCTAATCAAACAACTGATAACCCAAGAGTCAGCGAAACTGCCTGCAAATTCCCCGTCTGAAGCTAAACATCTGTGGAACGAACGAGGTAAATTATTCCATTACCAAGATAAGTTGTGCCGGCGGTATATAAATCCAAGAACTCATGAGATGGCTTGGCAGATCATCGTGCCAAAAGCAGAAGTCCAGGTGGTCCTGAACGCGTACCACAACCAAACCGGTCACTTCGGATAGAAGAAGCTTGAGATGCTGCTGAAGGATAGATTCTTTTGGGTTGGCATGCAAACATCCATTGAAAAGTGGTGTAGGAGTTGTAAAGCCTGTAGCCTGAGAAGAAAAGATGTCCAGAGTCAGAAAACCCCCCTTCGTCCCATTGTAACCAAACAACCTTTGGAACTAGTTGCGTTGGATCATGCAAAACTGACTCCAAGTAGATCTGGTTTAACCTACGCGTTAATAATGGTAGACCATTTTCAAGATTCTTGATGGTAGCCCCTGTGAAAGACTTGACAGCTGCAACCGCTGCAAAAACCTTCCAAAAAGTCTTCTGCAGACCGTTGGGATATCCAGAGAGTGGATTTGGCGCCTTGGCACTCTCCAACCTCTGGGATTAAATGAAAATTGGAACTTCGCATCCTTTTTGTAGACTACATAAAAATCTGGGCTGTAGCCAAATCTGTAGCCAAACCTGAATAAAAATAAAGTTAAAAGAAACCTGATTAGGTCACTGATAGAAATATCAGTGACCTAATCAGGTTTCTTTTAACTTTATTTTTATTCAGGTTTGGCTACAGCTAATATATGGGATCAATTTGAACAATCAATGGTCTGTTATTGGTATCTCCACCTGCCTGACAAAGCTGTATCACGAATAAAAATCACAATGGATTCTATGATCTGTGTAACCAACTGGAATAGCGACTACACCAGGATGACGCCATATATGAACTATACCAGGAGGACACCGTTCATGTACTGCAGATGTGGACTCTACAATCTGCAGGACCATCTTTGTGTTTCCTGATATGTTTGAGATACATATATATGTATTATAGAATACTGCATCTACTATCTTGTCTTATACTCTATCTATTAATGGCGTTTCCCCTGGGTATATACTTTAATCGCTATAGGTAGAATCTCATGCTGCACATATTATGATACTCTGTGCAGAAATGTGGAAATACACAGACCATAACAAGCCAGGCTTTTACTATCTGTTCCAACTCTCCCCCCATATCAATCCCAGTTCCTCTCCACTCTGTTCCCTCCTCACTACGATGCCCCGGAGGTCCAGTCCTACCTGCGGAGCACTACAACACCTCAGCTGCAATACCACCAACATCCGGAGGACTGTGGCGGCGCTGGTGTTACTCACCAGAAACTGCAGGTGTCGTCACGACAACTATAATCTTGTAAATAATCCCCTGTACATAAATCCCCTTTTTCAAGAGAACTGTCCCCCGGGAAGCGGGATCAGGTGTGGCCGCCATTCCCCGTGACACAGTTAACCCCTTCTGCCGCCTGATACCCGAGTACCCCACATCCTGGGGTGACACATATTCATGTGGTAGTGCTGGCCTGCTGTGTGCTGCATAACTTCCTGCGTCATAGGGATCGGTCATCATACACGCCGGCAAGTTAGGTGGATTCAGTGGACCCCACAACAGGGGAGCTCTGTCCAGGGGATTGGCGCGCTACCGACCATGGTGTGGCGCCACTCCAGCCGCTGAGCCAGGGTCGGACTCAGCAGGATGCCAGGAACAGTAGAGACGCATACTGCTCCTATTTTAATGGCCCTGGGGCAGTGGCCTGGCAGCACCAGCAGATGTAGGGTGGCTGGTGCTGTGAGGCTGCAACATGATGAGGACGGTGGAGTCACCAGGGTGGCTGTACCATGAGGATTTTGTTTGGGTTTTTGCGTGTGCACAATCTTTAGTTAGTTAGTTCTTGATGTGTTTTTTTGGGTGCACACTTTGCCATGTTTATTGTTTTACCTTATTTCTCATCATGTTGCATTTCTTTGTGTGATGTTAACACTTCTGTTTTCTGTTATTTTGTGTGTGTTGTTGTCTTATTTTTGTTGTGCACAAAAGTAATAACTTTAAAAGTTGGATCCAAAAAACTACCTGTGTGTGTTGTTACTTTGGGATACAGGGCAGTTGCACATAGCTTTATGCTGTGCAATGAGGTATGTGATCCATCCAAAGCTATTGATGGGTCCGTTCAGCATTGTGTGTTAATATGCAGTACCCAGATTCAGCCCTTTGGGCCACAGTGTATGGCGCAACTATGTGTACATATCCATTGTGATGTGTTGTGGCCACAGGGGCACATGTCCATACACATTCATCAAGCAATGGTTTTTGTGGGGGATGTAGGTACTGTCCATTACACACAAACATGTGTACACACACATAGTTCAGTGGTGCCATGGCAGCTGTGCCATGGAATGGACCAATGTAGCCAAATATGTGCAAAGTATTGTGTGTATGTTCCCACCTTCAGCTACAGATGCACACATAGCAAACCATTGTGTAGTGTAAGCCACTGTCCTGCTCCAAACCGCTCCTGTGTGACGCTTGAGCGGCTCGAAAGTGTCTCGCAGCAGCCACTTGTCACAACACGAGCGTGTAGTCGTTGAAAACTCTGCGACAATGGCGTCACGTATTAGCCAGCCTTCCAGACCAGGCTGACCAATCAGGACGCTATTGCGTTGTCCAATGAGCGTGTTTGGGGCGCGGTGAAAAACAATTTGGCACACCTATGTTTTCGCTGTGCTGAACAAGTACGCCCACATTCCTTTGGTGATTGCGGCGTGTGAGACGGCAACTGGACTCGACCGGATGTTTCCCGCTGTTGGTGTGGCAACTTCCGGGGCGACACGTAGCCTTAGGTTGAGGGTGAAATTGCGGTGTGTAAAAGTGCCATCGGCATTCGGAGGAAACCATGAAAAATGTGCACGCGCACGTTAGGCTGCATCCGATTGCCGCCAAAAGTTGCGGCGTGTAAAGGTACCCTTAGGGTGAATGATAATAACACACTATTAATATCATGTATGTTTTAATATGTTTTTTCATATAGCACTACTGGAGGAGACGGAAGTCTGAAGGAAGCCAAAGTAAAAGTAGTATGTTTTTGACTGTGATTAAAGATTGGGACTGGCGCTACAGGGACTGTCTTGGTAACCTGAGCACTTCATCTACATTGACTTTATCATGATTGAAAGAGGCCCTTCACAAAAGATTTAAAACAGTAACAAGAGACATATTTTTGTTATAGCAACACTTTTAACCACTTTTTAGTATATCACGTAAGCACATTGTATAGAGAACATGAATAAGAAAGTAAATTTAATGGCCTGGCGAAAGAGGTTATAAATTCCAAAAAATTACACATATCCCAGACAGGAATAAGGGTATACTGGCGGGACTGGGTACCCAGTCATGAAATACACATACTGGGATCCAATTAAATATGGGTAACAGTATGTGATGGGGGAGTTAATATAATGCAAATATAGCCCATTGTTAAATGGCCATTGAACAAATAAGAATATTACAACTAAAGAATTAAAAATTCCTAGAGTATATGGAGACTTGTAAAACATGATCCCAGAGATCACATTATATCAAGAGATTATGCACTTCACATAATTAACATAAGGGTCACACATAAGCCCCTGATCCGTTTTTGGCTTCATTTTTGTCTTTTTTTTTTTCTAAGCCCAAAAACTGACAGAAAAACGGATTGGATGTAATAAACACCCTGTCCGTTTTTTTCTGGACCTCAAAACATTGCTCTGTCCGTTTTTGAGCCAAAAACGTTGCTAGCAACGTTTTTGGCATCAGTTAAAAAACGCATGCGTTTTTTAACATGGGGCCCTATGGGAAGCGCATGCATTAACGCATGGCACATATAGGCACTTGCGTTAACGCATGCATTAACGCACATGCGTTTTTAATGAAAAGAAGTGAAAAAATGGACTAAGTCCAAAAACGTTCAGAGGTGCAGGAGGCTCAAAAAGCACCCAAAAAAAAACGGGATTGGTGATGAAAATCACTTCCAAAAACGGACTTCTATGTGTGACCCCAGCCTTAGTCCTTTACACATAGGCACTTTAGTAAGTGTAATAGTACTAATGCACTTTGATAAGTGCATTTGAATCACCACAAGGAAGTTAAAGAGGCACATATCACTTTAAGAGAACCCAAGATGCTGGGGACACCGCAATAGTCTATGGCCGCTCCATCCAAGATGGAGAATGTCCAGAATTGAACAGTGCGCATGCGCGATTGTGGTGACATCATGACGCACGGTGGCGCTGTTTCCCTGGTGATGGGCAGGCCTGGAGTATGTGCAGGGAGAATGTATTGATTTCCGGGATGCTGAGAGCACATTGGGACCTGAGGAGCCGCTCCCACAATAAGAACCATGAAAATTATAAGTATGGCATAATAAAAACATAATGAATGTCCCCAATGAGGGAATAAGTAGTGAGACTTCCAGACAAACAGTTGTGAAGTGGTTTAAAGATATGATGTGAAAGACATAAGCACTTATAAGTTGGAACATAGGATGACACATTGAGGTGTTATGGTTTCAAGTATATTGCACTGATATATGAATGTATTTATGAATGTATTTATGGTATGTATTATTATGTAAATGAACTGCAAGGAAGTGATGCAACAGGCAGAAGGACTATAAGTATGTTAGCTAATGACTATGTGGTTGCTGGAAAAAGAGCGTGCTTGGCTCGAAACGTTGCCATGTGCCTCAAGCTGGAATAAAGATCATTGCTGCATCATTGCATCATATTGGGAGTGCTGCGGACTTCTTCATCTGAACTATATATATATATATATATATATATATATATATATATACAGTTAGGGCCAGAAATATTTGGACAGTGACACAAGTTTTGTTATTTTAGCTGTTTACAAAAACATGTCCAGAAATACAATTATATATATAATAAGGGCTGAAAGTGCACACTCCCAGCTGCAATATGAGAGTTTCCACATCCAAATCGGAGAAAGGGTTTAGGAATTATAGCTCTGTAATGCATAGCCTCCTCTTTTTCAAGGGACCAAAAGTAATTGGACAATGGACTCTAAGGGCTGCAATTAACTCTGAAGGCGTCTCCCTCATTAACCTGTAATCAATAAAGTAGTTAAAAGGTCAGGGGTGGATTCCAGGTGTGTGGTTTTGCATTTGGAAGCTGTTGCTGTGACCAGACAACATGCGGTCAAAGGAACTCTCAATTGAGGTGAAGCAGAACATCCTGAGGCTGAAAAAAAGAAAAAATCCCTCAGAGAGATAGCAGACATGCTTGGAGTAGCAAAATCAACAGTTGGGTACATTCTGAGAAAAAAGGAATTGACTGGTGAGCTTGGGAACTCTCAAAGTCCTGGGCGTCCACGGATGACAACAGTGGTGGATGATCGCCGCATACTTTATTTGGTGAAGAAGAACCCGTTCACAACATCAACTGAAGTCCAGAACACTCTCAGTGAAGTAGGTGTATCTGTCTCTAAGTCAACAGTAAAGAGAAGACTCCATGACAGTAAATACAAAGGGATCACATCTAGATGCAAACCATTCATCAATTCCAAAAATAGACAGGCCAGAGGTTAAATTTGCTGAAAAACACCTCAAGAAGCCAGCTCAGTTCTGGAAAAGTATTCTATGGACAGATGAGACAAAGATCAACCTGTACCAGAATGATGGGAAGAAAAAAGTTTGGAGAAGAAAGGGAACGGCACATGATCCAAGGCACACCACATCCTCTGTAAAACATGGTGGAGGCAACGTGATGGCATGGGCATGCATGGCTTTCAATGGCACTGGGTCACTTGTGTTTATTGATGACATAACAGCAGACAAGAGTAGCCGGATGAATTCTGAAGTGTACCGGGATATACTTTCAGCCCAGATTCAGCCAAAAGCTGCAAAGTTGATTGGACGGCGCTTCATAGTACAGATGGACAATGACCCCAAGCATACAGCCAAAGCTACCCAGGAGTTCATGAGTGCAAAAAAGTGGAACATTCTGCAATGGCCAAGACAATCACCAGATCTTAACCCAATTGAGCATGCATTTCACTTGCTGAAATCCAGACTTAAGACGGAAAGACCCACAAACAAGCAAGACCTGAAAGCTGCGGCTGTAAAGGCCTGGCAAAGCATTAAGAAGGAGTAAACCCAGCGTTTGGTGATGTCCATGGGTTCCAGACTTAAGGCAGTGATTGCCTCCAAAGGATTCGCAACAAAATATTGAAAATAAAAATATTTTGTTTGGGTTATGTTTATTTGTCCAATTACTTTTGACCTCCTAAAATGTGGAGTGTTTGTAAAGAAATGTGTACAATTCCTACGTTTTCTATCAGATATTTTTGTTCAACCCTTCAAATTAAATGTTACAATCTGCACTTGAATTCTGTTGTAGAGGTTTCATTTCAAATCCAATGTGGTGGCATGCAGAGCCCAACTCGCGAAAATTGTGTCACTGTCCAAATATTTCTGGCCCTAACTGTATATATATATAATTATATATATATATATAAATATAATAGAGATATGCTTTAAGTAAAAGGGCATACCTGCTAATATTACTCAATATTTATTTTGTTGGTACGCTTCCATCTACAGAGTCCAAGACAAATAAAAATCCAAATCTACTGACCATCTTATCACTTTCATATTGCTGCAAGTTGAGGGGCCCAACGAGGCAACATTAATTTTTATTGCAATGTAGCAACATCAAGCCTTGGTATTTCACCACGTTATACAGTATGTTGCAGCTAATGTTGCCATACAGCCCCAGCTTTAAGCCCATCAAACAGCTCTCACTGTAAAAAAAAACTGAGTGAAGGTCTTATAAAAGTGGGTATTTTACTAACAAATATCCCTGAGCCTCTAATTGTACTGAGCTTCTTTTAAATATTGGGTTTTTTTTGGATGAAAAGTAATCATAATTAGTAGAATAATCCAAATTATCAATTTGTTCTCTTGAAGTGAAATGTCAGTACATAGTAATGGATTAAATGTACTTCTGCTTGCCAAAGGATGTATTTCATTCTGTTCTCAGTAATTGGTTGTTGATAGCAAATACACAAAAATGGAACTGTTGCCAGTGCTTGGTCAGACCAACTGGAACATGGTGTCTACTGCCCTAATACAGAACTGGAGACATCCATATGCATTTATTTTTCAAAGATATTGGTGTACTGGTGTTTGGAAATTATTATAAATCCAAAGATGTCTGAAAGTATACTATATGTTATTTACAAGCAAAAAAAATTGTTTCCAGTGAGTGTTGAAGGAACAGTGGTAGACCTTTATTTTGCAAAAAACTCTTCAATATTTAATGAATCCAGACATGTTACACATGTATCAAAAAGAATTCAACCCCTCAACCTCGTAAAACTATGCATTTTGGCAGATGCCTTTATCAAGCTTGATAAAGGCATCCGCCGAAACGCGTAGTTTTAGGAGTGTGAGGGGTTGAATTATTTTTGTCTATACCGGTAACATGTCTGGATTCATTAAACATTGAACAGTTTTTTGCAAAAAAAAAGTCTACCACTGTTCCTTCAACGCTCGCTTAATATTGGATATTTAAATAACACTTATACAGCCGAACTATTCGGCTGTGAAAGTAATGGAGAGGACCAATGCACCAGCTTCCTGAAGGCTGTGAAAATGTTTATAGCAATGAAACTACAAATGGTACAATAATGATTTTACATGTTTTTAACCCCTTACCGACACAGGACGTTGTACAACGTCCTGGGTTTCAGGTCGTTCCCGGCACAGGACGTTGTACAACATCCTGGCGTCTTTGAGCTGCTGCACCTCCTGTGAGCCGGGTCACTCAGGTGTCACAGTTGCTGCTGTTCTGTGACAACCTGTAGTTGACCCCACAGGAGGTGGATTAACTTCCCTGTGCCCAGGATCGGCAGTGTAAAAGTGAAACTGCCAATCGGAGCGAATCATAGGGATTCACCCCTCCAGATCTGATTGAAGCTCCCCAATCAGATCTGGAGGGGTGGATTGGTGGGTGCCCTCCTCCTCCTCAGCCCCCTCCCACTCAAGGACACATCAGGGCGCCCCTCCCGTCCCCGCCAACCATCCGCCCCCCTCCTATTCTTATCTATTTGCTGGAGGGCTGCACCCGCCGGTCATCCTTGTGCGCTCCCACCCCCTCCTCCACAGTTCCCCCTGTGTCCTGTCCCCCCTCCCTCCAGCCCCCCTGTGTCCAGTTTCTGCCCCCATACCCCACCCCCCTCCCCACCATCCACTCGCCCCCCCTTCCTATCCTTATCTATCTGCCGGCGGGCTGCACTGCCGGTGCACCCACCAGTCAACCTGCTCAACCTCCCCCCTGCTCAAACCCACCCACCCTGCTCAACCCCCCCCTGCTCGAACTCCCACCCTGTGCCCCGCTCACCTACTCCGGCCTCTGGCGGGCTGCACGCGCCGGTGCACCCGCCCGACAGCCTCCTCTGCAGATCCGGTGTGGCCCCTCCTCCTCCTCATTGGTGGGTAAATATGAATGAATGGATGGGTGGATGGATAGATGGGTGGGTGGATGGATGGTGCATACATGGATGTCAGCGTGCGTGGATGTGGATGTCAGCGTGCGTGGATGTCAGCGTGCGTGGATGTCAGCGTGCGTGGATGTGCGTGCGTGGATGCGTGCGTCGATGTGCGTCTGTGGACGTGTGCATGCGTGGATGAGTGCGAGGATGTGGATGTGCGTGGAAATGCGTGGATGTGAATGTGCGTGCGTGGATGTGTGCGTGCGTGGAACTGCGTGGAAGTGCGTGCGTGGAAGTGTGCGTGCGTGGAAGTGCATGGATGTGTGCGTGCATGGATGTGCGTGGATGTGTGCATGGATGTGTGTGCGTGGATGTGTGTGTGGATGTCAGCGTGCGTGGATGTCAGCGTGCGTGGATATCAGCATGCATGGATGTGCATGCGTGGATGTGTGTGTGTGTCGATGTCACGGTGCGTGGATTTGTGCGTGGAAGTGCGTGGATGTGGTGCGTGGATGTGTGCATGGTGGATGTCGGCGTGCATGGATCTCGGCGTGCATGAATGTGGGTGCATGGATGTGTGTGTGGATGTCAGTGTGCGTGGAAGTGCGTGGATGTGGATGTGCGTGCGTGGATGTGTGCGTGCGTGGAAGTGCATGGATGTGTGCGTGCGTGGATGTGTGCGGGGATGTCAGCTGCGTGGATGTCAGCGTGCGTGGATGTGTGCGTGTGTGGATGTCACCGTGCGTGGATGTGCGTCCATGGATGTGTGCGTGCGTGGATGCGTGGAAGTGCGTTAATGTGTGCGTGGATGTGCGTGCGTGGACGTGCGTGCGTATGTGGATGTCACAGTGTGTGGATGTCACCGTGTGTGGATGCGTGCGTGGATGTGGATGTGTGCGTGCGTGGATGTGTGCGTGCGTGGATGTGCGTGCGTGGATGTGTGAGTGTGTGGATGTCACCGTGTGTGGATGTCACCGTGTTTGGATGTCACCGTGCCTGGATGCATGAGTGGATGTGCGTCCATGGATGTGTGCGTGCGTGGATGTCAGCCTGCGTGGATGCGTGCATGGATGTGTGCGTGCGTGGAAGTGCGTGGATGTGTGCATGCGTGGATGTGCGTGTGTGGATGTGTGCGTGCGTGGATGATGGGTGCATGGGTGGATGGATGGGTGCAACAAGGGATCAAGCATCCTCTTGTTGTAGTCTCTGGCATCATAGTCATGGTGCACTGTATGACAGATCATTGCCATACAGTGCACCATAACTCTGACCCCAGAGACTGTAGGAAGAGGACACTTGATCCCTTGCTGCAGTCTCTGGATTGAGCAGAGGCAATCGAGCGTCGTGGGACCTTTGTTGTGACTACGTCGGAGGCGATCAAGCGTCGTGGGACCTTCATTGTGGACTACGTCGGATCTTTATAATAAAGATGGAGTCCGAATTTCGTTTGTGTTTTTTTTTCAAATAAAAAGATTTTTCTCTGCTGTATTTTTTTGACTATTTACTAGAGATTCCTAATGGCCGGGTCTAACATTGGCCCGACATTATGAATCTCGGGCTTAATGCCAGCTACCAATAAAAGAGCTGGCATTAACCCCTTTATTACCCAGTTTGCCATCGGCACCAGGGCAACTGGAAGAGTTTGGGTACAGCGCCAGAAAATGGTGCTTCAATGAATGCGCCATTTTCTGGGGCGTCTGTGGGCTGCAATTCGCAGCATGGGGGGCCCAGAACGCTTGGGCCTCTCCATGCTGCGCATTCCAGCCCCCAGCTGCCAAGTTGTACATGGCTGGACCAAAAATATAGCGGAGCCCCACGTAATTTTTTTTCTAGAATTAGTTCAAGAAAAAAAAAAAGGCTTTGCTGTATTTTTGGTTACCAGCCAGGTACAATGAGGCAGCTGGGGGTTGGTGGCAGTCCGTAGCTGCCAAGTTGTACCTGACTGGACCAAAAATATGGCGAAGCCCCACATAATTTTTTCTTATTCTACCAATACAATGACATGGAGCTTTGATGTATTTTTGGTTGCCAGCCAGGTAGAACTTGGCAGTTGAGGGGCTGCAATCCTCATCATGGAGAGACCCAAATGTTGTGGCCCCCTCACGCTGCAAATTGCAACCCACAGCCACCCCAGAAAATAGCACATTTATTAGGGGCGCCATTTTCTGGTGCTGTACCCCAACTCTTCCAGTTGCCCTTGTGCTGGTGGCAATGCTGGTGGCATACAGGAGCACTCCATACGCGACATGGTGTCCGCTAACAAGTTAAATGGAAAATTAGCTCCAAATGTTACCGGACACCATGTCGCGTATGGAGAGCCCCTGTGTGCCTAAACATTGGAGCTCCCCCACAAGTGACCCCATTTTGGAAACTAGATGCATAGTGAGCACTTTGAACCCCTAGATGCTTCACAAATTGATCCATAAAAATGAAAAAAGAAAATCAGTGTGAAAAAAAAGGAACTTTTTCCTTATTACAGATCAATTTGTGAAGCACCTGGGGGTTCAAAGTGCTCACTATGCATCTAGATACGTTCCTTGGGGGGTCTAGGTTCCAAAATGGGGTCACTTGTGGGGGAGCTCCAATGTTTAGGCACACATGGGCTCTCCATACCCAACTTGGTGTCCGCTAACAATTGGAATTATTAGCGGACACCATGTCGCATATGGAGAGCCCATGTGTGCCTAAACATTGGAGCTCCTACATA
Source organism: Allobates femoralis (assembly GCA_033576535.1). Classification (NCBI taxonomy): domain Eukaryota; kingdom Metazoa; phylum Chordata; class Amphibia; order Anura; family Aromobatidae; genus Allobates; species Allobates femoralis. Next base: position 390,207,689 of record JARQOC010000001.1, on the reverse strand, counting down.
AGTGACCCCCTTTTGGAAACTAGACCCCCCCAAGGAACGTATCTAGATGCATAGTGAGCACTTTGAACCCCTAGATGCTTCACAAATTGATCCAAAAAAATGAAAAAAGAAAATTTGTGTGAGAAAAAAGGTACTTTTTCCTTATTACGCATCAATTTGGGAAGCACCTGAGGGTTCAAAGTGCTCACTGTGCATCTAGATACATTCCTTGGGGGGTCTAGTTTCCAAAATAGGGTCACTTGTGTGGGAGCTCCAATGTTTAGGCACACAGGGGCTCTCCAAATGTGACATGGTGTCCGCTAACAATTTGAATGGAAAATCAGCTCAAATTGTTAGCGGACACCATGTCGCGTTTGGAGAGCCTCTGTGTGCCTAAACATTAGAGCTCCCCCACAAGTGACCCCATTTTGGAAACTAGAGCCCCCAGGGAACTTATCTAGATGGTTTGTGACCATTTTGAACCCCCAGGTGCTTCACAAATTCATCTGTAAAAATTAGAAAGTACTTTTTTTTCCACAAAAACTTTCTTTTAGCCTAATTTTTTATTTTCACATGGGGAACAGGATAAAATGGATCCTAAAAATTGTTGGGCAATTTCTCTTGAGTACACCGATACCTTATATGTGGTCATAAACCACTGTTTGGGCGCACGGCATGGCTCGAAAGGGAAGGAGCGCCATTTCACTTTTTGAATGGAAAATTAGCTCCAAAAGTCAAATTGCGCTCCTTCCCTTATGAGCCCTGCCGTGTGCCCAAACAGTGGTTTATGACCACATATGAGGTATTGGTGAACTCAGGAGAAATTACCCAACAATATTTAGGATCCATTTTACCCTGTTGCCCATGTGAAAATGGAAGAATTGAGGCTAAAAGAACATTTTTGATGGAAAAATTAAAATGCTCATTTTTTCCTTCCATGTTGCTTTAGTTCATGTGAAGCACCTGACGGGTTAATAATCTTCTTGAATGTAGTTTTGAGTAGGTTGAAGGATGCAGTCTTTGGAATAGTGTCACTTTTGGGTGTTTTCTGTCATGTAAACCCCTCAAAGGAACTTCAAATGTGATGTAGTCACAAAAAAAAATGGTTTTGTAAATTTTGCTGGAAAAATGAAAAATTGCTGTGGAACTTTGAACCCTTATAACTTCCGAACAAAAATGTTTTTTTTTCCCAAAATTGTGCTGATATAAAGTAGACATGTGGGAAATGTTATTTATTAACTATTTTGTGTCACATAACTCTCTGGTTTAGCAGAATAAAAATTCATAATTTGAAAATTGCAAAATTTTCAAAAAGTTTGCCTAATTTTTTTATTTTTTCACAAATAATCGCAAAAATTATTGACCTAAATTTAATACTAACATGAAGCGCAATATGTCACGTAAAAACAATCTCAGAATCGCTAGGATCCGTTAAAGCGTTCCAGAGATATAACCTCATAAAGGGACACTGGTCAGAACTGACAAAAATGGCCTGGTCATTAGGTCAAAATTGGCCCGGGGGTGAAGGGGTTAATGTGCGTGTGATATAGGGGACATTGATGTAAAATAGGGTAGCATCCGTGTAGAAATGCTACTGTATGGTCAGATCTTTATCATGTCACACTGCACACCTACGCAAATTCTTTAGCCATGTGTTGTGTTTTCAAATTTCACCTCCCAAACGTGTCCCTGTGTGTGTTGAGACAGGGGATCACACAGTATTTTGGTTTGCACTCACATTTATTGTTTGCAAAAGTTGATTTGTCAATGATGTTTATTCCGATTAGTTGTAGGCAAACCATACTACCCACTTTACCAATGTGGGATACTATAGGAAAAGAGGCCAACGGGGCCTAAAAAACAAGTGTGCCAAAAGTCAAACAAAAGAGGTCCAACATGGACAAAAAGATACAAGGGCCATTGGCCACATTACTGGGGGGGGATATGGTGGAGTAGGGGCAATGGTGGACTGGGCTGCCTGGAGGCACAGTATCATTGCACCCAACCAGTCCAGGTGTTGCTGGCCTTCTCGGTGGGCACGCTCCAGGTGCTGCTGTGCCTCCCTGTGTGCCTGCAGCAGTTCAACAATAGTTGGTACACCTGTATGGGAAATAACGGCCATTACTCAGTGACATGTGTAGGTGTGGGTGGGTGGGATGTCATTGGTCAGGATTTCACTTATGTTGCAGATCCCCATCCCGGGTTCCATCCTCAGGAGATGGTGATGCGCTGACATCCAATCCTGAAGCGCGAGCTCTTGCCGCTTGACAAAGAAAGGAAAAGCAAAAAACATCATTACTCACATACTGATATCAGAGACACACCAACATGTATATTACAAAGCTTGGAGCCCAATGCCAACACTTACCACCAATCCCAACTACAGCAGGCTCCATGTCACTGTGTGGGGTACAGGAGCTGGAGATGCTTGGGGGGATTGAGCCTGGGCTTGGGTTCTGGAGCAAGAGGAACAGGCTTCCTGGTCCCTCCAGGGAAGGTGAGGGTAGGGTCCGGGTGGTACGGGACTTCCTGGTCCCTCCAGGAAAGGTGAGGATGGGGTCCCAGGGGGTGCAGGACTTCCTGGACCCTCCAGGAAAGGTGATGGTGGGGTCCCAGGAGGTGCGGGACTTCCTAGTCCCTCCAGGGAAGGTGAGGGTGGGGTCCTGGGGGGTGCGGGACTTCCTGGGCCCTCCAGGGAAGGTGAGGGTGGGGTCCCAGGTGGTGTAGGGGCACGTCGGCCCTCCTCAGACGGGGAGTCCTCCTCATTTGTAATATCAAAATTGACAAGACACTGATTTTACAAGAGGAACACAACATAGGGCAAACACGTACTGTGTGTGTATCAATGTCATTAGGGCGTGAAGCCTAGCCTAAAAGGTTTGGGTCTTGAGTGACCCTATGGTTAGGGGCCAGTCTGTTTTTGGACATGGCCGCAACACCAGTGAGCACATATTTGGGATGTAAAACACCTTTGGATTAGCAGAGGATGGATTTTTACACACAACACAAGTGCATACAGGAAGCATCTGGTGGTGCTACCATGGGGGAAAACACATAGCAGTCAGCTTGTAGTCAGTTTTCCGGATTGTGATCAATGTCTTGTGAAATGCTATGTGTCAGAGTGCGCACATATGTGGTGCCAGGTGTGATGTGGCCCTTCAAATTAGCATTAATATGTTGTGGTCAACTTTGCTATCATTACACACCTATGTTCGGCCACACACAGGTCAAGGACCACTATAGCCGTCAGCATAAACAAAACATATGAGTGTATTCTGCACCTTCATGTTGCAGTGTGACCAACATGCAAATGCACATTGGTGACAGATCCACATGCTGGTTTATATCACACTATGTGCCATGGCACAACACTACATGATGGTTGGGTAGTGTTTGGGTAGGATGATTGGCATGAGTGTGTTTGCATTGCCACAAACTCAACACGCAGCCTGGCAATCCGGGCACGAATGTCCACAATTCGCCCTGGGGACTTGTGTTTCAGGTCCGCCAACTTTTTTTGGATCTGCTTGCGGGTCCTTTCAACACCCACTTTCCGGAGCAGGGCCCGCTGGATCTTCCTGAGGATACTGTGCTTGCGCTGCCATGGGTGGCGGTGACGCTGGTGGCACCAGTAGTCATGCTAGTCACACACGTCTATCAGGATGACAAGTTCTGCCAAACCCTATGTGGCAGCGCGCTGTGTGGCCGCCATGACTCTTCTACTGTGTGCAGGGGAGGGGCAGGCACCTGGCAGGCAGGGAGGAACGAGCAGAAACATGATGATGTCACCACGCACACTGGTGCCGCCAAACAAGGTTGAGGGCACTAACAAGGTAGACGTCTGCGGAGTAGGAGCAGTAGAATGTACCCAGCAGCGTCACTTAAGTCACACACATAGGGTGATTGTAGTTCGTGGCCCATGGCACCCATCTACGATGTGTAGCCCAACATCTGAGCTGTCATGTGTGGCTCTATACTCCACACAGCGCAACTTAATATATGCGGACAACATAGCTTGCGCTATTGTATGGCGCGCGTAATTGCAGTGAATTTGCGGACGGTTGTGTAGCTGAAGATGTGCGTGGTGCTGAACGAACAGCTCTTCAAATATGGCGCGGTGTCAACTGACAGCCAATGGGAACACAGTAGCCAACACCAATCATCTCAGACGGGGCGCGGACTACAGAATGCTTGAGGTATGCCTACGGGAAATCATAGAAAGTGCTGTTTCCATCACTATCGCCCTGTCACATGCCAAAACATGAAAATATCGCCTTACCGATTGCACCTGATTACTGAGCACTGTTCAGGAATCAGGCGATGGGAGATGGGCGATTTATCGCCGCAAAATCACCCAATCACACGCCGCAACCGTGAGGCAATTTCACGGTGATTTCGCTGGGGCAACATATCGCCTTTATGATCTCCAGGCGAGATTGCGGCGTGTGACGGTACCTTAAGAGTAATCTCTAAGGGTATGTGCCCACAGGAAGGTTTAGTGGCGTTCAAACCATCAGTAAACCGCTGGAAATTATCAGTTCTGAGCTCTGAAGTCTCCAGCTGTTTTCCTGCGGTTTTTCGGCGGTTTTCTATGGAGGATTTTGTTTATGGAACCGATCAAAAACCGCTGAGAAGAATTGACATGCTGTATGCTGCTAAACCGCTAGGAAACCGCTCAACCGCTGGCGGATGCACTCACATAAACCCACTATGTGTGCACAGCGTTTTCTAAATTACATAGGGTTACTTGCAAGTCCTAACGCTGCTTAGGATTTACATAGATTTAAATAAAACCTATGCTAAACCGCTGGCGGTTTTCGCTGCTAAACCGATGTTAAACCTTCCTGTGGGCACATACCTTAAGTGTTCGAGAAGGAATATCCAGATATGGAAGTCATTCAGACATGTGAAAATACATGTATTCCCTGAAGTCAAAGTCTGGACCCTATTGCCAATACCATCCTGGTTAGTTATCAATCGCACTTGCCTGATGGTTCAGCCCCAGATACAGGAGAGTATATCTTCCCAACTGGGATATTGTGACAGATTCCAGATCAGGCAGAAGAATTAACTGCTTCTAGAATTTCTTGCCTGGAAGGAGAGAAAGTCCTTGACTCACATGCCTTCCTTGTTAACAGGAGATGAAGGGCAACAACAAATCCCTGATTGTGCATCTACGTGTCCCAACCCTGCAGACAGCAAAAGACAACCAAACAGCACAGCACAACTCTGTTATCCTTTTCCATCCAAATCTATTCCAAACACAGATTATCACCTTGATTTCAGGATTTGATCCGTCTTGCTATTTCAGAAAATTGATGTCATTGTCCTCCATGGTAAAGGCCCTTGGTGCTTTAGAAGTGGAGGTTGCTCAGCATCTGAGCACTTACATCTCTCCATTTTGCCAACAACTCAGCAATGGAATGAGCTATACATACATTTACTGGCACTATCAGAGAGATGTGGAAAAGGCAAAAAAGGAACTGCGAGGGCACCAATGATAAAGCAGCAGTTCTAACCACTGAGCAACCTTGGTGCTTATCTTGGCATATGATTTAACTACAGTACTGTAATGCAACACTGCAAGACCCTGAACCCATGTGCAGGTCAGTCATAGTCCACCCTTTACAGCTTCAATAAGATTAAGGGACATCTTCGCGGAGTAGAGAACTCTGCATACATGCACGTGGCCACAGAAGTATGAAGATATTTCAGAATATTTTTAAAGTCCCAAGGATTCTTTGGCTACAATCATTGGAACTGATTTCAATACAGGGAAGATTAGGTACTCCCAGTGTGTTTCAGGGTACCTATACACGCCGCAATTTTTGGTGGCGATAGAAAGCAATCAAACGTGCGCATGCACGTTTTTCATGGTCGCCTCAGATCGCCGAAGGTGCTTTTACACACCGCAATTTCGCCCTCAACCTAAGGCGATGTGACGCCCCGGAAATCACCACACCAACAGCGGGAAACATCCGGTAGACTCCGTCGCCGCTTCACACGCCGCAATCCCCAAAGGAATGTGGGCATTCATGTTCAGCGCGGCGAAAACATTGGCATGCCAAATTGGTTTATACCGTGTCCGAAACACACTCATTGGACAACGCAATAGCGTCATGATTGGCCAGCCTGCGCTGGAAGGCTAGCTAATACGTGACGCCATTGTCTCAGAGTTTTGAATGTATACACGCTCATGTCGTTGAAAGTGGCTGCTGCGACACATTCTCGAGCCGCTCAAGCGTCACACAGGAGCGGTTTTGTGCAGGACAGTGGCTTACACTACACAATGGTTTGCTATGTGTACATCTGTAGCTGATGGTGGGAACATGCACACAACTCTATGCCCATATGTGCCTACATTGGTCCATGCCATGACACAGCTGCCATGGCACAACTGAACTATGTTTGTGTACGCATGTTTGTGTGTGTAATGGACTGTACCTACATCCCCACAAACACCATTGCTTGCTCAATGTGTGTGGACACGTGCCCCTGTGGGTCCAATACATCACAATGGATATGTACACACAGTTGCTCCATACACTGTGGCCCAAAGGGCTGAACCTGTGTACTGCATATTACCACACAATGTTTCATGGACCCATCAATAGCATTTTACAGATCACATACCTCTGTGCACAGCATAAAGCTATGCACAACTGCCCTGTATCCCAAAGTAACGACACACACAGGTTGTTGTTTGGATCCAATTTTTTTTAGTTTCTATTTTTGTGCACAAAAAAATTAGTACAACAACACACACAAAATAACATAAAACACAAGTGTTCACATCACACAAACAAATGCAACATGATGAGAAATAATGTAAAACAAAAATCATGTCAAAGTAAAAACCCAAAAAATACTCACTAACTAACTAACTAACTAAAGAATGTGCACACACAAAAAGCCAACCCAAATCCTCATGGTGCAGCCACCCTGGTGACTCCACCCTCCCATCATGTTGCTGCCTGACAACACCAGCCACCCTACACCTGCTGGTGCTGCCAGGCCACTGCCCCAGAGCCATTAAAGTAGGAGCAGTATGCGTCTCTACTGTTCCTGGCATCCTGCTGAGTCCGACCCTGGCTCAGCGGCTGGAGTGGTGCCACACCATGGTCGGTAGCACACCAATCTCCGGGACGGACCTCCCCTGTTGTGGGTTCCACTGAATCCACATAACTTGCAGGCGTGTATGATGACCGAACCCTATGATGCAGGAAGTTATGCAGCACACAGCAGGCCAGCACTACCACATCAATAGATTCCAGTTTCATATGCAGACGTGTATGAAAAACCCGGAATGTATTGGCCATGATCCCGAACGCATTTTCAACTACACAGCGGGCCCGGGATAGCCGGTAATTGAAAATGCGCTGCTCAGAAGTAAGGGTCCTCTGGGGTTATGGCCGTAGTAGGTGTGCCTGAAGTGGAAGGCTTCATCCCCTACAAACGCAAATTTGAGATGATGCGTTGTCTCATCATTTGAGGGCAAGTTCAGGCCACCTGTCATTAGGTCTTGGACCAAGGAGCAGTGTGCGAACACATCCCCATCTGAGATACGCCTGTTCATTCCAACGTCCACTTAGAGGAACTCATAGTTCGCATCCACCAGGGCCATGAGGACTACACTACAATATCCTTTGTAATTGTAATAAAAAGTTTGGGGGTTCGTTGATCCTCACGTGCTTACCATCCAATGCACCGCCGCAATTTGGAAATTGCCAGTGGTCCTCAAACCTGCTGGCAACATCCATCCATTCAGCTGGTGTATTTGGAAACTGCATATAGGATGGCAGCAGACTACTCCAGATGGCCTCACAAGTCTCGGGGATCAGGAGACTCAGCAGGTACAGTGATACACGTGAAGTGTATTGCAGGTCGGTCCTTGAACGACCTGTTGCCAGGAACCGCAAAATCACAGCCAAAAGCTCCTCAGGTGCCACAGCTCGACGCATCATAGTGTCCTGTCGGGCTATCAATGGCCTTATGCATTCCAAGAGGAATGTGAAAGAGTCCTCGAACATACAGAGGTAGTTCCTGAAATCATGCGGACTACGATCCTCCAGCTCACGCACCAGCTGCATGTGGCTCTGGGTGTCCCGGTGGCGAAGCCAATCCCGAGCCCACACACGCCGTGGTCTGTGAGCCCGCAACCTCTCATACCTATCCTCCAGCCACAATTGCTCTTCCACCAAGGCAAGAGCCACGATAGCATCTCCATCAGGGTCGAACATCATCTCACGTACCAACCCCTGCAAAAGTGAGAATAAGAAACATCACTACAAGAACACTTCATCACACATCATCTACACACACCACCTCCTTCCCTATACATCTCCTGGCCACTTTACCACAGCATACCCAAGTGTGATCGCCAGCCCACACACATACATATACACCACCAATCAAGGCCCAAACACAACATTGCAGTGTCTGACAACCAAACCTGGTCACTCTACACCCCTGGCCCTCCTGTACAATACATCTCCCTTGTCAAATGCAACACAACATGAGGCTAAGGCCATATATGTGGCCATAATGTTGACGTGTGACCACAAGGCATGGCCAAAGACATAGGTAACATTAATTAAATCATGTTTTTTGCCACATCTATACAATTACATTATACACGTACCCCAGCTTTTGTGTCATATGCTCAAAATATCACGCCACGCAGAAGACTATTGAATACTCATCATGCCCAAGAGACATGATGTGCTGTGAATGCAGGATCTTCTGAGGCAGACATTCGCAGAAGCCACACGCCCCACTCGACATCTGAGTTTGGCCTTAAATGTCCCATTGTGTGTGGTAAACGACAGTACTATGTGGCCTCCATTCATATGATCCCCGCAACAACAGACACATGCATCCTTCAAACATGATCCTGTATGGCAAAGGCAAAATGGCTTTTCAATGAGGATAGGGTTTAGGTTGTCAAAACACTCATGCATCCATTTGCCAGGACACAATAGTAAATATTTAAAAAAAACTTCACGAGTAACTACATACCCCACCACTTGGGCGTGAGCTACATTACACAATAGCAACCCCTAATGGTAAGGTGCTGTGAAAGCAACACAGCCATATCACAGTTTATGTTTGCACATCAGTACTTACTTAATGACTCTGGGCAGCAAGTGTGACCAACCTCGGTCTTGAGCGCTTTTTATATGGCAACCAACCAATCAGACCGCAATGACGTCTTGTAATCGACGTAGCCGCCTGGGCGTACTCAGGTGCGCCCAATGATTATGCGCCATTGCGCTTTTTTGATTGGTCAGGTTGTGTTTAAATAAGCACGTGCTGGGGCGCCACCCCTGCTCCGACTGGAATGTGCATTGTGCTAGTAGTGTCTCATCACAAGATCTCTGTTGGATAGACGGTAAGTGGGGGCACATGCTATTGGCCACTCCTGGACGTTATTTTCTGTGTGCTGCAGACCCATATGTTGGCTGATGTGTGTGCGCCTTACGTACAGCTTCATGTAGGGTCCTGTAGAAGTGTATTTAGCGACGTGTACGCATCATAACTACACTCCGTATCCTGTAGCACACATAATGTTCTGGGAGATCCTTGCCAGGACAATGTGTACTACAGCACTATGTTTCTTCCTAAATATGTGTGTATTTGATGAGCGTGTGTTTTAATGTAGTTAGTAAGCCCATTTGTGCCATTTGTAATGACAGACCTTGACATATTTCCCTGCCGTGGCCCAAAATACATATATCACCAGGCATGCCCCATGTATGGACACATGTTAAGGCCAATAATTTTGCATAGCCAAGCTGACTACCAGAACACATGTAATTAGTATTGCTGGACATGGGCTGGACACACAGAGTAGGGTGTCACCTGTGATGGCCATGTCTTTGTTTGCATGACACAATTATATGTTTTTTTTTTCAGATGGCTGAGTATCACGATTTTGTGACACAGCTCCTTACTATGTACCAGGAACACGAATGCCTGTGGCGGTTGTCACTGCCTGAATATCATGACCAGGCAGCGGGGGCTATGGCCTACAGGCCGCTGGTGGAGCTGGCAAACTGGCTCCCACCCAATAAGAACTGGACAGTGTCCCTGGTTGCGGATAAGATAAAATGCCTGTGCACCATGTTCACCAAGACCCACAAAAGTGGACTGGGCTGGAGCTGAAGAGGTTCGTAGGCCACATCTAACATAACATAGTAACATAGTAACATAGTTTTTAAGGTTGAAGGAAGACTTTAAGTCCATCTAGTTCAACCCATAGCCTAACATGTTGATCCAGAGGAAGGCAAAAAAAAAACCATGTGGCAACACTAATCTCCACATTGGGGGAAAAAATTCCTTCCTGACTCCAGATACGGCAATCAGACTAATTCCCTGGATCAACGCCCTATCAAAGAATCTAGTATATATAACTGGTAATATTATAGTTTTCAAGAAAGGCATCCAGGCCCTTCTTAAATGTTAGTAGTGACTCACTCATTACAACATCATGTGGCAGAGAGTTCCATAGTCTCACTGCTCTTACAGTAAAGAATCCGCGTCTGTGATTATGATTAAACCTTCTTCCCTCCAGACGTAGAGGATGCCCCCTTGTCCCAGTCTCAGGCCTAAGAGTAAAGAGATCATTAGAAAGGTCTCTGTACTGCCCCCTCATATATTTATACATTATTATAAGATCACCCCTAAGCCTTAGTTTTTCCAAGCTAAATAACCCCAAGTTTAATAACCTGTCTTGGTATTGCAGACCCCTTAGTCCTCTAATAACTTTTGTCGCTCTTCTCTGGACCCGCTCTAGTTCAGCTATGTCTTTCTTATACACCGGAGACCAGAATTGTACACAGTATTCTAAGTGTGGTCGCACTAGTGACTTGTATAGAGGTAAAATTATGTTCTCCTCATGAGCATCTATGCCTCTTTTAATACATCCCATTATTTTATTTGCCTTTGCAGCAGCTGCCTGACACTGGCCACTAAATGTGAGTTTGTCATCTACCCATACACCCAGGTCTTTTTCAGTGACAGTTTTGCCCAGTGTTTTACAATTAAGCACATAATTATACCTTTTGTTTCCTCTGCCCAAGTGCATGACTTTACATTTATCCCCATTAAAGCGCATTTGCCATTTAGCAGCCCAAGCTTCTAGTTTACATACATCCTCCTGTAATATAAAATTGTCCTCCTCTGTATTGATTACCCTGCAGAGTTTAGTGTCATCTGCAAATATTGAGATTCTACTCTGTATGCCCCCCTACAAGGTCATTAATAAATATATTAAATAGAAGCGGGCCCAACACTGACCCCTGTGGTACCCCACTGTTAACTGTGACCCATTCTGAGTGTGTTCCATTAATAACCACCCTTTGTTTCCTATCACTAAGCCAGTTCTTAACCCACTTACACATATTTTCCCCTATCCCCATTGCCCTCATTTTATGTATCAACCTTTTGTGTGGCACCGTATCAAAAGCTTTTGAAAAGTCCATATACACCACATCCACTGCATTTCCTTGGTCCAGTCCAGAACTTACTTCTTCAAGGAAGCTTATTAGATTAGTTTGACAGGAACGGTCCCTCGTAAAACCATGTTGATAATGGGTCATGAGGTTATTTTTCTTCAGATACTCCAGTATAGCATCTCTTAGAAAACCCTCTAGGATTTTACCCACAGTAGAGGTTAAGCTTACTGGCCTATAATTTCCAAGTTCAGTTTTTGTCCCCTTTTTGAATATTGGCACCACATTTGCTATACGCCAGTCCTGTGGTACAGACCCTGTTATTATGGAATCTTTAAATATTAAAAATAATGGTCTATCTATGACAGTACTTAATTCCTGCAGCACTCTGGGGTGTATCCCATCTGGGCCCGGGGATTTGTCAATTTTAGTGATTTTTAGATGATGCCGTACTTCCTCTTGGGTTAAGCAGGTGACGTTTAATTGAGAATTTTTGTTATCACTGATCATATTGTCTGTCATGGGATTTTCTTGTGTAAATACTGTTGAAAAAAAGTCATTTAGCATATTTGCTTTTTCCTCATCCTCATCCACCATTTCACCCAGACTATTTTTAAAGGGGCCAACACCATCATTTTTTAGTTTCTTACTATTTATGTAGTTAAAAAATATTTTGGGATTCTTTTTACTTTCTCTGGCAATGAGTCTCTCTGTCTCAATCTTTGCTGCCTTGATTTGCTTTTTACAAATGTTATTTAATTTTCTGTATTTATTTAATGCTTCATCACTACCTACTTGCTTTAATTCCCTAAATGCTTCTTTTTGTCACATATTGCACTTCTTACCGCTTTATTTAGCCATAGTGGTTTCCTCCTATTTCTAGCATGCTTATTCCCATAGGGTATATATTGTGCACAGGTCCTATTCAGGATGCTAATAAACATCTCCCATTTGTGTTGTGTACTTTTATGTCTCAGGACATCGTCCCAGTTTATTGCACTAAGATCATCTCTCAACCGTTGGAAATTTGCCTTCCTGAAGTTTAGTGTCCTTGTGGCCCCTCTACTACACGTCTTAGTAAAGGATACTTGAAAGCTTATTAAGTTATGATCACTATTACCCAAGTGACCTCCAACCCGTATATTTGATATGCGGTCTGGCCTGTTGGTTAATATTAGGTCCAGCAGTGCCCCCCTTCTTGTTGGGTCCTGAACCAGTTGTGAAAGGTAATTGTCTCTTATAGTTTTCAAAAACTTATTACCTTTGCTGGAACTGCAGGTTTCTGATCCCCAATGTATTTCAGGGTAGTTGAAGTCCCCCATAATAATGACTTCTCCCTGAGACGCTGCTTCATCTATTTGCTTTATGAGGATATTCTCCTCCACTTCCATTATTGTTGGGGACTTATAACAAACCCCTATCAGTAATTTATTATTTTTTCCCCCTCCCCTTATCTCCACCCACAGAGACTCTACATTTCCATTAGATTCACCTATATCTGTGGTACTATGACCTCCTCACCTTCACCCTGGGCCAGGAGGGGCCTCAGGAAACACGGTGCAGCAGGCGCCGCCCGCAGCCAGCTGTGGCCGCAGTCCAAGACCCTGCCCCGTCGCAGGAGGTGGGTAATTGTGTTTGTGTGATGTATGTACCCAGCTTGTTCTTTGATGTGGAGTTTGCAGCACATGTGGTAGTCACCATTGTGCTTTTCCTTCACAAATCATGTTCACTGCTATTTTCTATCTGTTTTTTGGTCTCTGTTATCACAGATTGTGTTGTGTTTTTTGTTGGCACTTTACATATCAATGTGGACTCTCAGGTGAGTATACAGCACTGGTCTACTTCCTTGGTATTTTGTTTTCTAAACTCTGCTCCTGTGGCTTATGGTGTTAGCCTTGGTGAGATTGGCTCTATGTTGTCTTGGGTGTTTGGTTGTGGTATTAGCTTAAATTACATAGCAACATGTGGCTGATGCTTTTTCTCTTTTTGTTTATTTTTCAGGACCCTCGGGAGCCTGGCTCCAGTAATGAGGACCCAGCCGCTGGCGAGGCTCTCCCATCAACATCTGTGGGAGAGCCAGTTCCTGAGCTGCAGTGGTGGGGTTACTGGCCCAGGGTGCCCCAGCTCTGGGTATCCAATGAAGGAAGGCCGCAATCCGTGAACTGGGCTCACCATAACCACGGAGCTAGGCAGTATCCATGAGGCACGCCCAAACGGGTCCTCCTAGATCGAGAGAGGAACCCCGGCTTTGGGATCGGGTACGTCGCCAGTGAGATGCTGGGCTGCATGGAGCCAGAGCAGCGTGACATCGCCTAGCTGGCCATCTTTCATGTCCTGGAGGTGGGCGTTGGTGGGTCCCTGCGATGGGGGGCATTTTGTACATTCCCCCGGAAGACCACCCCAGGGCCCACTGCGCCCACAAGATGCATGGTGAGGAGGCGGCAAAATCGTGATACTCCACCTTCCCCCAGAAGGTGTATGAGGAGGAGGGGGAGGCCCCATTGTCTGAGCCAGCAGGGGAGGAGGAAGAACCAGAGCACTACTAGCCAATGCACAAGTTTGGCCATCACAGACACTTGTTTGATGGGCAGGTGTGCCCCATTTTTTTTTTCCAATTTTATCTAAAGAAAAAAAATAAATAAATAAAATCTTAATTTACCCACAACTCTGTCCATATCTGTGTCACATTCACCAGTGTGTTTGTGTGTGTGTTTGGTACTGTGGGTGTCATATAGTAGACATTGATGTCATATAGGGGTGCATGGAGGTTGTAATGGTCCAGTATGGTGACATGTTTGCAATGTCACACCATATACCTCTAGATAAACCGTGGTCCAGTGTGGTTGGTTAAATATAACCTCACAAATGTTACCCTGTGTGTGTTGCAACAACGGATGACACAGGATGTAGCTGGCCAGAATTTTATTACAGACCAACATTTTTTTATAATATTGCCAACACAATCTAAAAGCCTTCGTCAGGTATGGAGTAGCCAATACACACTACCCACTTTCCCAATGTGGGACACTGAAAGAAAAGAGGCCAAAGTGGCCTAAAACACTAAGATGTCAACATGGCAACAGGGAAAAAAAACAAGGGTCCAACATGGACAACAATTATTAGGGGAGTCTGGTCCCATTATTGGGTGGGGGTGATGGATTAGGGGCCCTGCCGGACTGGGATGTCTGGAGGGCGTGTATGATGGCACCCAAGCGGGCAAGGTGTTGCTGCCCTTCTTGGTGTCCCTCTCCATGTCCTGCTGTGCATCCTGGTGAGCCAGCAGCAGCTCCTCAATGGTTGGTACACCTGTGTGGGAATGAAGGACAATAGTGAGTTTCCTATGTATAGGTGGGTGGGTGTTTGAGGGAATTGTTAGTGATTATACGTACGCAGAACATCACCATCCCGGGTGCCATCTGTAGGAGATGGGGATGGGCTGACAGCCCAGCCTGCAGCACGGGCTCGTTCTCCTTAATGAAAAAAAGCAAACAAAACTCAGGACTCACATACTGGTGTGTGGAGCACCCAACAATAAGTACATTAGCAAGCTGGGAGCCCTCAGCAGACACTTACCACCATAAACTCAAGCAGCAGGCTCAAGGTGAGGGTGTGTCGCCAACAGGATACTAGAGCGCTCGGCCGGGAGCTTGAGATGCTGGGGTGGTGCTCCCAGGGCTCCAGGGCTGGCTGCAGCCAAGTCTTCTGGGCCTGGTGGGGAGGGAGTGGCTGGGCCCTCCAGGGCTGGGGCTGCTGGATTCCCGGGTGGGGAGGGACTGGCTGCAGCCAAGTCTTGTGGGCCTGGTGGGGAGGGATGTGGCTGGGCCCTCTGGGCCGGGGCTTCTGGAGTACCGGGTGGGGAGGGACTGGCTGGGCCCTCCGGGGCCGGGGCTGCTGGAGTCCCGGGTGGGGAGGGACTGGCTGGGCCCTCCAGGGCCGGGGCTGCTGGAGTCCTGGGTGTGGAGGTACTGGCTGGGCCCTCCGGGGAAGGTGGTGGGGGTGTCCTGGGTGCCGTTGGGGACTGTGGAGCATCCTCAGACACAGATTCCTCATCATCTGTAATATCAAACATGATAACAGAGCAATTTAAGCAAAGGAACACAACATACGGAAAACACCTTGTGTGTGTGTATGAATGTTATGACGGCGTGAATGGTACGGTAAAAGGTTATGGTCGGCGCCTACCCTATGGTGAGGGCCCACTCTGGTTTGGTGCATGAGTCCAACACCAGTGGCCACATATTTTGAATGTTACATAACCCTTGGCTTAGCATAGGTAGGTATTTGAAACTTGAACACAAGAGCAGCCAGTAAGCATCAGGTGTTCGCACCAAGGGGGCCAACACATAGCAGTGAGCTTGTATTCAGTGTTCTGTACTGTGATCAATGTGTAGCAAAATTGTATGCGTCACAGGTCACGTATATGTGCTAGAAGTTGTCATGTGGGTGTTGAACATCACATTAATATGTTGGTGTCACCTTTGCAGTCAGGACACAACTATTTTTCCCACCACACAGGTCAAGGACCACTATAGCCATCACCATTTGGATGACAAATGAGTGTTTCGTACACCTTCATGTTGCAGTGTAACCAACATGCAGACGCACATTGGTGACAGCTCCACATGGTGGCTTATGCCACATTATGTGGCATGGCACAATACCACATGATGTTTGTGTAGTGTTTGGAGTATTTAGCTTTCCATGTGTGTGTTTGGCATTGCCACACACTCACCATGCAGCCTGGCAATACTAGCACGAAGATCCAACAATGCACCCTGGTAACTTGTGCTTCAGGTGTGCAATCTTCTGGATCTGCTTGCAGGTCCTCTCCCCCCCCAGTTTGTGGAGCAGGGCCTGCTGGATCCTCCTGAGTATGCTGCACTTACGCAGCCGTGGGTGCCGGTGATGCTGGTCACACCAGTAATCATGGCAGTCACATAGGTCTATGAGGAGCATTAGCTCCGCCAGACCCATGTGGCAACGCTCTGTGCGGCGGTCATGACTGTTCTCCTATGTGCAGGGGAGGAGCTGGCACCTGGCAGACTGGAGTAACCAAAACAAAAGTCATGACTCACCACGCACACTGGTGCCGCCAAACAACAGTGAGGACGCTAACAAGGTAGCCGTCCACGGAGCGGGAGTAGCGTAATATAGCCATCAGCGTCACCAAATTCACAAAAGATTGCTGTGCGTTGCCCATGGCACCCGTGTGCGATGTGTAGGCCAACATCTGAACTGTCATGTGTGGCAGTATGGTGGACACAGTGAAACTTCCAATACACGCGCCCAGCATAGCTTGCACTATTGAATTGCACTGATGTAGTGGATGGTTGTGTAGGTAAAGATGTGTGTGATGCTGAAGTGACAGCTCTTCAAATATGGAGCCCTGTGAAGGGCCAGCCAATGGAAACACAGTAGCCACCACCAATCATCGCTGACGGGTGCGGTCTCCAGCATGCTGTGGCACACATACGGGAAAGCAATAGGCGATGCAGATTCCATCACTATAGCTCGTTCACATGATTATTGCATCTGATTTTGGAGCAGTGCTGTGAAATCGGAACCAGGTGACAACTTTTTTATCGTCACCAAATTCCCAAATTACACGCCGCGACTGCGAGGCAATTTGACGGCGATGGTGCCAGGGCGACATATCGCCGATCAGATTCCTTGCCGGTTGCGACATGTAAAGGTACCCTCACAGAATCTCCTGCTCATCAGACAGATATGTGTAGTGTGCCATTGTGCGGGGACTGGACAGGTGCTTAAAGCTCTGGTTCTGACGATAATTTGCAAGGCCCCAAATTGAGCATGAGCTGAGATCCCCATTAGATCCACAGCCAGTGGAGATCAGATTTTATACCATGTGAAGGCAGACCTAACAGAAATGGCAGATTCAAAGAATGTTTTCAGTTTCAAATATCTGTGTACATATTAATAACATAGTTACTCTCTAGTACAGACTGCCTGGCTTCTGCTGCTGGTAGAGTCCAAGGAGCTCCAACAGGTAAAAGGCCTCTCTGCCCCCTACTACACAAAGAATAAGTTTGCAAGCTCAAGACTTCAGAGCTCCCAGCCAGCACATCTCAGCTGATTAAACAGCCTGATTACAGGTGCTGTAGAGAGACTCAGGAGCTGAATGCTCCATACAGAAGGTGAGGAGTATACACTCCCCTCATTCCAGGCCTCAGTGCTATACCTGACCTGCATAAACCCCAATTGTGCAGCGGCTGATTCAGTTTAGAGTGGTCAAACTACTGCAGACCTGCGATACTCTCCTATTTACCTGGCGAAAGGTGGGTTCTGAGGATACTGACAGACGCCCAATGCCATCAAAACAATGGTGTGCACATGGCACTGACAGGGCATCCTAATGGAACTATGGCGCCCAAGCCTGAAAAACAGCTCATAGCCAACTGCCAGTAAAAACTACAAAGCAGCTAGGAAAAACACCACAGCAGGTAAGGGGGTGGGTAGGACGGAAAACAAATGTCCCACATTGGCAAGGGACAAATTAAAAACTCGTGATCTCAGGGAGGCTCCCCCCATTATGCCAGGGAGGCTTGGGGAGGGACTGGCAAAACTTATTAAAAGTTGCACTGGCGCACGGGGCATGTTAACCCCATATTGCGCTGTTGTGGACAAAGGGGAAAAGTAACTTTTCTAGAATTTTTTGTTTTTTTCCATTGCAATGTTTATGTGCTGTATACTTAACATGGACCCAAGAGAAAAGTACAAAAACTAATCAAATCCATAACAATTGAAATAATTTTCCTTTTTCCAAACCATAAAAAAATAAAACAATAAAAAACTTTAGCATCATCCATCATCTGTGAAGGTCTGTGAATATCAAAAAATATCATATCACATTTATCCCACACGGTGAGCATCATAAAAGAAAACTGTAGCAGAAAATATGCATTTGTAGGGGAATGGAGACCACAGCAATTAATGGACATATGTTAAATTTTGTGTCACTACCCAGAGGTCATAACCTGTGATTATCTGTGGAACTGTAGCAATCCTGGAGACAGGATCTGAGACCACAGTTGGTCTTCCAGAGAAGCCAAAGGCCTTTTACCTCTGGAAGGTTTCAAAGGAATCAACAAATGGTCCCTGGAACCACAATCTTCCACTACGGTCCTATGATCCTGTGCCAAATAAGAGCCTCGGTCAGATGAAGGTTACAATAATGGATATATTTTAGTTACCCTGGATGGCTCTCTAAGGTTGCCTTCACACTGGCGTTTGGAACGCAGCGCACCGAACGCAGGCAAACGCTTGTGCACATGCGTTCCTATGTTTAACATGGGAACGCATGTGCCTGCGTTTGGCTGCGTTCGGTTGCGTTTGCTCGGAAAATTTTTGTGCCTTCTGTACGCAGCATGTTGCATTTTTAGTGCGGTCGCGGGCACTTGTTATATCTGCAAGCGCCCGCAAGCGCACAAACAATGCATTGAAGTCAATGGATCCGCAGTGTCCTCCGCATGACAGCGCAGGAGAGCGCTGCGGATCTCATTGAAACTCTCCCAGTGGCCGCCGGTGATCAGCGGCGGCCACCAGAAGATCAGCTACAGCCGCCGCTGCTCTCCCGCCGCTGTCAGCGCGGAGATTTGAAGACACAGCTGATCTGACAGCTGTTTAAATCTCTCGCGCTGACACGGAATAGGTGATGTCGGCGCGGGAGATTTGAAGCAGCGATCAGCTGTTTCTTATCTCCTGCACGATATCCTGCACCGATATTCACATTAATATGGCTGTGTTTGCACTGCGTTTGCGTCTGCATGCCATACGCATGCAGACACAAACGCCAGTGGGAAACCACCCTAAAATGGACTCTGTCAGGACAGAACGACTGTAGCAAAACATTTAACTGCACTTTCCCGCCTATTTCTTTCCCTTTATCTACACTCACCCCTATTCTTTGAGTGACGGCTCTGGCTTCATAGAGCTAGAGAAGGGCGAAGATAGTTGGAAAACAAGCATGTAGGAAGGTGCATTTAAATGTTTAGCCCCGCCATGATGCACGAGCATCTATACTTGGTTTGTTTAATTCCATGCTCACTCTGATAGAGGATAATCACTTTTAGTCTTAACATGCCTCATTCAGATATCCGTGAAACATGAACCGTATACGAACTGTGATACACGGATGACCGGCCACAAGTCTCCTGATTCAACTTTAACAGCCTTATGCCCAAACATGTTTCGTGAATGTCTGAAAGTAGCCAAAGTGAGTTTTTTTTCTTAAGCCTAAGTTACTGCAATGATTATTTAGTGTTCTTTGATGTTGCATATTCTTATGCACACAAAAAAACGCAGCATATTACAGTTCCAGCAATGTGGATTTATAGAAATCCCATGCCCACTGTGCACTTTTCCACTGTGTAAAAGGACCTGTGGTGCAATTTCGATATCTGCATCATGACAATTTCTCTAATAGTGACTATGAGTTTTATATACAGATTTTCTCCAGTAAATTAAAAAAGATGAGGGAAATCCACAGATAAAAAATGCATTTACCATTTTATTGCTTTTCCATGAGGGAAACTCATTAAAAATATGTGTAATTCACACATGACTGTATTAGTAGGGTTTTATCAATGCTAAATAACAGGAGGCTTTCAAAATAAAGATGTTTTATTTAGAAAATGACATAGCAAAAATAAAGAAAATTTGCCTAAAAAAACACACAAAATGCTCGTGGAAAATTAGGCTTACCGTTTTTTCTTACCTTGTATTCTTCCAAATGGCGGATAAAAAGATTATTGCCCCCCAAAAAGCATGTACCCCACAAAAGTCAATTGACAGATACATTAAAAAAAAAGTGATGGATTTCAGAATATGATAACAGTAACCACTTTTTACATTTTCTGTAAAGGCAATAAACCATAACAAAAATTGGTGCCTTCAAAAAGTATGACACAATTGAGTTTTTTCTTTATTTTCCTCCATTCCATCCCACAAAGCATTTTTTGCCATTTTTTCAGTATTATAAGATAAATTACTGTAAATGTCAGCATTCAAAACAACAATGCATCCTACAATAAGCAAGCCTTATGTCGAAAAAAAAAAACAAACACAAAAATCTAAAAGTGAAAAATGTTTATGCTGTAGCAGAGGGATTGTCTTGGATTTTTTGGAAATGTTTTAATCAACAAAATTACTATTACTTACCTAATAATGTAATATGCATCAATCACGTGACTACTACAGTCCATCACAGGCGTCAGTGGTGACAGTGCTTGGATAGGTTGATCTAATGAGACTACTGATTTGCTGTATCGGTCAAGTGTACGATGTATGGAGTATAATTGCTGCAGGATTAGTGGGTACCACTGGAGTTATTATGCTGAAAAAAATATAAACCGTAAGTATTGGTAATTTCTTTATTATAACATATTTTCTGCTGCTTGCCTAAATGTAAAAAATCACAAAGAGCATTATTTTGTACTATCTTCTTAGTGATCTCCATATGCACTATTGATAAAACAATAAATGTCAATTTTTCTGTACCACCTACCACACATTCCCTTTTTCAAGAAATTGCAGTTCAGGTAGTAGTCTCTCTAAATACTATTTTTTTTATAAATAGACAATGATAAAGGATGGAAGTGCACAAAATAGTATCTAGAACCACTGCAGTTCTGAGATCTTTACTTTGAGCAGGAGATAAAAATACATCAGACATTCCTTCCATTCAAGAAATTGGGTCTATTACAGCATTTTCTGCAGTATTATAAGCCGTAATCAGTCCCTCTTGTTTGTGCTCTTCTGTGCCCACTCAGTCTCATAGTGAGGCTACTTCTATGGCAACTGTTCTAACAGCTCATTTAATACATGCAAAGTAGCTTTTTTTTTTTAGGCAAAACTATAATATCATATGCACCTTTACAATGAAATAGTACCCACTATAAAGCACTTATAAAGGTAACTGCAGTATACAAAATGAATTCAGAATTATTAGCTAATTGCAAACATTATCTGGTGATGGCACAATAAAAAAAACAATACACTATTGGTGATTTTATAGAAAACTAGATGGCGGCCCAATTCTAAAGAATGGGGTAGTCTAGAATCCATATATAGTTTATTTACTAATAGTTAGGGGAGTGGGGTGAAATGAATTGTGTGTATACAGGTGGCTCAGTGGGTAGCAGAGTATACGGTGGTTCAGTGGTTAGCAGTGAGTGCGGTGGCTCAGTGGTTAGCAGTGAGTGCGGTGGCTCAGTGGTTAGCAGTGAGTGCGGTGGCTCAGTGGTTAGCACTGCGTGCGGTGGCTCAGTGGTTAGCAGTGAGTGCGGTGGCTCAGTGGTTAGCAGTGAGTGCGGTGGCTCAGTGGTTAGCAGTGAGTGCGGTGGCTCAGTGGGTAGCTGAGTATACGGTGGCTTAGTGGTTAGCAGTGAGTGCGGTGGCTCAGTGGTTAGCAGTGAGTGCGGTCCCTCAGTGGTTAGCAGTGAGTGCAGTGGCTCAGTGGTTAGCAGTGAGTGCGGTGGCTCAGTGGTTAGCAGTGAGTGCGGTGGCTCAGTGGTTAGCAGTGAGTGCGGTGAGATTGGTCAGCAGAGTGGCGTGGGCAGAGTGGTCAGTGCAACGGCGTGGGCAGAGTGGTGAGTGCAGCGCGGTGGGCAGAATGGTCAGCACACACATACATACATACACACACACACACACACACACACACACACACACACAGTTGGCTATAGTTAGCACCGACCCTGTGTCTTCTCTGGCGGCTGGAGACTGAGTTGACATGTCGGCGCCCGGGGACGACTGGATGGAATATGGCGTCCAGGAAGTTTGGCGAGACTTTTTGGATGCTATATTGGATCCAGTAGTTCGGGGGTGACGACATGTTGACTGAGGATGTAGGCGGCTGATGCAGGGCCGGTGGTAAGTATAGCGGAGTGTGTGTGTGTATGTGTGCGGACAAAGTGAGGGAAGTGCGGACAAAGTGAGGGAAAAGCGGACAAAGTGACGGAAGTGACTACATACACACATATATACAGATACTGTACATTGCATATGGAGGGTGAGGAGAGCGGAGGCTGGAGGGGTGAGGAGGAGTGAGGAGAGCGGAGGCTGGAGGGGTGAGGAGAGCGGAGGCTGGAAGGGTGAGGAGAGGTGAGGACAGGGGAGGCTGGAGGGGTGAGGAGAGGTGAGGACAGGGGAGGCTGGAGGGGTGAGGAGAGGTAAGGACAGGGGAGGCTGGAGGGGAGAGCGGAGGCTGGAGGGGAGAGCAGAGGCTGGAGGGGAGAGCAGAGGCTGGAGGGGAGTGCGGAGGCTGGAGGGGAGGGCGGAGGCTGGAGGGGAGGGCGGAGGCTGGAGGGGAGAGGGGAGGCTGGAGGGCGTTGGCTGGAGGGAGGGCGGAGGCTGGAGGGGAGAGCGGAGGCTGGAGGGGAGAGCGGAGGCTGGAGGGGAGAGCAGAGACTGGAGGGGAGAGCAGAGGCTGGAGGGGAGAGCGGAGGCTGGAGGGGAGAGCAAAGGCTGGAGGGGAGAGCGGAGGCTGGAGGGGAGGGCGGAGGCTGGAGGGGAGAGCGGAGGCTGGAGGGGAGGGCGGAGGCTGGAGGGGAGGGAGGAGGCTGGAGGGGAGAGGGGAGGCTGGAGGGCGGAGGCTGGAGGGGAGAGCGGAGGCTGGAGGGGAGAGCGGAGGCTGGAGGGGAGGCTGGAGGGGAGAGCGGAGGCTGGAGGGGAGAGGGGAGGCTGGAGAGGAGAGCGGAGGCTGGAGGGGAGAGGGGAGGGTGGAGGGTGGAGGCTGGAGGGGAGGGGAAAGGCTAGGGAGGGGAGGGGGAGAGGCTGGAGGGGAGAGCGGAGGTGGAGGGGAGAGCGGAGGCTAGAGGGGAGAGCGGAGGCTGGAGGGGAGGGCGGAGGCTGGAGGGGAGGCTGGAGGGGAGGGCGGAGGCTGGAGGGGAGAGGCGTACCTGGGGTGCCGGACCGCTGCAGCACCCGCAGCTCCATGGGGTCCAGGGACATGAGTCCCAGGTTGAGGCCGCTGAAGATGCCGGACAGGGACAGCAGCAGCGCGATGATGATCGGCTGCAGGCACACGGGCAGCAGCGGCCTGTGCTCCTCCAGCACCCGCAGACGGGCGTCCGGGCCCGGGTGCAGCGTCCAGGGCAGGCCGCGGCCCCGCCGGGAGCACAGCGCGTACAGTCGGGAGCTCTGGGTGGTCCGCAGCGGCAGCACGTGACATTGAAGGCGGCAGAGTCCCGCACCAGGTCCCGGGTGACCTGCAGGCAGCTGTGGTGAAGGCGATGAGGTGGTCGCTGTCCGCCCCTGCCCCCCCCCCGCTAGGTACGGTAGTGGGTGGAGGGGAGAGGCTGGAGGGTGGACGGAACTTCCGAGAGCGGAACGTTTCTCCGCCGCTCCCTGTAGCTGGGGGACCCTGCACTGTCGCCACCCCCGAGCCATGGATCCGAACAAAGCCACGGAAGTGGCGAACAAAGCCACGGAAGTGGCGCCGTATGCGACGGAAGTCGCTACGGCAATTATATAATAGATAGGGCTATGGGCAACTTGCAATGTATAGTCCCATTTGTCACCTTTATCATTTAAACCACCTAGTAGTGACCAGTCAATATTGCCATGAAGAGTTCACATTAACTAATGTAAAGTAAATATGCATCAATTGCAAGAATAATTAATTCTTGGAGACTTCGCCATTTTTGTTTTTGTGCTTTCATATTTCCTTTTTTCATATCAAAAACTTTTTAATTTTTCTGTTGACATAGCTATATTAGAGCTTGCATGTTATGGGAAGAGCTGTACCTTTTGAAGAACAACATTCATTTTATTATGTACAAAAACTGAAAAAAAAACTTTGGAAATAAATTGAAAAAAAAAACACAAAAAATAACCAGCAATTCCACCGATGTCAGGTCAGTATGGTTATGGCTACATATGGGTCAGCCCCTGCAAAGGACTGAATTACACTATGGGTAGGGTCACATATGCGTTTAAATTTTGGTAACCTGATCAAGTTTTGAGCTTTCAAAAAGCTAAAAATCGGAGCAGGAGCCGCTCCCCATAGGAACCCATTATGGTAACTGGATTGCTCTACATGCAATCTGGTTACCGGCTCCGGATCTGCAGCCTGCACTAAAAATCATGCAGGCTGCAGTCTTCGGAGCGGTTCTGGCAACCGCAATGCGGTAACCACATTGCTCCGGATGTGTAATCTGGAGCAATGCGGTTACCGTATACTTTGTTGATCCCTGCTGCCGCAGGGATGAACAAAGTGTTAAATGTGTATAAAAACATTAAATATGAATATTAGCTGTGGCCAACATGTCTCTAGGGGGTTCCCACCCTCCCTAGAGACATGCTGTCCACTTCTGTCAGCATGTGAGGGGTTAAATTACCCATTTACAGTAAGCCGGCTATTGTCGGCTTTGTACAAATTTATGAATGAAGCCGCGGCTCCCCTGACAGTACAGGAGATACTGTACGTAATGTACGTATAGTATCAGCCGCTGTCCAGGGTCCTGTAACCATTAGGTCTATGGGGGTGCGCTGCCCATAGACCTAATGTTAATGGTTACAGGACCAAGGACAGCGGCTGATTACACATCCGGAGCAATCCGGTTACTGCATTGCGGTTGCCACAACACATTTTTCACACAAAATGTGTGTGAAGGCAATTGCGGTAACCGCATCCAGATCGGGATGCGGTCACCGCAATTGCCTTTCAAAGTGTGACCCCAGCCTATGACATTAAGAGACAATGCTCCCCCTGATTTGTGTAGACTAGTACAACTGCCCTGCAGCCTGCTGTGTGTTGACTTAAGTGGGGTTGTTGTTGTGGAGTGTGGAGCCAGAATTGAGGAGAGCAATCATGTTGGTCTGTGGCGGGAAGATGGACCACAAGGAATGTCTGAGATTGTGAGACTGTTCAAATCAGTAGCCTAGATGCAGAACACAGTGTCTGTCTACTGCAGTATTGACTAGCATGACTGTTTCAGAGAGAAAGGGTCACAGAGCAGAGTCAAAGTAGTTTGTGACTCACCCACCAGGACCGTGGGGTAATCGGAAGCGGGCGGCAGTTTCCGCTGGGGTCATCACGGGGGTCGAGACTCGGGTCTGTGGCTCTGAGCGGTCAATA
Source organism: Allobates femoralis (assembly GCA_033576535.1). Taxonomy (NCBI): domain Eukaryota; kingdom Metazoa; phylum Chordata; class Amphibia; order Anura; family Aromobatidae; genus Allobates; species Allobates femoralis. Next base: position 390,182,159 of record JARQOC010000001.1, on the reverse strand, counting down.
AAAGTTCAGCGGGGGATTATAATTGGGACATTAACGTGACACCACCCATGGTGTCCGGCTATGAGCAGCCACCCCTGTAGTCGGGACCTCTGGGGATGATGGTAGTATCAGCGAGGATGTTGAGCCCTCCACAGGTAGGGCTGATCCCCAGGGCAACAGTGAAGTCTATTGTAGTGCAGGTTCATCAGGGTTCGGACCTCACAGTCACGGGCAGCCTTCTGCTGCTGGATCACAAAACCAGTCTATCTCCCTTCAGGCGCACAAGAATTTCAGGCTCAGACAGCAAAGAGCTTACAACAGTTCAGCAGCAGCTTCGGTGTTGTCTAAGCAGCCGGGACGGTTTGTCTGTGTCACACCATTTCGTGTCTCTTTTGGACATTTCTTGGTCTGTCCGCATGCTAGCTACAATCCAGCGGTCACAAGCGTTCAGTGGGTGGCTTTCTGGGCCCCCTAACCCTGATATGACGGCCTTCTCGTCACTGCACCGGAGGCTGAGGTACAGGACATAAAGACCCCGCACCCCGCCAGGGTTCGTGGTTTGTGCATACAACATCCTGGCCACTTCAGCAGAGCCGACACTCTGGTTCTGGCCCAGTCTTCAGTGTCCCTGCTAATCTGGGCACACCTAGACTCCTTCTGTCTTTCTCCACGGTCCACGGTCTTGGACTCGGGCAAGCCCCATAATGGCACAGGCCGCCGGGTCCGTGTCCTCCCTGTCCTTGCTGATGGTCTTGCCTCTCCTTCTGACCGAACTGAATTGGTCTGGGGTCTCTCTAAACTTGGTGTTGTCTCTCTAAACTAGCAGTTGTCTCTCTCCACTTCTCCTTGTGTTCATCCGTCTGTGTCCTTTTTATTAACTCCCCTCCCCAGGTTCTTCTCTAATTTTCCACCCACCACCTGGCTCCTCCCGCTATCCCGTTACTGGGCATAGAGTCCCTAGATTTAGGATCAGGAGTGTGTTGGGTGTTTATGTGGGGAGACCAACTTACCAATTCCGGCTGCTGATCCATCTAGTTACGACCGGTCCGCAGGGGCGCCACATTTGCTTCCAGCAAACCCAGAGAAAGAGAGAAATGCAGCGCGGTGGCACAAGTGACCCCTCACCATTGACAGTGGGACTACACCTGCAACAGTCCCGGAAAAGGAGAGAAACATTAGTTTCAAGAGAGAGGGCAATACAACAACCTCAGCTCAACTACATCAAGACCAAGCAGAGTGTGACACCAGTGGTCAACTGCTCTAGGGCATGACCCTCAGTGAAGTGTTGGCGTCAGCTATTGCCGGTCAGTGAAGAGAATATGCATGAAGCTTAATGGCAGGGACAAGTAGTATGTGAGAGGTTGAGAAGACTTGGAAGCAAGCGAGCAGTGGGAAACTGGTTAGATGATATGTGTGTATATGTGTGCATGTGATACTGTGCTGTGCAAATTAATTGGGACAAAGCAAGTCTTTACTTGTTTTTCTTGCATTAGTTTCACTATTGCTCATAAGTGTTTTATCAGTTCTTGGTGTCGTTTTCCTTTTTCTTCCACATTTCCCTTTTCATTTTGGAGAAAACGATCCAGTTTCATTGTGTGTGTGTGTGAATTATTCTTGAAACGATAGATTTTCCAATTCCAACGGTGGAAGCGATTTCTCTTACAGTCAGATTTGTATGTTCATTAAGAATAATAATTCTAGACCTCTTCCGTGGAGTAACATCCATTTTTACAGGCTTGAATCAAACTGAGAGAAAAACTACACTAAACCACTCCTCACAGAAACAAGCTCTCAACTGAAGCTGAGGGGGCAGCTAGCTGTTAATTTCTGACTAAAACCAGTCAAACCACATTTTGTTACTCAAGGTTGTATACTCACAACTGTTCAAAGCAGTTAAAACTTGTTTGAATCACTGACTGGTAACCCCAACTTACAATTTTACTTAAAAAATGCTTTGCCCCAATTAATTTGCACAGCACTGTATTTGAGCTGTGTTTGGCAGCTTTTGGACACCTTTGAAGTTTTCTTATATGTGTATCATGTTGCCTGCCATTGATTTCAATGGTGTTCGGGGGTGCGGCAAACTGTTCGGTAAACAATTTGGCGATCACCCAGGCATTTGGTGAACTGAACAGAATCCGAACACTCTGGTGTTCTCTCTTCTCTATTAGTTAGTATGTTGTGGCAGCACGGCTCGGTTAGCGGAAGTCAGCTAGGAATTTAGAAGAGAGTCGTCTGTAGAAATTGTTTGCTGTTTTTGAATTTGTTATTGCAATAGCTGGAGCGCAGCTTGTGTGACATGTTCCAGCTAGCCTTCCTTGTGCCTGTTATTGCTGGCTGTTATCATCATAAAAACTGTTAATTGCATAAAATCTTGTGTCCTTCAATTAAGCTGGTAATATGTTTCCTCGTCTACTGTGCCCGTATTTGAGCCCTGCCTGGTAGTGTCACACTGGCACCGCTATAGTTATATCAAATATGCAAGTATACTGTTGCAAAAAAAAAAAAACTTGCACAAAAAAATTGGTTTCAGTCTCAACTTCAGCCATAACTTTTTTTATCGCATGTGATAGCATTGTACAAGGGTTTGGCATTTTTGCAGAGAAAGTAGTAGTTTTATTGTAACTATTTTAGATTCCATAGGAATTTGTGATCTCTTTTTGATTAATCTTTTTGGAAGGTGACTAGTGATGGGCGAATCCTAAATTACTCGGAATCGCTTGACTCTAGCGAGTCCGAGCCCGGGACTCGCTACTCGTTGCGAGTCTAGCGATTCCAATGTTAATGAATGGGGAAGCGAGTAATAGCGAGTAGTGTGCGATTTACAAATCACAGATTTGTTCGGAAGCTTCAGCCTGCCATTGATTTGCATTGGACTCGTTTACTTTGCAAGTAATCGCTGGGAAACTCGCACAGATAAGAGTCCTGTCTGCTCTGTGTGCTGGCTGCCGCAGCTCCAGGGTCTTAGAGCCCGCCTGCTGCCTGATGTAGCAGAGCTGAGATTGTTCTCAGTCTGCTCACTCCCTGTGCATAGACATCTATATCTATGCACAGGGGATGTAGCAGAGAGGACATCGCGTTTTGGACTGCGTCGGACGGAAGAGGATTTTTTTAATTAAAGATGGAGTCCCTAATGGCTTTTTTTTTTTATTTCTAATAAAAAATTTTCTCTGTGTTGTGTTTTTTTTTAAAACAATTTAATAGAAATTCATGGCGGTCATGTCTAATATTGGCGTGACCGCCAAAAATTTCGGGCTTAGGGCCAGCTGATAATAAAAGCTGGCCCTAACCTCTTTATTACCCAGCGTGCCACCGCCACCAGGGCCGCTGGGAGAGCGGGGTTCAGCGCCAGAGGATGGCGCTTCAATGAACGCGCCATCTTCTGGGGCGGCTGCGGGCTGCAATTTGCAGCGGGGGGTGCCCAGAAAGCTTGGGCATCCCTGCGCTGCGGATTCCAGCCCCCAGCTGCTTAGCTGTACCTGGCTAGACATAGAAATTGCGCGGAGTCCCACGCATTTTTTTTTAATTATTTCATGAAATTCATGAAATAATAAAAAAAAAAAGGGCTCCCCTATATTCTTGTGTCTGACCAGGTACAAATAGGCACCTGGGGGTTGGGGGCAGCCCGTCGCTGCCTGCTGGATCCGGCTGGTTCCAGAAATATGGCGAAGCCCATGTAATTTTTTTTCTGAAAAATCAATAAAACAATCCTAAAAAAGGGACTGCATCTTTATTAACCTCGCCATGGTCCAGGGTTAATAAGATGCAGTCCCTTTTATTTACATTGTTTTATGGATTTGCCATATTTCGCCGTATTTCTGGAACCAGCCGGATCCAGCAAGCAGCGACGGGCTGCCCCAACCCCAGGTGCCTATTTGTACCTGGCCGGACACAAGAATATAGGGGAGCCCTTTTTTTTAATTATTTCATGAATTTCATGAAATAAAAAAAAATGCGTGGGGCTCCGGCAATTTCTATGTCTAGCAGGTACAGCTAAGCAGCTGGGGGCTGGAATCCGCAGCGCAGGGATGCCCAAGCTTTCTGGGCACCCCCGCTGCAAATTGCAGCCCGCAGCCACCCAGAAGATGGCGCGTTCATTGAAGCGCCATCCTCTGGCGCTGAACCCCGCTCTTCCAGCGGCCCTGATGGCGGTGGCACGCTGGGTAATAAAGGGGTTAATACCAGCTTTGTTATACAAGCTGGTATTAAGCCCGAGATTCTTAATGTCAGGCCACGTTTGACCCAGCCACTAAGAATCTCCAATAAAGGGTTAAAAAAACACAACAGAGAGAAAAATTTTTATTTGAAATTAAAAAAAAGCCATTAGGGACTCCATCTTTAATTAAAAAAATCCTCTTCTGTCCGACGTAGTCCAAAACGCGATGTCCTCTCTGCTACATCCCCTGTGCATAGATATAGATGTCTATGCACAGGGAATGAGCAGACTGAGAACAATCTCAGCACTGCTACATCATCTCTGTGAGCAGGCGGGCTCTAGGACCCTGGAGCTGCGGCAGCCTGAACAGAGAAGACATCTGGACTCGGCTCGCAAAGTAACAGCAGTTACTTTGCGAGTTTCCCTGCTATCACTGGCACAGTAGCCGAGTCTAATGCAAGACACTGGCAATCCTAGTTTTGTCAACGTTTGCCATGATTTGCATTGGACTCGTGCGAGTAAACGCTGGGAAACTCGCAGAGTACCGAGTCCTGCGAGTCCCTTACTACTCGCCGAGTAACGAGTCCTAGCGAGTAGATTCGCCCATCCCTAAAGGTGACAGAAACAAATAAAAAACTGTGATTTTGCCATTATATTTTTAATTCTCTGATTTGATGTTAATCATATGCAAAAAATATTATTGTATTATATGAGTTTGTATTTTTATGCATGCTCCATGACCAAAAAACTAGCTTATTAAATTTCTTTTTTTATATTTTATAACATTATGTGAAAAAACTTATATTCTTGGTATGTTTTTTTTAAATATTTGTTAATGTTTTAAATTTCTAATCAATACGTTTATTGCCTATTCAAAGTAGTAGTTAGAAGTAGTGATGGGCGAACCCGGCGATGTTCGGGTTTAACAAACTCGCTCGAAATTTTTTTTAAGTTCGGGTTCAGGGTCGAAAGTGGCTTTTTTAAAGTTCTGACTCTGACTTTTTCAAAGTTCGGGGCCAAAAGTGTCTTCAACTTGAGTCCGAACCCCAAACTCGGAATGTAAAGTTATGGGATGGGGGCTAGGAGGCTGTAAAATAAAGAAGATAGTTATTACACAGCATTATACTTATCGGCGTCCATCCACTTGTACTTCAGAGGTCACTCATTAACTTCTTGGATATTCACTGCAGTGGGACCCAACAGCCAATCACAGATGCTGTCACAGAGAATTGGAGCACCAAAACTACGATGTGTTTTTTTTGCCGATTTCATGCTATTTTGGTGCACTTTTGGTCCAAAATTACATGCTTTGTGTTCAATGTGTTCATCTGCATTTCCTGGCCCAAAAAAGCACCTAAACCATTTTTTTTTTTTTTGCTGCAGATTTCATGCTTTTTTCGTGCATTGGGTTAAATATGTTCATCTGCATCTCCTGGCCAAAAAGAGCACCAAACATGTCACCCATTTTCATGCCTTTTTGGTGCAATTTTGCCACAAAAGTGCATGCATTGTGTTCAATGTGTTCACCTGTATCTCCTGGCCCAAAAAAGCACCAAAGCCACAATACAGTTAGGCCCTTTTTATAAAATTAAATAATTAAAAAAAAATAACATGAAGCTTCACCATATTTTTGTATGCCAGCCAGGTACAGCAGGCAGATACAGGCAGGCCCCTACTCCCAGAGGCCTATTTTTACCTGGCTGGAAAGCAAAAACATAGGGAAGCCCTTTTTTTAATTATCTCATGAGTTTCAAGAAATAATTTTAAAAAATGACGTGAGGCTTTGCCATATTTTTGGTTTCAAGATAGGTACAACTAGGCAGCAGGGGGCTGGAATCTTCAGCGCAGGGTCGCCCATGCTTTTTGGGGCCTCCCTACTGTGAATTACAGCCCGTATCTGCCCCAGAAAATGGTACATTCATAGAAGCGCATTTTCTGGCACTGTACCCCGACTTTTCCAGTGGCCCTGGTGGCGTTGGTATGCTGGGTAATAAAGGAGTTAACATCTGCTTTGTATTTGCACTAAGCCTGAAATTCTTAGTGTAAGCAGTAAAAAAAAACAACACCAAAAAAACATTTAGAACTAAAATACAAGATGACCCTGATTCCCATTTTTATTAACCAAAAAACCCTGCCCTCCGACATAATTCAAAGGTAACTTCTTCAGCTCTGCTGCATATCTCAGTGAGCAGACACCCATTCTTTGTGACAGCGTCTGTGATTGGCTGTTGGGCCCCTTTGCTGTGAATATCTAGATAATGAGCAGCACCGGAAGTAGACACAGTGGGGTAATGGGACGCGGTAAGTAGAATACTGATTAATAACTATTTTATTTCTTTTTACAGCTCCCCTGCCCCCGAACCTAAACCCAAACTGTAACACGGACTTCCCAGGAACGTCTCTGTTCGAGATCTGTACCCGAACACTAGGTTTTCAGTACGAACCCCCGAACTTTACAGTTCGGGTTCGCCCATCACTAGAATGTCATTGCTGCCATGACAACCCGTAGTCTCACCATGCATCCATGTCTTGATAGGCATTGGAAGTGCCTCTTCCCACCTTTCTAATGTCTTTAATGCCACTGTCACAATTGATTGCAGCCTTTAATAAGTTAAACTGTTGCATTTAGCGCTAGCCATATGGAGAAGGCTCAGCTTGGGAGCCTGTTCCATATAGTAATTCCACCATGCATGGCATGTGTCTCCAAAGGGTTTCAGAGTTCATCTTAGTATAGTTTCCAGTAGTGATGAGAGAACCCCTCGATGTTCGGGTTCAGGGAACTCGCTCTGACTTTTTTAAAGTTCTGGGCAAAAGTGTCTTAAACTTGAATCCGAACCCCGAACTCAGACTGTAAAGTTATGGAATGGGGGCTAGGAGGCTGTAAAATAAAGAAGGTGGTTATTAAACAGCATTGTACTTTCGGGTGTCAACCCACTTGTACTTCTGTGGCTGCTCATTAACTTCCTGGATATTCACTGCAGAGGTACCCAACAGCCAATCTTTCATGGTGTAGTGAGAATGCTGATGACGGAATGGCAGGTATGGGCAGGGTGACCAGGGAAGACTAGTCTGACCCTAGTCTAGGAACCCTGAATGACCCTGATCCCGAAGGTATCTCTGAAGGTGAGAAGGTTTGGGCCTCCAGCCTCTCCCTAAAACTCCTCCACCAGCCCTGCACTATTCCCCCCTCACCTCCCTCCACAGAACTGGGATACAGCAACTTCAAAAGAAAGGACTTCAGCAACATAAATACACAGGTCAGCACAGCACGGCTTCCAGGCATAGAGTGAGACTCTATCAGCAGCATCACGTGATGGAAGGAGAGGCTACTTAAAGGCCAGGGGGAGGGAAGCCCAGGTGAGTCACACATTAACCCCTCAACCAGCAACCGAACCTCATAGTGAAGGCAGTTGTGGAGTACAACACAGGAGGCCCAGGACCTTCACAACCATCAACCATGCAGCTCTTAAAGTCAAACACATACACAGCAGCGCGTGACAGTACCCCCTCTTTAAAGAGAGGCCTCCGAACTCGAATACGGCACATCCGAAAGAAGTCCACATCCCCTGGGTTACGAGATATGAAAGACATTACAGGTCGCCAATCCGGGGGTAGGTTAAGGCAGTACAGCACAGGATTACAAACGGCCGATATCCGAAATGGTCCTATAACCCCAGAACCAGGAGCCCCAGCAGCACACCTCCACCTGACGTGTTTGGACAACACTGACACATACTCATTAACTCTCAGGTCTGGACCTGCACGTTTATTTCCAAATCTGCGGTTACAGTTAGAGGGCACACATCCAGGACGGGAAACTTCTGGACATGAGGTAGGAGTCGGTGCAACCAGTACGGTAGAAATAGTTGTAGCGAGGCAATTACTCACACAGAAAGCCCCCCAAGTCACAACCTTTCTGTCCTGCCAGTCAATTACTGGGTTGTTTTTCTCCAGCCAGAAAAGGCCCAATACCATGGGAGTGGGCAGGTTCTCCAAGAGGTGACAGGACAGAACCTCCTGGTGAAGAGTTCCTATGCTCAGGTTCACATTATGCACCTCTTGGGAGAGGACCTTCTGGCTGAGTGGAACTGAGTCGATCGACGAGATGGGAATGGGTCTCACTAATGCACTGCTGGTGAGACCATGACCCTGAGCAAAGCAAGAATCTATCAAATTGACCCCCGCTCCGCTATCGACCAGAGCAGGCACAGTCTTGGTTTTACCATCTGTCCAGTCCCGGGGGGAACTTAGATCTAAGGCGCGCTCTGGGGGAAGTCACGGGTAGCGGTGCCAGAGGCTGTGGGCCTGGTGGGCAATGAAACATGGGGAAAAAAAAAATAATAAAAATGTCGAGTCGTGATGCCACCTGTAGGTTCCGGTGATGACACCGACGCTGCTTGGGCCTCCGGGGTGATGGACAGCAGCAAGATGGAGTGGCTCCCTACAGGAGAAGCGGGGTCCCCGGGCTGAGAGTTGTAATGGTGGAATAGGGTAGCACAGCCGTTTCTGCGCAAGGTTGGAGTAGGGGGGCACAGTCAGTGTGGTGCAGGTGGAATGAGGGACACGTACACATAAAAGTATTTTGATACCTTTACTGATGTTCTGTCACAAGTACACGCATCCGGAGTGAAGGGAAAACACTTTGGGATCTCCACAGCGAGTAGGGTTGTAGGCCTCCTTATCCAGCTTTCCTGTTCTAAGTCTGGCAGGTGTGGAACCTAACCGGACCGTTACTTCTCTCTCTCCACACCTGGGTTGCTGCACTGAGGGCTCTCTCTTGGGCGACCGCCAACGTCTCTCCACGGTCCCTGGCTCTCAATTGTTGGTGCTGCGGGTGTCCGGGAAGCTAAGCCTCCTCGTGATGCTGGATTCTCTGCTGGGTTTATCCTTTCTGTCCCTGCAGACTCGGACTCCAGTGACCGGTGTTCTGGTGGGGTGAAACGGTATGGCTCCTCTGCCCCTGGTAACGTGTTTCTCTCCTCTGCCTTCGTTCCCTACTCTGCAGGTTTTCCACTGACTCTGGTGTGTACTAGTCTGGGCATAGCACGGCTCCAGTACCAGCTCAGCTCACTAGACTCTGAGCTCCTTCACAGTTCTGTAGTGACTGCACACTCTGGCTAATTTCCCTCCAGCACCTGTATTTTTAGGGGATCTGGCTTAACCCCTTCCCGACACGTGTCTCAGCGTATGAGACATGAAAACCAATTGCTTCCCGACCGATGTCTCAGATGCTGAGACATCTGGGGAACGCACTGCTGCAGCTCAAGTGAGGGTCTCACTGACCTGTCACTTGAGCTGCAGGGACATGGGGACTTGTGCTACACCCCAGGGGGGGTCACTTTGCCCCCTGATGCTACAGCCTCAGTGATTGGCGGTTTAAAATTGAAACCGCCAATTACCGGGAATGTAGCATTATGCTGCGTCCCTGTGCTCCCCGCCTCTTCCCCTGTCCTCTGAAGCTTCCCTGCCCCTCCATTATCCCTCCCAGCCCTCCACTGCCTCTCCCCTGACCCCTGCCCCTTGCCGAGCGGTACCAGCGGCGGCGATCACCGGGGATCGTCGGTGCCGCCGCCTCTGCAACTACCGCCGCCTCTCTAGCCCCCGCCGCCGCCGCTGCTCCAGCCCCTCCAGCCTCTGCCAACACTCCCCTGCCTCTTGCCCAGCGGTACCGGCGGCGGCGATCACCGGAGATGGTGCCGCCACCGCCTCTCCAGCCCCCGCCGCCACCGCTAAGCCCCTCCAGCCTTCCGTACCTCTCCCCTGCCCAGCGGTACCGGCGGCGGCGATCACCGGAGATAGGTGGTGCTGCCGCCGCCGCCTCTCCAGCCCCCGCCTCCGCCTCTCCAGCTCACCAGGCCCCCGCCGCTCCAGCCGCTCCATACTCACCAGCCGCCTCCGCCGCCGCTCCAACCTCTGCTGCTCCAGCCGCCGCCGCTCACCTCCACTCTGGTGGTTCCCGGACTCCCAGCCACATACCTGATATCTTGACAGATCCCTTCACTGCAGCAGTGAAGGAATCTGACTGACCTGGTGCAGGGATCCATTATGTGATCCCTGTGCCAGGGCTATGAGATCCCTTCACAGCTGTGAAGGGATCTGACAGACATGGTGCAGGGATCCATTATGTGATCCCTGTGCCAGGGCTATGAGATCCCTTCACAGCTGTGAAGGGATCTGACAGACGTGGTGCAGGGATCCATTATGTGATCCCTGTGCCAGGGCTGTCAGATCCCTTCACAGCTGTGAAGGGATCTTACAGTCCTGGTGCAGGGATCCATTGTGTGCTCCCTGTGCCAGGGCTATGAGATCCCTTTGCTGCAGCCGTGAAGGGATCTGACAGTCCTGGCACAGGGATCCATTGAGTGATCCCTGTGCCAGGACTGTGAGATCCCTTCGCCACACCCGTGAAGTGATCCAACAGTCCTGGTGCAGGGATCCATTGTGTGATCCCTGTGCCAGGGCTGTGAGATCCCTTTGCCGCAGCCATAAAGGGATCCGACAGGCCTGGCGCAGGGATCCGTTGTGTGATCCCTTCACAGCAGCCGTGAATGGATCTGCCAGGCCTGGCGCAGGGATCTGTTGTGTGATCCCTGTGCCAGGGCTGTGAGATCGCTTTCTGCAGCTCGATCCTACTGCATGGCGATCAAGCTGCAGAAAGCGATCTGACAGCACAGGCACAGTGATCCACATAGTGGAACACTGCACCCGGGCTGTAAGATCGCTACTCTGCAGCCCGATCCGCCTGCATGCGGATCGAGCTTCAGAAAGCAATCTCGCAGCCCCAGCGCTGCACCCGGGCTGCCAGATCGCTGCTCTGCAGTCCGATCCTCCTGCATGGGGATCGAGCTGCAGAAAGCGATCTCGCAGTCCTGGCGCTGCACCCAGGCTGCCAGATCGCTGCTCTGCAGTCCGATCCTCCTGCATAGGGATCGAGCTGCAGAAAACGATCTCGCAGCCCCGGCGCTGCACCCGAGATGCCAGATCGCTGATTCACAGTCTGATCCTCATGCATGCGGATCGAACTGCAGAAAGCGATCTCGCTGCACCCGGGATGCCAGATCGCTGCTCTGCAGTCTGATCCTCATGCATGGGGATCGAGCTGCAGAAAGCGATCTCGCAGCCCTTGCGCTGCACCCAGGCTGCCAGATCGCTGCTCTGCAGTCCGATCCTCCTGCATGGGGATTGAGCTGCAGAAAATGATCTCGCAGCCCCGGCGCTGCACCCGAGATGCCAGATCGCTGCTTTGCAGTCCTATCTGCCTGCATGCGGATTGAACTGCAGAAAGCGATCTCACAGCCCCGATGTGGATCACTGCACCCGGGCTGTCAGATCGCTACTTTGCAGTCCGATCCGCCTGCATGACGATCGTGGGATGTTCGTTATGGACTACGTCGGAGGCGATTGAGCGTCGTGGGACCTTCGTTATGGACTACGTCGGATCTTTTTATAATAAAGATGGAGTCTGAATTTTGTTTGTGTTTTTTTTTCCAAATAAAAATATTTTTCTCTGTGTGTATTTGTTGACTACTTACCAGAGATTCCTAATGGCGGGTCTAACATTGGCCCAATATTATGAATCTCGGGCTTAGTGCCAGCTGCCAATAAAAAGCTGGCATTAACCCCTTTATTACCCAGTTTGCCACCGGCACCAGGGCAACTGGAAGAGCATGGGTACAGCGCCAGAAAATGGCGCTTCATTGAATGCGCCATTTTCTGGGGCGGCTGCAGGCTGCAATTCGCAGCATGGGGGGCCCAGAACGCTTGGGCCTTTCCATGCTGAGGATTCCAGCCCCCAGCTGCCTAGTTGTACCTGGCTGGGCCAAAAATATGGCGGAGCCCTATGTCATTTTTTTTCTAGAATTAGTTCTAGAAATAAAAAAAATAAAGGGCTTCGCTGTATTTTTTGTTGCAGCCAGGTACAACGAGGCAGCTGGGGGTTGCTGGCAGTCTGTAGCTGCCAAGTTGTACCTGGCTGGACCAAAAATACAGCGGAGCCCCACGTCATTTTTTTTTTTCTAGAATTCGTTCTAGAAATAAAAAAAAATGGGCTTCGCTGTGTTTTTGGTTGCAGCTAGGTACAACGAGGCAGCTGGGGGTTGCTGGCAGTCTGTAGTTTCCAAGATGTACCTGGCTGGACCAAATATATGGCGGAGCCCCATGTCATTTTTTTTTCCTAGAATTAGTTCTAGAAATAAAAAAAAAAGGCCTTCACTGTATTTTTGGTAGCCAGCCAGGTACAACTTGGCAGTTGGCTGACTGGAATCCTCAGCGTGGAGAGACCCAAATGTTGTGGGTCCCCCACGCTGCAAATTGCAACCCACAGCCACCCAAGAAAATAGCGCATTCATTAGAGGCGGCATTTTCTGGTGCTGTACCCCAACTCTTCCAGTTGCCCTTGTGCTGGTGGCACACAGGTTCTCCATATGAGACATGATGTCCGCTAACAATTTCAATGGAAAATTAGCTCCAATTGTTACCGGAAACCATGTCGGGTATGGAGAGCCCCTCCCTGTGTGCCTGAACATTGGAGCTCCCCCACAAGTGACCCCATTTTGGAAACTAGACCCCCTAAGGAGCGTATCTAGATGCATAGTGAGCACTTTGAACCCACAGATGCTTCACAATATCATCCATCAAAATGAAAAAGCACTTTTTTTTCCACAAAAATTTTCTTTTTCATTTTTACGGATTAATTTGTAAAGCACCTGGGGATCAAAGTGCTCACTATGCATCTAGATACGTTGCTTAGGGGGTCTAGTTTCCAAAATCGAGTCACTTGTGGGGGAGCTCCAATGTGGAGACACACAGGGACCCTCCATACGCAACATGGTGTCCACTAACAATTGGAATTATTAGCGGACACCATGTAGGATATGAAGAGCCCCTATGTGCCTAAACTTTGGAGCTCCCCCACAAGTGACCCCATTTTGGAAACTAAACCCCCAAAGGAACGTATCTAGATGCATAGTGAGCACTTTGAACCCCCAGGTGCTTCACAAATTGATCCGTAAAAATGAAAATAGAAAATTTTTGTGGAAAAAAAAGTGCTTTTTCATTTTTATGGATGAATTTGTGAAGCATCTGGGGGTTCAAAGTGCTCACTATGCATCTAGATACGTTCCTTTGGGGGTCTAGTTTCCAAAATTGGGTCACTTGTGGGGGAGCTTCAATGTGGAGACACACAAGGACCCTCCAAAAGCGACATGGGGTCCGCTAACAATTTGAATGGAAAATGAGCTCAAATTGTTAGCGGACACCATGTCGCATTTGGAGGGTCCTTGTGTGTCTCCACATTGGAGCTCCCCAACACGTGACCCCATTTTGGAAACTAGACCCCCAGAGGAACATATCTAGATGCATAGTGAGCACTTTGAACCCCCAGGTGCTTCACAAATTGATCCGTAAAAATGAAAATAGAAAATTTTTGTGGAAAAAAAAGTGCTTTTTCATTTTTATGGATGAATTTGTGAAGCATCTGGGGTTCAAAGTGCTCACTATGCATCTAGATACGTTCCTCTGGGGTCTAGTTTCCAAAAATGGGTCACTTGTGGGGGAGCTCCAATGTGGAGACACACAAGGACCCTCCAAATGTGACATGGGGCCCGCTAACAATTTGAATGGAAAATGAGCTCAAATTGTTAGCGGACACCATGTCGCATTTGGAGGGTCCTTGTGTGTCTCCACATTGGAGCTCCCCAACACGTGACCCCATTTTGGAAACTAGACCCCCAGAGGAACATATCTAGATGCATAGTGAGCACTTTGAACCCCCAGGTGCTTCACAAATTGATCCGTAAAAATGAAAATAGAACATTTTTGTGGAAAAAAAAAAGTGCTTTTTCATTTTTATGGATGAATTTGTGAAGCATCAGGGGTTCAAAGTGCTCACTATGCATCTAGATACGTTCCATTGGGGGTCTAGTTTCCAAAATTGGGTCACTTGTGGGGAGCTCCAATGTGGAGACACACAAGGACCCTCCAAACGCGACATGGGGTCCGCTAACAATTTGAGCTCATTTTCCATTCAAATTGTTAGCGGACACCATGTCGCGTTTGGAGGGTCCTGTGTGTCTCCACATTGGAGCTCCCCAACACGTGACCCCATTTTGGAAACTAGACCCCCAAAGGAACGTAGCTAGATGCATAGTGAGCACTTTGAACCCCCAGGTGCTTCACAAATTGATCCGTAAAAATGAAAATAGAAATTTTTTGTGGAAAAAAAAGTGCTTTTTCAATTTTATGGATGAATTTGTGAAGCATCAGGGGTTCAATATGCTCACTATGCATCTAGATATGTTCCTTTGGGGGTCTAGTTTCCAAAATGGGGTCACGTGTTGGGGAGCTCCAATGTGGAGACACACAAGAACCCTCCAAACGCGACATGGTGTCCGCTAACAATTTGAATGGAAAATGAGCTCAAATTGTTAGCGGACACCATGTCGCATTTGGATGGTCCCCGTGTGTCTCCACATTGGAGCTCCCCAACACGTGACCCCATTTTGGAAACTAGACCCCCAGAGGAACATATCTAGATGCATAGTGAGCACTTTGAACCCCCAGGTGCTTCACAAATTGATCTGTAAAAATGAAAATAGAAATTTTTTGTGGAAAAAAAAGTGCTTTTTCATTTTTATGGATGAATTTGTGAAGCATCAGGGGGTTCAAAGTGCTCACTATGCATCTAGATACGTTCCTTTGGGGTCTAGTTTCCAAAATTGGGTCACTTGTGGGGGAGCTCCAATGTGGAGATACACGGGGACCCTCCAAACGCGAAATGGTGTCCGCTAACAATTTGAGCTCATTTTCCATTCAAATTGTTAGCGGACACCATGTCGCGTTTTGAGGGTTCTTGTGTGTCTCCACATTGGAGCTCCCCCACAAGTGACCCCATTTTGGAAACTAGACCCCAAAAGGAACATATCTAGATGCATAGTGAGCACTTTGAACCCCCAGATGCTTCACAAAGTCATCCATAAAAATGAAAAAACACTTTTTCTTTCATAAAAAATTTCTTTTTGCCTAGATTTTTTCAGTTTCACATGGGTAAAGGGATAAAATACATCCCAAAATCTAATGGGCAATTTCTCCTGAGTACACTGATACCTTATATGTGGTCATAAAATACTGTTTGGGCGCACGGTAGGGCTCAGAAGGGAAGGAGCGCCATTTTACTTTTTGAACGGAAAATTGGCTCCAAAATTCAAATGGCGCTCCTTCCCTTCCGAGCCCTGCTGTGCGCCCAAACAGTGGTTTATGACCATATATGAGGTATCGGTGTACTCATAAGAAATTGCCCAACAAATTTTAGGATCCATTTTATCCTGTTGCCCATGTGAAAATGAAAAAATTGAGGCTAAAAGAACATTTTTGTTACAAAAATTAAAATGTCTATTTTTTCCTTCAACTTTATTTTAGTTCCTGTGAAGCACCTGAAGGGTTAATAATCTTCTTGAATATAGTTTTGAGTAGCTTGAGGGGTGCTGTTTTTGGAATGGTGTGACTTTGGGGTGTTTTCTGTCATGTACACCCCTCAAAGGGACTTCACATGTGATGTGGTCACTAAAAAAATGGTTTTATAAATTTTGCTGGAAAAATGAGAAATTGCTGATGAACTTTGAACCCTTATAACGTCCTACCAAAATTTTTTTTTTCTTCCAAAATTGTGCTGATGTGAAGTAGACATGTGGGAAATGTGATTTGTTAACTATTTTGTGACACATAACTCTCTGGTTTAGCAGAATAAAAATTAAAAATTTGAAAATTGCAACATTTTCAAAATTTTTGCCAAATTTTTGATTTTTTCACAAATAAACGCAAAAATTATCGACCTAAATTTAATACTATCATGAAGCCCAATATGTCACGAAAAAACAATCTCAGAATCGCTTGGATCCAATGAAGCGTTCCAGAGATATACCCTCATAAAGGGACACTGGTCAGAATTGCCAAAAATGCCTCGGTCTTTAGGGTCAAAATAGGCTCGGTCATGAAGGGGTTAAGGGCAGCCAGTTGGGCTCCCCCTACAGGCCTGGAGTGGAAGGTGTTGGGTGTTAGTGGTTACTCGATGTGGGAAATCCTTCAGTGTCCCAGGGAAGTCTGTGGTGACCTGGTACAGGGTGCCACACATCCACCACCATCTTGGCAGACAGTGTGAACGGAGACTTAGCGAGGAAGGAAAGATAAACTCTTTTGTCGTCTCCTTCTGAACGACCCGAGGTAGGCTGCCCCTGAGACTGCGCAGTCTTGGAGCGAAGTGGACAAACCTTAATAAAATGGTCAGATTTTCCACAGAAAAAACATGCTCCGCCCAATTGGTGAACAGTAGCCACAGGAGATTTAGCACGAGAACCTACTGCCCCAAACTGCATGGGTTCATTGGTTATAGTCTCCTCAGTAGGGATAGGTACAGGAGACATAGTAGGTTTCAGTCTCTCCCTCAGGCGTCTGTCAACCCGTATGGCTAGGGACATAGCAGCCTCCAATGACTCAGGTGCGGCGTATTGCACCAGGGTGTCTTGCAGTCTAGCTGACAAACCCAAGCAGAACTGACTCCGGAGGGCTGGGTCATTCCACTGGGTGTCAGTTGCCCATCTCCGAAACTCTGAGCAGTACTCCTCCACTGCTCATGTGCCCTGCTTGAGTTTTCGGACATTAGACTCTGCAAAAGTCACCCTATCTGGTTTACCGTACACCTGAGCCAGAGCAGCAAAAAACCTGTCCACGGACCGCAACGATGGTGAGCCGGCCGGAGGGAAAAGGCCTAGGTCCGGGGGTCCCCTTTAAGAAGGGAGACTATAATCCCCACCCGCTGTCCCTCACTTCCCGATGAATGGGGCCGGAGCCTGAAATAAAGCTTACAGGCTTCATGGAAAACAAAAAAAGGTTTTCTGGGGGAAGAGACACAATCTGGAAGAGAGACCTTGGGTTCTGGCATCGCCTGAGCATGAGCCAAAGCCAGAAATCCCACTACTTTCTGCAGCTGTTGCACTACCTGAGTCCGTAGACCAGTTACCTCATCAGAGATGGTCTGCATTAGGCGAGAAAATGCATCAGCTGAGGCAGTCTGAGACATAGTGTCTCAAGGGAAAAGGTATGTGCTGCTGATAATGTCACAGTGTAGTGAGAATGCTGATGAGGGGAATGGTAGGTATGAGCAGGGTGACCAGGGAAGACTAGTCTGACCCTAGTCTAGGAACCCTGAATGGCCCTGATCCCGAAGGTATCTCTGAAGGTGAGGTTCGGGCCTCCAGCCTCTCCCTAAAACTCCTCCACCAGCCCTGCGCTATTCCCCCCTCACCTCTCTCCACAGAACTGAGATACAGCAACTCCAAAGGAAAGGACTTCAGTAACATAAACACACAGGTCAGCACAGCACGGCTTCCAGGCATAGAGTGAGACTCTATCAGCAGCACCACCTGGTGGAAGGAGAGGCTACTTAAAGGCCAGGGGGGAGGGGAGCCCAGGTGAGTTACACTTTAACCCCTCAACCAGCAGCCGAACCTCATAGTGAATGCAGTTCTGGAGCACAACACAGGAGGCCCAGGACCTTCACAACCATCAACCATGCAGATCTTAAAGACAAACACATACACAGCAGCATCCAGCAAGGTCAGCGCCAACTAAGCGCGTGACACAATCACAGATGCTGTCACAGAGAATTGGCGCACCAAAGCCATGATGTGGTTTTTGCCAGGAATTTCATGCTTTTGGTGCACTTTTGGCACAAAACTGCATGCATTGTGTTCGATCTGTTTATCTGCATCTTCTTGCCAAAAATAAAAAAACACCAAAACTGCAACATGGTTTTTGCTGCGGGTTTCATGATTTTATTTGGTGCATTGTGTTCAATGTGTTCATCTCCTGGCTCAAAAAAGCACCAAAACCACAACACAGTTGAGCCCTTTTTATAAAGTTATTCCTTTAAATAATTTTTATAAAATGACGTGGGGCTTCACCATATTTTTGTATGGCAGCCAGGTACAGCAGGCAGATACGGGCTGCCCTCCCAGCTGCCTATTTTTACATGGCTAGAAACCAAAAATATAAGGAAGCCCTTTTTTTAATTATTTCATGAATTTCATGAAATACTTTAAAAAAAGATATGGGGCTTCGCCATATTTTTGGTTTCAAGACAGGTACAATTAGGCAGCTGGGGACTGGAGTCCGAACCCCGAACTCAGACTGTAAAGTTATGGAATAACTAGGAGGCTATAAAAGAAAGAAGACAGTTATTAAACAGCATTATACCTTCCTGCGTCCACCCACTTGTACTTCTGAGACCGCTCAATAACTTCCTGGATATTCACTGCAGAGGGACCCAACAGCCAATCACAGACGCTGTCAAAGAGAATTGGCGCACCAAAACCATGATGCAGTTTTTGCCATGAATTTCATGCTCTTTTAGTGCACTCTTGGCACAGAACTGCATGCATTCTGTTCAACCACGACATGGTTTTTGCTGCGGATTCCATGATTTTTTTGGTGCATTATGTTCAATGTGTTCATCTCAATCTTCTTGTTCTCCTGAACCACATCACAGCCCTTTTTATAAAATTATTCCTTGAAATAATTTTTAAAAAATGATGTGGGGCTTCGCCATAATTTTGTATGCCAGACAGGTACAGCAGGCAGATATAGACTGCCCCTACCCCCAGCTGCCTATTTTTACCTCGCTGGAAACCAAAAATATAGGGTTGCCCTTTTTTTAATTATTTCATAAATTTCATGAAATAATTTTAAAAAATGACAGTGGGCTTTGGCGTATTTCTGGTTTCAAGACAGGTACAACTAGGCAGCTGGGGGCTTAAATCTTCAGCACAGGCTAGCCCATTCTTTCTGGGGCCCCCCACTGTGAATTGCAGCCCACATCTGCCTCAAAAAATGGCACATTCATGGAAGCGACTTTTTCTGGCACTGTACTCTTGCTTTTCCAGTGGTCCTGGTGGCGGTGGCACACTGTATAATAAAGGGGTTAATGCCAGTTTTGTATTGGCAGCTGCACTAATCCTGAAATTCATAGTGTCAGGCCAATATTAGACCCACCCCCTATGAATTTCTAGTAAGCAGTTAAAATCACAACAAAAAAAACATTTAGAAATAAAACACAAGACAATCCTGTTTCCCATCTTTAATTAACAAAAAAAAAACCTCCCTCCACATAAACCACAGGGAACATCTTCAGCCCTGCTGCATATCTCTGTTAGCAGACATCCATTCTCTGTGATAGCGTCTGTGATTGGCTGTTGGGCCTATCTGCAGTGAATATCTAAGAAGTTAATGAGCAGCACCATAAATAGACACTGTGGGGCAGGGGAACAAGGTAAGTATAATGCAGTTTAATAACTATTTTCTTTATCTTTACAGCTTCCCCACCCCCGAACCCAAACTCGAACTGTAACACGGACTTCCCAGGAAAGTCTGTGTTCAGGATCTGTGCCCGAACACAAGGTGTTTGGTATGGACCCCAAATTTTACAGCTTGGATTCGCCCATCACTATTTTTAGCACAGGATTGGTGCAAGTGATTCCTCAAGCATCACTGTACCACAGGGGGTTTGCCAAAAAAAGTACTAGGCAAAAAGTGTGGGTAACTGGATAGGGTTGCCAGATGTGGCACTAAATGATTTTCAGCACAGGATTGGTGCAGATGATCACACAAGCACCACTGTAACAGAGGGGATTTGCCAAAAAATGGTGTTAAGCACTAAAAAAGGCTGTTCTACCTGCTGCAATTTCTGAACCCAATCATATCCGGAATCGGGATCAAGACTCTGTAACAGATCTTACAGATTATGCTCTGACACTCTGCTAGAGGAAGATCAACAGGACCCTCGACACCGAGACAGCAACGGTAATCCGCCTCCAGATGGAATAAGAAAAAAAACTGGTCAGCCTACTTGATTAAGGAGCAAGAAGAAAGAGAAGTAGAACTTTCATAGTATTCTGGACTGGACATACCTCAGTTTCATCACCACTTCATTAATAGAAATGACGCAGAGGTTTAACTGGGTGGTGAGGGGGGGACATGACTGTGTTCTCCCCCCCTCCTCACACTCACCTCCCTCCCCCCACCCCCTACACTCTCTCCCCTCCCTACCTCTCCCCCCTCCTTACACTATATCCCCCCCTTACACTGATTTCCCTCCCTCTCCCCTCCTCCCTCCTTACACTCTCTACCCCTTTCCTCCCCCCCACTCTTTTTTCTTTTTCTTCATTGCTATCCTCTGCTGTTGATGTGGCTGAGCTCGTTGATAAGTTATGCTCCCAAAAGCCATAAGAAAAGGGGAGAGTTCAGAACTGTTTACCCATGATTGGGTTATCTTAGGTACCAATATGACCTTTTTCTATTCAAGACAGATCATCTTACGAGGTTTCTTTTTATATATATTAAGATTTACTTAAATTGGGAAGGTATACCTGAATGACAATTACTTTTGTTCTTCAGAAGAGGATCAATATTGAAATATTATACTCACTCCATTACTTTATGTTTATAGTGGGGGTTTGTGGCGGGTTAGGAGCGTTTGTGGCTAGTTCCAAGAAGGAAAAAAGTGAAGTCACGAGACTATGTCATGGGGAGGGTGGGAGGTAGGAGAGAGATGGGGTTCTAATGGGAGGGAGGGGGGGAACTAGAGAGGTCTTATTGTCTTCAGCATATTTGTCACCCTTTCAAGATGACCAATTGAAACACTTAAGCAATATATTTCGATTAAAGAGATGGAGACGATTAAAGCCACTTGGCTATCAAACAAATCTGTACTTGTACCATAGGGATGGTTAGGTGGGTCTCGTGGAATGTGAAGGGGCTGCGCATGAAGCGCATGATGATCCTTTGTCATCTTAAACAACTTCATGCTGATGTGGAAAAGCTCCAGGAGACCCACCTGACGTCCGAGGAGTTTTTTAGACTCAAAACATTGTGGGTGGGAGAGATCTATGGGTCCAGCGCTGTCAATAGAAAAGCTGGGGTCATGATATTAATAAATAAATCTTTAGCGCACACAGTTCTGACCACGGACACGGATCAAGATGGTAGGATAATTCATATGACCCTCCAAATACAAAATGACACTTTTAGTATTTACAATTTATATGCCCCTAATGTGGCCCAAAGATCTTTTCTTCAGAAAATACAAAATCAGTTTCTGACAGATCAGGAATGTAACAGAATAGTAGGGGGAGACTTTAACATGGTGGCTAATGAGGATGAAGATAGAAGACATAGCAAACCTTCGATACCCAAAATTCGTAGGGAAATAGCACCCCCTAAAGAGAATTTCTTGGAAAATTTCTTTACTAATTGTAATATGAATGACACATGGAGAACACTACATCCCTTAGAAAGAGAATTTACCCACTATTCGCACTCCCACGGTTCATGGTCGAGGTTGGACATGTTCTTCACCTCGCCCTCGGTTTTTCAGAGAGTGATGGAGGTTACGGTGGAGGACATGGTCATTTCCGATCACAGCCCTTTGGTTATGGAGACAAGAGACAAATACCAAAAAGGAACTGACTATCTGTGGAGGTTTCCTGACACAATGATACGAGAAGACAACTTTGTCAAATGCCTAAAAGAATGGTGGACAGAATACTCTACACATAATGCTGTCCATCGCTCTGACCAGGCTCTTTTCTGGGAAACGGCAAAGACTGTTTTACGAGGAAACATTATGGCGTACAGTATGAGACTTAAGAAGCGGGTTAAAGAACAATATTTAAAAGCTAGCGCGACAGTAAGGGAGGCATATTCTCTATACAAAACAACAATGACGGTCCCAAATAGAGAGACTTGGTTGACAGCTAAGAAAGAGTTTGACTTAGGGGCCGGGAAACGGGAAGACCTTTACAAGATTAAGCTAGAACTAGACTTACATAGGTTTGGAGACAAAGCCAGCTGGTTACTGGCAAGATTGGCCAAAGGTAGATGAATCTCCACTCCAATTGGGATGATAAAGGACAAATATGGTAAGATCTGGACCGACCCAAAAGACATTGCGCAAACGCTGGGGAAATATTATGCCTCGCTATATAGAGAGGAGAGTGGACATGAGATAGATGGGGAGGCGTGGCTAACATCGATTACATTACCTAAATTAACGGAGGAAGATGAACAATTCCTAAATAGACTCATATCAGTAGAAGAAATAGAGCTCACTATCAAACTACTAAATCCCAGTAAAGCACCTGGTCCGGACGGTTATAATGGAGCCTTCTTTAAATCATTAAAAGAACAAATCTCTCCTGTTCTAAAAGACCTATTCAACAGCATTCTCCAAGGTACTCCAATACCGGATAGAATGAATATGGCTTACATAAAATTAATCCCAAAAACAGACAAACCACCAACGGACCCTGCGAGCTATAGACCCATCTCGCTTATCAACCAGGACCTTAAACTTCTCTCAAAAATCTTAGCTGACAGATTAGCGCAGATCCTTCCTAATTTAATTTTGCCCCATCAAGCAGGCTTTATTAAAGGATGCTCGACTGTCACTAATATCAGGATGTAATGGGAAGGCAGGCTGGGAGGGGCGAGGGGAATCCAGCCATGATCACCCTTGATGCTGAGAAAGCTTTTGACAATGTGAGGTGGTCATGGCTGGATCGAGTTCTTGATTCCATTGGCTTGAGGGGACCCTTTCGTCAGTTCTTGCGGTCCCTTTATGCCAACCCGAAGGCGTGCATTAGCATCCCAGGTTTCCTTTCAGACACATTTAGTTTGGAGAAAGGGACACAACAGGGTTGCCTGCTATCCCCTCTACTTTTCAACCTAGCAGTTGAGCCTCTGGCAATATTCCTTGAAAAACATAACCAATATGAAGGACTAAAGATAGTGATAGCTTTACCTCTCTGTTACCTATTTGCAGATGACATTATCCTATTTGTTCAAAACCCGGAGGGAGACCTGCCGTCCATTTTGGCTGATATAGAGAGACTGGGCAGATCATCTGGCCTTCGCCTAAATAAAAATAAATGTGAAATCCTATTCATTAGGAAAGACAAAGGCAATTTGATGGGCGATGTATTATGTGGGATAAAGAAAGCTAAATATAGTGTCAAATATTTAGGTGTACACCTGGCAAGGACATCTGGACAGATTTATAGGTTGAATTTTACTCCGATCATAAATAAAATTGATAAACAGCTGGCCGGGTGGAGGAATCTTCCCCTATCCTTGCTAGGACGCTGCTATCTTATCAAGATGATAAGCTTTCCAAGATTACTCTACCCGCTTCAGACCGATCCCCATGCTGCTGAAACATACAGATAACTAGAAACTAAATACTGCCTTTTCAAAATTCTTTGGAAGGGGAAGCGCGCTAGAATAGCCATGAACACTTTAATGCAAAATATGGAGGAAGGGGGACTTCAACTCCCAGATGTCAGAGGATACAACTTGGCTGAGCTGGGCCACTCATTGTGGGATGATTTGATGGAAACGAGAGAGGAAGATATATCTACATCCTTTCTTTATGGTAAACTACAAAACACCCTTAGACCGGCTATTACTGAAAGACTCTTTTCTAAATGGAAAAAAACATATTAATGACCCTGATCTAACACAGAAAAAGGAGAATTTTGTATACTTACCGTAAATTCCTTTTCTCTTAGCCTCTAATTGGGGGACACAGGACCGTGGGTGTTATGCTGCTGTCCACTAGGAGGCGACACTAAGCAATCTGCAAAAGAGTAACAGTGGCTCCTCCTCCTCAGCATACACCCCTGGGGCAGGCACTGCCTCCTCAGTTTTGTGCTAAAGCAGTAGGAGAAGTAACGAGGTTAACCAATACCAACAAAGCCTGGCAAGGCCATAACGTAACAATATAAGAGTAACAAAAACCACTAGAAACAAGGCCGTATGGCCAACAGGGTGGGTGCTGTGTCCCCCAATTAGAGGCTAAGAGAAAAGGAATTTACGGTAAGTATACAAAATTCTCCTTTTCTCCTTCGCCTCATTGGGGGACACAGGACCGTGGGACGTCCCAAAGCAGTCCCTGGGTGGGAAAGACAATGGAACTAATGATACTGAACAAGTCAGTAAACAGATAAATACCTACAGGTGAGCAACTGCCGCCTGAAGGATGCACCTACCCAGACTAGCGTCCGCCGAGGACTGGGTATGAACACGGTAGTGCTTGGTAAAAGTGTGTAAACTCGACCAGGTGGCCGCCTTACACACTTGGAGAGCCGAGGCTTGGTGCCGAACGGCCCAAGAGGCCCCCACGGCTCGGGTAGAATGTGCCTTGATCCCCGCCGGAAGAGGAGTAGTTTTCATCTTGTAGGCTTCTTGGATAGCTGATCTAATCCACCTAGCCAGTGTAGCCTTGGAAGCTGGCATACCCTTACGAGGGCCTTCCGTCAGAATGAACAGAGTATCTGACTTACGGAAATGCGCAGTTCTAGACACATAAATGCGAAGCGCCTGACGAGATCCAGAGTATGCAAAGCTCGTTCGAACCTGTGAACCGGAGCCGGACAAAAGGAGGGCAATGAAATATCCTCATTCAAATGAAATGAGGAAACAACCTTAGGCAGGAATGACGGTACCGGACGTAGTACAACCTTGTCCTGATGGAAAACCAGGAAGGGTGGCTTACAAGAAAGCGCAGAGAGTTCCGACACTCGGCGAAGGGAAGTGATAGCCACTAGAAAAACCACCTTCAGAGTCAGAAGGAGGAGAGAGGTGTCCCGAAGAGGTTCAAAGGGAGGTTCCTGCAGAGCCGTAAGTACCAGGTTAAGGTCCTATGCGTCTAAAGGGCGTTTGTACGGAGGAACAATGTGATTGACACCTTGGAGAAAAGTTTTAACCTGTGGCTTCACAGCAAGGCGGCATTGAAAAAGAACTGAAAGAGCTGAAATCTGACCCTTAAGGGAACCTAGGGAGAGACCAGATTCTAACCCCGACTGAAGGAACCCTAGAACTAACGGCAAGGAATAGGGAAGAGGGGGTTGATCCCGAGAAGAGCACCACGCGAAAAAGGCTTTCCAGGTGCGATGATAAATTTTTGCCGATGCCGACTTCCGTGCTCTAATCATGGTCTGAATAACGGCAGAGGAGAAAACTGCTTGGGTTAGTACCCAGGTCTCAAGGGCCACGCCATCAAATTCAGGGCGTCTGAATTCTGGTGGTAAAACGGGCCCTGAGACAGGAGGTCGGGGCGACAAGGGAGGCGCCAGGGAACGTCCGCCGTGAGCCGCACGAGATCGGCGTACCATGCCCGTCTGGGCCAGTCTGGGGCAATGAGAATGACTGGAATGCCCTCTTGCTTGATCTTCCGCACCACTCTGGGAATGAGAGGCAGAGGAGGGAAGATGTAAGGCAGCTGGAACTGAGACCAATTCTGAACTAGGGCATCCGCCTCTAGAGCTCGCGGGTCGTGAGATCTGGCTATAAACATGGGAACCTTCGTGTTGAACCGAGATGCCATCAGATCTACGTCCGGAGTCCCCCAGCGACGGCATATTTGCTGGAACACGTCGGGATGTAGAGACCACTCTCCCGAGTCCATGCCCTGGCGACTGAGGAAATCCGCTTCCCAGTTTTCCACTCCCGGGATATGAACTGCTGACAGCGTTGAGTTCGTCGATTCTGCCCAGTGTAGAATGCGTTGCACTTCGTGCATGGCCTGGAGACTGCGGGTTCCGCCTTGATGGTTGATGTATGCCACGGCCGTGGCATTGTCTGACTGAATCCGGACTTGTGTTCCTGCCAGCATGGAATGAAAAGCCTTCAGAGCTAGAAATATGGCTCGGATGTCCAGGAGATTGATGGGTTCGGCCGACTCCGCTGGGGACCATGTTCCCTGCGCTGTGTGATGACGATGTACCGCTCCCCATCCGCTGAGACTTGCGTCGGTGGTGACTATCTTCCAGCAAACCGGTAGAAAGGACCTTCCCCTTGTGAGGGAACGAGGTTTGAGCCACCAATGGAGGGAGCTCCTCGCTGCAGGAGACAACCGGAATAATCTGTCCAGGGCAGAAGGGTTCCTGTTCCACACAGTCAGAATCGCCCGTTGGAGAGGCCTGAGGTGAAGTTGAGCGAACGGCACCGCCTCCATAGAGGCAACCATCCTGCCCAAGACTCGCATGGCGAACCGAATCGATTGAGGAAACGGCCGTAGGAGGGTGCGGACTCCCTGTCGAAGGGCCTTCGCCTTTTCCTGAGGGAGAAGGACCAGACCCCTGGGGGTGTGGAAGCGCATCCCGAGGAATGTTAGACATTGTGACGGGACTGGTGACGACTTCCGCAGATTCACCAACCAGCCTAGACGACGCAGGGTGTCCACCGTGATGGAAACACTCTGCTGACACTCCCTGAATGAGGGAGCTTTGATGAGCAAATCGTCTAGGTATGGGAGGACTACCATTCCTCTTGTGTGCAGTATGGTCATGACAGCCGCCATGACCTTGGTGAACACCCTGGGAGCAGTCGCTAGGCCGAACGGGAGGGCCACAAACTGATAATGGTCCTGGTTGATGGCGAAGCGGAGAAACCGCTGGTGAATTGCCGCGATTGGGATATGAAGGTAAGCGTCCTGTATGTCGATGGACGCGAGAAATTCGTCCTTCTCCATGGACGCTATGATGGAGCGCAGTGACTCCATGCGGAAATGCCGAACCTTCACGAAGGAGTTTAACTGTTTTAGATCTAGAATGGGGCGAACCGCACCTCCTTTTTTGGGTACCACAAAAAGGTTTGAGTAGAACCCTTGGAAGCGTTCGGCTGGCGGTACCGGTATGATGACACCGGCTGTCAGAAGGGAATTTACCGCTTGAAAGAAGGTACGAGCTTTGGGCGGATGAGCAGGTGGGATTGACAGAAAAAACCGATTCGGAGGAAGGGCCGTAAATTCTATGGTGTATCCGGAAGACACCAAGGTGGTTACCCACTTGTCGTCGGTAGAAGCGAGCCAGACCTGACGAAAGCGAGAAAGTCGGCCGCCAACCTGAATAGTGTCTCCCGAAGGGGGAGAGTCAGGAAGAAGAGAATCTGCTAGGCTCTGAGCCCTTAGATCTGGACTGCCGAGAATGGGACTGCCAGTTTGCGCCAGTCTTCCGTGTCGTCTGGGTGCGTTCCCTACGGGGGGACCTATTGGCCGCCGTCGGGGGCTTCGAGACCGACCAACCAAAGGAGTTCCGAAAGGAGCGGAAACGGGTTTGTTGGCGACGAGTGAAGGGTCGCTTAATCTGACGTTGTGGAAGAGAGGTACTCTTACCCCCAGTGGCGTCTGAAATCAATTGATCCAGCTTTTCGCCAAATAAACGGCCACCATTGTACGGAAGACATGTGAGCGACTTTTTTGACGCTGCGTCTGCCTTCCACTCTCTTAGCCAGAGGGCTCGCCTAATAGTTATGGCGTTGGAAGCCGCAGCCGCGGCACAGTTAGCCGAATCGAAGGCAGCATGCATAGAATATTCGGCGGTAACCGCAATTTGAGTAACCTGGTCTAACAAAGCCGGGTCGACCTGCAAGGACCGAAGAGCCGAGTGTACCGAATGAGCCCTAGTCATAATAGCCTTAGAGGCCCAGACTGAAGCAAAGGCTGGGCCTAGAGAAGAGCCTGAGGCCTCAAAAACGGACTTCGCCATCTGCTCCACCTGACGGTCAGTGGCGTCCTTTATGGATGAACTGTCCGGTAAGGACAGGAGGGTCTTGGTAGCGAGACGGGATATGGGCGGGTCCACCTGTGGCGGATCCGTCCAATCCTGGGTAACCTTAGGCAGAAAAGGATAACGTGTTTCCAGAGCCTTACGGTTACCAAACCGTTTGTCAGGATGTAACCTATGTTTTTTAAGAATTTCCTGGAACTCTGGATGGTCCGAGAAATGCTTGTGTGGTCTCCTGGCTCTTTTAAAGGACACCTTGTGCTCCGGCACATCAGCCGGAGGGTCTGACACCTCCAGGACCTGGTTGATGTCAGTAATCAAATCCTCCACCAGCGCCACCGTATCGGTCGCATCTAGGTCTAGGGACTCATCTAAGTGACCCTCTGAGTCCGTAGAACAGAGACCTTCGGACTCCTGCGCGTCATCCTGACGCCTGCGGGATGCAGATCCCGCAGGGGACTCTGGAGATGGAGGAGGTCTCTTACGGCCAGAGTCGGAGACTGACGGGGCAGGGTCGGCAGTATGTCGCGGTTCCAAGACTTCTGGCTGAGGCGCAGAAACCTGAACGTCGGGTTCAGGAGGCGAACGGGCTTGCATAAACTGCAGCAGTGTGGCAGACAATCTGTCAATGGACTGCGTCATATTCTGAGACATAACTGCGGCCCATGCAGGGGTAGGGTCAGGGGCACTGGTAGCCGTCTGGACAGTGGGGGTCTCAGTATCTGCAGCCTGCGTGCAGCTCTCACAATGTGGCGAGGTGCATCCTGCAGGGAGGTCAGCCTGACAAATAGTGCAGGTAGCATAGTAAGTGCTGGCTGCCTTGGAGCCTTTCTTACTCTTACTGCCAGACATTGTGGTATGGGCTATAGTACAGAAAAAGAGATAACCAGGAGACCCCTTGTAAACAGGCACTCTCTAGCTATCCAGCTAGGTGCCTGGACCCTTAGTGGTGGGGCTGAATAGGGTCACTGTGGAGACTTTCCCCCTGTAACAGTGCCT
This sequence comes from Allobates femoralis, assembly GCA_033576535.1. Taxonomy (NCBI): domain Eukaryota; kingdom Metazoa; phylum Chordata; class Amphibia; order Anura; family Aromobatidae; genus Allobates; species Allobates femoralis. Next base: position 390,153,416 of record JARQOC010000001.1, on the reverse strand, counting down.
GCTGCAAGGGGGGATGTGGAGGAGAGAGAGAGAGAGTGACAGAGAACCTCTGCAGAGCAGATCCCTGCAGAGGTCTTACCAGTGCCAGCGCCGCTGTCCAACAGGCCGCCCGGATCCTGTGTCCCCCCTGGATGGCTGAACGCTCCACGTGCTGTAATGGCGATCGTGGAGGAGAAGGAGGAAGGGGCGGAGCTAAACGGGCGGGATCCGGCCTGGAAATCGCGCCCGTTCTCGGCTCCGCCCCCGCTATGACGCGCGGTCAGCGTCATCCAGCGGGGCGGGACGTGGGCGGCACAGGGGCGGCGACCTCCGCGCTAGGCCCAAGCCGGGGCCTCAATTAGTTGAGGTCCCCGGAAATAGTGAGGGGCCGGCGCGGAGGCGCGAAAAAAACCGCTGGGGGCCCAGAAAAACGGGGGGAATGTGATGTCCCCCTTGGCAGTGGCGGAGAACCGCCAGTATAGCAGTGGGTCTTGTACTGAGTTGAAAAGCTGCACTTGGATGCAGCTTGTAAGTGCCCAGCTGCTGTGCCCCTGTCAGCCTTGTGCCTGAGGCCTGGCTGCAGTAAGTGCCCTCTTATCCAGCCCAGCATCCTTGTGTAGGCTCCTGCCTAGCCTGCGCTGCAGCAGGCAGTCATGCAGTCTCCAGCCCATGCAGCCTGTGCTGCTGATACCTGGTGTTGCCACTGCCTAAAACACCCAGGGGTGATTAGGGGGACGTCATCTGGCAGGCAGTTATCACTACTTCACCTCAGACCGCAGGGAATGAGGAAGGTGGATGTTATGCTGGGCTGTCTCAACTTTAACCCAGCAACCCAACAGTGGGAGGCCGAGAAAGGAGTACGGCATATGTAACGAATCTCAACCTTAACCCAGCGCCCCAACAGTGGGTGGCCGAGGAGGGAGCATGCCGGGGGCCACGCCGGACCCACTTTTCTTCTTTATGATGAAAATTCACCAAGAGGAAAATGGACGTGTGCCTCCTTCGACACTAAGCAAAAAACTGAGGAGGCAGTGCCTGCCCCAGGGGTGTATGCTGAGGAGGAGGAGCCACTGTTACTCTTTTGCAGATTGCTTAGTGTCGCCTCCTAGTGGACAGCAGCATAACACCCACGGTCCTGTGTCCCCCAATGAGGCGAAGGAGAAATACTGGAAGGTTGGGCAACAGTTAGGAAATACATAGTCAATGAGAGATGGAGAGACTCCCAATTTAGACTTATACATGGGTCCATTCAAGGGTTTAACATTCCCCCACACCAGATAACCAGGGAAGATGGATACATTGCCCTAAATGCAAAACCTACAAGACGGATTTGGAGCATGGGATGTGGTCATGTGTGGAGACACGCTTATTCTGGGATAGGGTTGGGAAGATGACTTCGAGACTATTCAAAATTGAAGACAGGTTGAATCCAATGCTATGGTTATTTCACTGTCGGGGGGAGGGGGCTGATACTCGCCAGCCACATATCTTATTTCGTACAATAGCTATGGTGGCAAAGAGACTTTTGCTCCAAAATTGGCTTAATGACCTAGCTCCAGGACTAGATTCAGTTCGGGATTATCTAAAAAAGTTCTATCACTTGAATCTATAGAAACACTTAGAAATGCGGATAAATTGGCGAAAAAATTTTTCTTTAAATGGAGGCCATTTATTGAAGGGGAGCTATCAGATTCAGAAATCAAGATATTTATGCGACCTTATAAATATACTGAATGGTATGCATTGGAAGATCTAGGAGGAACGTTAGGAAAGCTGAAGTGTGACAATTGACATGCATAGCGAACTTAGTTGGCTGGGTGACTTAATTCACATAGTAATCGGTTGTCAATCTAATAATTATAGAAGAATAGACATACTCAGGGGGAAGGGTTTGGGTGGGGATATTAAATAATACGGCATTGTGAAATCTTGGTTTCTGGAAACATATGGCTCTCTTTGCACTCTTGCCTCAGGAAAACTGCTTGAGTGTCACCAATGGGACATATTCTAGAGAAAAGAGAAACACAATGTTTATGTGAATTAGTTATTTACTGTTAATCCAAGAAATGCTAATTTATATTTGTCAATCACATTTGTGTACTTTGCACGTTAAACTCAATAAAAAAGATGGTTCAAAAAAAGGGCTGTTCTAGAAAGGAGTTTCTAAACCTACTATCTATCTATCTATCTATCTATCTATCTATCTATCTATCTATCTATCTATCTATCTATCAAGAAATAGAATCGCTAGCTAATAGTGCACATAGTAGTAGTATTGGCATCGGCACTGCAGCAGCAAGACTGTCAATGAGCTCCAACACTGAGAAATGGCAATGAGTGGAAATGGACAGTTCTTATATGCCAAGAACATGTGGCATACCCAGCCAATGACACAAGACCTTGTGTGCAAAAAGTGCACTTTGCTTTATGGGTACTGATTGGCTGCCAGACTGGACCAGCCCCAGTAAGTGTTGGAAAGAAAAAAATGTAGAACAGCACATATCTCAGATAAGTTATATGACCTGAGGCCTTGAGACCTCTCCCCCCTCTCCCATCCCGCCCGTTATCCTAGACACTGACACTGTGAAAACGCAGAACAGAAACATTAGTGCAAATGCACTAATGCGTTTTGTCATACGCACAATTACTGAACAAATCCCTAATTTTCACCTTTACAGCAAAACGTTCGAGTTCAAGGTACTGAGCGAACATTTTTCTGAGCCAGATTTTGTCCGGATTTGAAATTGATGAACATCTTCAAACAAAGTTCGCTCATCTCTAGACTGGAACCGGCATACGAGGAGAAAGAAGGCCTGATGGAAGTTGGGACCACTATTGTTGGTGTAGGTAAGATGTGTGATGTATGTGTGTCACGCTGGGAGGGGTCGGGGTAGCCAGGAGCTGGACAAAGGGGATCAGGGGAGCATGCTCTGCCCCTGATACTGGGGTCCCTGGCTAGCTCTGATCTCAAAGGTACCTCTAAAGGTGAGGAGGTTTGAGCCACCAGCCTAAGTCCCTAAAGCTCCTGAGAAGCCCTAGGCCTAAGCCCCTACCTCCACCCATGGACCACGGAGCCCAGCAACTTCCAAGGGAAAAAAAACAGCAGCTTCAGATCAGCGTCTGCTCACAACAGGTCACAGTCCAGAAGTGAACTGAATCGGCAACAACAGGTGGATGTGATCTGACCTATTTATGGCTGAGGGGTGGGGAGCAGCAAGCCCAGACACACCCCTCAGCTCACCTAAGCATGAGTCATATTCATAACACAGATCTGCACTCTTAGCTCCCGCTCATTAGGTTCCTCTATCCACACTGAGCAGGAAAAAAAAAGGCTTCATTTAAATCACAGCAGCACTTCCATACTACAAGGCAGTCAATACGTAACAATGTGATTTCCCAGGCTGTGACTCTGTCCCACCCTCCACCAGGTTCACCCTGTGTGTCATCAGAAAAATGTATTGTCCCTATACACAACTTGTCAACGTGTCTGTTGACCTTCCCGATGTTCAGAGCATGTTTGATATTGTTTAATTTAATGTTTAATAATTTCACTTAATAGGGTTGATTGTTGATATTATTGTTTATGTTTGTGACTATAGGTGTATAGCTGGGTATTTACATTTCCTTTCTGACATCTGGGGCAGGGACAACCGCACCCTTTGCTGGGACAGCGAAGTGGACATGGTTGCTGTTGAATGCTGTGTCTGTGCAAACGCAGGTTGTGGGCAGGAGGTATGAGCGCCTGCTTCTTGGACAGCAGATAGCAGATTGGGAAAGACATAGCACAGGCAAAGTGGCAGTGATTTCACCCGGAGACACATATTTTGTACACAGGTATTCCGCACACTTACTAGGGTGTTTGGCTGCCATGTGCTTGAGCATGCTGCTGGTGCTTAGGTTGGCATTCTTCTTGCCTCTGCTCAGCTTGGTATGGCAGATGCTACAAATTACACTAATTTTTTCCAAAGGACTAGATTAGACTAGACTACCATGATTATGTATATATGTGTGTGTCTTCAGAATTTATGTCATTATCAGCCTGATAAAGGGGCCATAGTGTCCCGAAAGCTTGCATTACTTACCATCTTTTCAGTTGCCCATTAACCCCTTCATGACCCGGGAATTTTTCGTTTTTCATTTTCGTCTTTTGCTCCCCTGCTTCCAAGAGCCATAACTTTTTTATTTTTCCGTCAATATAGACATATGATGGCTTGTTTTTTGCGGGACAAGTTGTACTTTCATATGCAATCATTTATTTTACCATATAGTGTACAGGGAAATTGCAAAAAAATTCTAAATGCAGTGAAATTGCAAAAAAAGTGAAATGACACATTTGTTTTTTGGGTATTTTAGTCGCCATGTTCACTATATGGTAAAACCGACATGACGGGGTGATGCCTCGGATAGGTATGAGTTCGTAGACACCCAACATGTATACCTTTACTGGCATCTAGGTGGTGAAAAAAAATTCAGAAGTTTGAAAAAAACAAAAACAGACTTTTTGCCCCATCTTCTGCGACCTGTAGCGTTCTCATTTTTCGAGATCTGGGGCTGTATGATGGCTTATTTTTTGCGTCTTGAGCTAGCGTTTCTAATGATACCATTTTTGGGAGGATGCACAGTTTTGATTACCCGTTATTGCATTTTATAGCAATGTTGCGGCGTCCAAAAAAACAGAATTTTGGCGTTTGGACCATTTTTTCTGTTACGGAGTTTACGGCTCTCATTAACAGATTTAATAGGATGATAGATCAGGCGATTCTGAACGCAGCGATACAAACGTGTATTTTTTTTAATATATACTGTGAGGTAGTACCCGGGGAACCCGCTTGCATAACGACAACCACACGTGTTTATAAGTTAACAAGTGTCTACCCTGTTTATTTTCGCATATTAATAACATAACCCGGGTAGCATGTTTGACACATAGCACATTGATTATAAACACTTTACATAAATACACCATACATTTACATATAACAACACATAACACTTATTGCACATAACGTCTTATCGTAACTCGGGACCTGTAACCATCTCTCTGTCCCCATTGGAGCTCTACTAACAGCTCCCGTGGTGGCTACGGCCTCCGGCCTATATACACTTTACACATATATTTATCAGTTCACCATATGTATATTTATCCATGATGACACCTCCGGGTTCAGAACAGGGATTGAGCAACCTGAGTCACGGGTACGCCATGCCTCGCCAAGGGGCTCCTTCCTGGACGTGTTTCACCCCACGTCCAGGTCAGCGCCCACCTGGTTCAACCACAGTTTCCCCACTCTTGGAGCCCTTTCTAACCCCTGCTTCTGACCTTCGCTATATACCCTTCAACGGGCCCTGTGGGTCCCAATGGCGGTACCTGCCGCCTGGCTTCAGTCACCCAGCATGATGATATACCATTAACCCGTAGTCAGGTTTCCTGCCTGACTGGGACCTTACATACCACATGTAATCCATCATACACTATCCATGGATCACATGCATCCACACATCCGCTCACAGCCCATCATAATACATCCATGGACTGTGGCTCCTCCATGACCATAACAGGGACCTGGTCAACCGTAGAATCTGGGCTAACCATGCGTCACCATGGCCTACTCACCACAGTACGGGCTACCAGTCGCCACCAAACCTCCATCTCATCTCATGGCAGGTCTCCAGGTCGACGACTGTATCCTGCGTCTGAGTAGCACCCTAAGGGTACCTTTACACACGGCTACATTTGTAGCTTGTCACCAGGTAACTTACTGGTTGCAATGAAATCATGGATACATGATTCCATTTGTACACAGCAACAAGATAGAACCATGTATCCATGATTTCACTGCAACCAGTAAGTTACCTGGTGACAAGCTACAAATGTAGCCGTGTGTAAAGGTACCGTAACGGATCAGCCATGGTTACCCTTCTAGGAGCCTTCGTGACCCCTGTCTCTGGCCACAGACACACCCACACCATTAGAGGCCGTGGTTGAGGGACAGGTACCCACTGCAAGCAGCAGGCCAAGCCTCCCTCTCGTCCCACAGGGACGGAACGCCTCCAATATCATCCATACTAGCTGGGTCACTCTCTCTCCACATCATTATACATGGCTCTTACATATAGGCCATCGTCTCTCATTCAGGGAAATTACCTAAGCCCTCATACACATATAGTTAACACAGGTCCCTCACTGACTTTCTAGTCGGACCTCGGGCGGCTATGCCCGCCTGGCACATTTCACACACCAGGTGCACAGTTCACACAAGCATTTGAGAACTGCTTTCTTACCGGGCACGGATCCGGGTCTCGCTACCTGTGTAACAGGTTCCACCAGGCATCCCCACGGGCTCCTTTCCCGGGCGTGTTTCACCCCACACCCGGACCAGTATCCACCAGGTTCAGCCATGGCTTCCCCTTCCAGGTGCTGCCACGACCCCGGACCTAGGCACCGGCATGGAGCTAGCATGCTCCCATTATTCCATTACAAACAGAGCCCTGGACTGGACGGCTCTGCACTTTGGCTGTTCATAGATCACCATATATAATGAAATTGCCGCTACACTGAACACAACATGCTAGGGAACAAGCTAAATGGCTGATACATGAAATGCAGGATTTGTCTGTGCAGCTAATGAATGCATGTATGAAAATGAACACAGTAAATACTGTACTGGAATAAATGAATTGAGAGACTTAGCTTCATCACTGACGTCACTGCGAAGAGCCCGGTAACTGCGCCAAAGTGCTCTCAAACTTACCGGGTCCTACTCTGACACTATGTGTGGTCTACATTGCTGGGAAGTGATTTATATGCCGGTGTAATGCAATTAAAAAACCAGCTGGTAGTGGTCTGAACCAGGACCAGGGCTACAGTAAGATGGAGGTGAAGGTGTAGCTACTGGGCGGAGAAGGGAGCACAGTCAAAACAAGTCATATTAAATACATAAGGACTGGCTTCACCTTTTTACATGTGCAGGTGCAGGCAAAAAATATGTGTATACACTATATATAATGAAATTGCCGCTACACTGAACACAACATGCTAGGGAACAAGCTAAATGGCTGATACATGAAATGCAGGATTTGTCTGTGCAGCTAATGAATGCATGTATGAAAATGAACCAGTAAATACTGTACTGGAATAAATGAATTGAGAGACTTAGCTTCATCACTGACGTCACTGCGAAGAGCCCGGTAACTGCGCCAAAGTGCTCTCAAACTTACCGGGTCCTACTCTGACACTATGTGTGGTCTACATTGCTGGGAAGTGATTTATATGCCGGTGTAATGCAATTAAAAAACCAGCTGGTAGTGGTCTGAACCAGGACCAGGGCTACAGTAAGATGGAGGTGAAGGTGTAGCTACTGGGCGGGGAAGGGAGCACTGTCAAAACAAGTCATATTAAATACATAAGGACTGGCTTCACCTTTTTACATGTGCAGGTGCAGGCAAAAAATATGTGTATACACTATACAGTTAGGGCCAGAAATATTTGGACAGTGACACAATTTTCGCGAGTTGGGCTCTGCATGCCACCACATTGGATTTGAAATGAAACCTCTACAACACAATTCAAGTGCAGATTGTAACGTTTAATTTGAAGGGTTGAACAAAAATATCTGATAGAAAATGTAGGAATTGTACACATTTCTTTACAAACACTCCACATTTTAGGAGGTCAAAAGTAATTGGACAAATAAACATAACCCAAACAAAATATTTTTATTTTCAATATTTTGTTGCAAATCCTTTGGAGGCAATCACTGCCTTAAGTCTGGAACCCATGGACATCACCAAACGCTGGGTTTCCTCCTTCTTAATGCTTTGCCAGGCCTTTACAGCCGCAGCCTTCAGGTCTTGCTTGTTTGTGGGTCTTTCCGTCTTAAGTCTGGATTTGAGCAAGTGAAATGCATGCTCAATTGGGTTAAGATCTGGTGATTGACTTGGCCATTGCAGAATGTTCCACTTTTTTGCACTCATGAACTCCTGGGTAGCTGGCTGTATGCTTGGGGTCATTGTCCATCTGTACTATGAAGCGCCGTCCAATCAACTTTGCAGCATTTGGCTGAATCTGGGCTGAAAGTATATCCCGATACACTTCAGAATTCATCCGGCTACTCTTGTCTGCTGTTATGTCATCAATAAACACAAGTGACCCAGTGCCATTGAAAGCCATGCATGCCCATGCCATCACGTTGCCTCCACCATGTTTTACAGAGGATGTGGTGTGCCTTGGATCATGTGCCGTTCCCCTTTCTTCTCCAAACTTTTTTCTTCCCATCATTCTGGTACAGGTTGATCTTTGTCTCATCTGTCCATAGAATACTTTTCCAGAACTGAGCTGGCTTCTTGAGGTGTTTTTCAGCAAATTTAACTCTGGCCTGTCTATTTTTGGAATTGATGAATGGTTTGCATCTAGATGTGAACCCTTTGTATTTACTGTCATGGAGTCTTCTCTTTACTGTTGACTTAGAGACAGATACACCTACTTCACTGAGAGTGTTCTGGACTTCAGTTGATGTTGTGAACGGGTTCTTCTTCACCAAATAAAGTATGCGGCGATCATCCACCACTGTTGTCATCCGTGGACGCCCAGGCCTTTTACAGTTCCCAAGCTCACCAGTCAATTCCTTTTTTCTCAGAATGTACCCAACTGTTGATTTTGCTACTCCAAGCATGTCTGCTATCTCTCTGATGGATTTTTTCTTTTTTTTCAGCCTCAGGATGTTCTGCTTCACCTCAATTGAGAGTTCCTTTGACCGCATGTTGTCTGGTCACAGCAACAGATTCCAAATGCAAAACCACACACCTGGAATCCACCCCTGACCTTTTAAATACTTCATTGATTACAGGTTAACGAGGGAGACGCCTTCAGAGTTAATTGCAGCCCTTAGAGTCCATTGTCCAATTACTTTTGGTCCCTTGAAAAACAGGAGGCTATGCATTACAGAGCTATGATTCCTAAACCCTTTCTCCGATTTGGATGTGGAAACTCTCATATTGCAGCTGGGAGTGTGCACTTTCAGCCCATATTATATATATAATTGTATTTCTGAACATGTTTTTGTAAACAGCTAAAATAACAAAACTTGTGTCACTGTCCAAATATTTCTGGCCCTAACTGTATATAATGAAATTGCCGCTACACTGAACACAACATGCTAGGGAACAAGCTAAATGGCTGATAATGAATCTCTCAATCACTCAGCTGTGCCTGCCACTCCCACACTGACTCAACCAGCTAGGCTGTCAGCAATCACTCATTACATTCCTTTCCTCAGGGCTTCCTCGATCTCATGAGCCACCCACTAGTCACATTAAACCTCATTGTGTTCAGGATAGGTTCACACAGCGTCATCTACTATCAAACCGGCTAGTGTGAACAGGATCATACCCTGATCCTGCATGTGATGCGCCCCGGCCATGGGGATCATGCTGGCGGTGCCTCACAATACTTTTATTGTCAATGGGGGAAAAGGGAGGTGATTTGAACTTTTATATATTTTTCATTGATTCTTATTTTTACACTGCCTCTTTAAGAGGCACCTTGCTGCACAGTCCGATCGCTTCTGGGAGATACAGATAAGCTGCAGCTCATCTGTATCTCCCAGAATCGCGGACCTGTTGTGGTTGGCAGCGCCTGCCAACCACAACAGGAAACTGCGCTGTGAGAGCATCCGGGACCCCGGGCTGTCGGGCTGTCACATGAGAGTCGGAGATCCGACATTGCAGAAGTGTAATTAAGTAAAAGAAAGAGTTAAAAATAAAAAATCACTATGCTTACCTATCCTCGATCCACCACTGCCTCCCAGCAAGGTCCGTGCGCTTACAGAACCTGTGATGATGTCACAACCCGGAGCGTCATCGGGTCACATGACCGCTCATGTGACCCGATCAGCTGATCGGCTTGTGACATCACCACAGGTCCTGTAAGCACCCTTTTTACTATATTTCACTTCTGCAATGTATATCATACATTGCAGAAGTGAAAGTGCCCCACTTGTCCGGATCCGTGATAATCACGGACCTGGACACAGAATAGGTCACCCCCTGTGATGTCCTTTCTTGTCCGTGGGATCCTACAAAAAGTAGGATCCCACGGACAGGAAAAAAAAATGTTATGTTAAAGCAGCTTTAGCGGTATGATGGCTGGACATTCCCATCTTGTTTGTACTTGCATATAATTGTTTGTACAGATGAACAAGGCACCTTTAGGTATCTGGAAATTGCACCCAAGGATGAACTACACTTGCGCAAATCCACAATCCTCTTCCTGATATCTTGGCTGATTTCTTTAGATTTTCCCATGATGCTACACAAAGAAGCAGTGTTTTTCAGGTGTGAATTAAAATACATCCACATTTATGTCTCTAATGAGGTTAGACGTTGCCAATAAACCAGAAATAAATCAGAAGCTTCCAAACACATGACATCATCATATAGACTGTCAAAAATTGTTTAAAGGCATAGTAAATGTGCAACTGCAAAAGAGATGTGGGATGAATTACAGAAAGTGCATGAAAGATCAAATCTCAGCAATAAGTTGTATCTCATGAGAACGCTGTACCAGTTTAAGCTAAGTGATGGCCAGAATATGCAGGACTATATACGAAACACCCTAGAGATTGCGGAGCATCTCAGGGGTACTGGAGAAGAAATTAAAGACATTCATGTTGCTGCACTTCTATTAAGTGGTGTTCCAGAAAGTTATGACACACTTGTCACTGCACTAGATGCACGGCCAGATGATGAGCTAACACTAGAGTATGTTAAATGTAAGCAACAGTAATGAATCCAGAGCAGAAACAGCATTAAAGACACAGGACGTCCCTAAAAATAAGAGAAATCTAAGAGAAACTTGTGGATGTTTTGTCTGTAAAAAGCCAACCACTTTAAAGCAGACTGCAGAATTTGGAAAGCAAGAATGAGTCAGCTTAAAAAGTAGAACAGTCATCAAAGGGTTAAAACAGCTGTAAATGAAGATTCTGCATGTGTTGAAGCTGCATTTAATACCAGTACAGGCCCATCTGCAAATCATATATGGTGTATAGACTCTGGTGCTAGCATCCATATGATAAATAACAAGAATTTCTTCACTGACCTTGATGTAGGCATGTCAGAAAAGGTCATCTTAGCTAATGGGCACTATGTGACTTCAGAAGGAGTAGGAGATGGCTAACTCCACTGTGCAGTTTCCTCAGCACAAATCAGAAAGATCCCAGATGTTCTCTATGTTCCCAGTCTTGAAAGCAACCTTCTTTCAGTAAAGAAGCTCATCCAAAAGGGGAATGTAGTTACTTTTAAAGATAATACCTGCATCATATCAAAGAAGGGTCACACTCTTGCAGAAGGAAGAATCTAAAATGAACTTTATCAGCTAAAATGCAAAGAAAGAGCATACAATGCTAGACAAAATCTGCATATGAACTGTATCCATGTATGGCACAGACGTCCTGGACACAGAGACCCAGAATCAGTAAGGAAGATATTTCCTTACATTTATTGATGACTACTCCAGATATACAGTTGCCCACCTGCTTCACAGTAAGGATGAAGTTCCACAGAAACCTGAAGAATATCTTGCTGTAATGCTTAACAAATCTGGAAGAATGTCAAAAGCCCTGCGTGCAGATAATGGAACTGAATATACAAGTGGTAAGGTGAAAACCATTTTGAAAAAGAATGGAATTGTGTTCCAGACTACCATTCCATACAACCCAGAACAGAATGGCATTGCAGAGAGAAAGAACTGCACTCTGTGAAAGTGGAAGAAGTATGTTGTTTGATGTGAATCTACCTACAATGTATTGGGGAGAAGCCATCATGACAGCTTGTTATCTTCAAAACAAACTGCCAGGTAAAGCCACAAATAAAATTCCATATGAGCTATGGAACTGTGAAAAGCCTAACCTGAAGCACCTCAGGATATTTGGAAGCAAAATGTTTGTGTACGTTCTCAAAGAAAAACGTTTCAAGTGGGAATCACATGCAAAGCAAAGGAAGGAGTCCTGAGGGCTATAGTGAAACTCAAAAGGGATACAGAATCCTGCACCTAGAGACCAACACAGTAACAATCAGCAATGCTGATCAGCAATCAGTAACAATGCTCGCTCATCACTAGATGCTACATTTTCTTCAGTTGCAAAGCAAACCACATTCAGAACTTTAATGTCCATAGCTGCGGTTAAATAGATGACAGTGAGACACTTTGACATCAAAACAGAATTTCTACATGGTGACATTGAAGGAGAGTTGTACATGAGCCAACCCGAGGGTTATATTAACCTCTTAATGACGGCCTTACGTCTACAGACGTCAGAAAAAAGGGTACTTATTAGAGATGAGCGAGTACTAAAATGCTCGGGTACTCGAAGCTCAGGCCGAGCATCCCAAGATACTCGTGTACTCGGCCCGAGCACCGAGCCCAATGTTATCCTATGGGAAACCCGAGTATTTTTCTGGCATGACACCCAGCAGCATGGATAGACCCTAAAAATGTCACAAAAGTATCAGAACAGTGCTGAAATTACATGGGAACAGCATAGGGAAGACCCCTGTAAGCATTTCAGACTCCAAGGTCACTGCTGTGAACAATGTTGTCAGAGTATTACGCCACTTTTACGGACTGTCAAGAAAACATTACAAAATGAAACCAAAATGGATTTTCATGGAGAAAATATTAAGGGCTCATACCCACTTGTGAGACAGAGTTGGTGTATGTTACTTTTTCGGATTACATGAAAGATTTTAAGAATTGTGTGCCATTCCCATGCCCCTGGGAAGAGATGTACATGAAGGCCTCTTTAAATAATGTGCCCATTTTAAGGAAGTGGGTATTTTGTAGTATTGCCCTAGGCAGGGCTGCCAAAAGTTTGGAGGCACTTCAATGTCCCTGGATAGAGACGTGCATGAGTACCTCTTTAAATAATGTGCCCATTTTAAGGAAGTGGGTCTTTTGTAGTATTGCCCTAGGCAGGGCAGCCAAAAATTGTGTGGCACTCTGATGCCCCTGGATAGAGGCGTGCATGAGTACCTCTTTAAATAATGTGCCCATTATAAGGAAATGGGTCTTTTGTAATATTGCCCTAGACGGGGCTGCCAAAAATTGGGAGGCACTTCAATGCTCCTGGAAAGAAACATGGAAAGGAGAGCCTCTAAATATTGTTCCCATTACAAAGGAGCGGGTCTCCTGTACTTGTAATGCCCATTCTCTAAGCATGGACTAAAACATTTACCCCTGGGGGGTATACAGGAAACTACTGCCTAACTTTTGAACGGTTAGGGTCATCTCATCATATAAATCTGATGTAAAAAAATAATGTTTTTGTGGCATCATGAACCACAGCTGCACTGATCATATGATGGTGGCGGATGAGGAGAAGGAGGAGCAGTACAGCAAGTAGCCAAAGTCATGAAGTGTGTACCCATGTGTGGGTGTGCGGAAGTGCATGGCAATTTACCGGCACAAAAGTTAAATTCTGCTATCATTTGGTGGTGGTGTGGTGAAGTCAGGCCCAATCCAACCCTTGTTCATCTTGATCAGAGTCAGCTGTCAGCATTTTCAGTAATGATTCCACCTGCAGCACTAAAAACACACTCTGACAAAACGCTAGTGGCAGGGCAGGCCAGGACTTCCAAGGCGTAGAGAGCCAATTCCTACCACGTGTCCAGCTTGGATACCCAATAATTCTAAGGCACAGAGGAGTCTAGGAGCACTTTTGTACGATCGGCAAGGTACTCCCTCAGCATCTTCGCAAACTTTGCAGTCCTTATGACACTACCCAGCACCTCAGGGCCTGTGGTACGGGAGGTGCTGAGAAAAGTGTCCCATATCTTTGAGAGTGTTCCCCTACCTCTGTTGGATTGGACTTGTGCCTCTCTCGGCCGGACACGTTGGTTGTCCACCGAATCGTAACCTCTGCCGCTAGCGTTTTCAGAAGGGAATTTTTTGACTAATTCCGTGACTATGGCCTTCTGGTACTGCAGCATTTTTGTAGACCTCTCCAACTCGGGAATAAGAGAAATAAAGTTCTCCTTGTAGCGTGGGTCTAAAAGTGTCAGCAACCAGTAATGAGTGTCCCCCAAGATGTTGATAACGCGAGGGTCACGAGGCAGGCAGCGTAACATAAAGTCAGCCATGTGCGCCAGACTGTTAACAGGCAAGACTTCAGGGTCCTCACTAACAGCATGACTGTCCATGCTGGCCTCATCATCCTCTTCCTCTCCCCTGTCCTCTGGCCATCCACGCTGAACCGACGGTCTGACGGTTGTGCATGTATTACCGTCAATTCCGCATGAAAGTAGCTCTATTTCTTCATCCTCCTCCTCGTCATAGTCCTCCAATGCACGTTGGGATGAGATGAGGCTGGGCTGTGTGTAATCACCCAGTACGGTTTCTTGCTCCAACTCATCGTGCTCGCCTGCAATGCATCATCTTTGATTCTGAGCAGAGAGCGTTTTAGAAGACAGAGAAGCAGGATGGTGACGCTAATGATGGCGTCATCGCCGCTCACCATCTTGGTGGAGTCCTCAAAGTTTTGGAGGACGGTACATATGTTGGACATCCATATCCACTCCTGAGATCTTATGTGTGTAGTTTGAGCCGTATACTGACAGCCTAGTTGATGCTGGTACTCAACAACTGCCCTCTTCTGCTCACAAATCCTGACCAACATGTGCAGTGTGGAATTCCAACGCTGGGGACATCACACATCAGTCTGTGAGCCGGAAGCTGCAAACGCCGCTGTAAGCCGGCAAGGCCGGCAGAAGCAGTAGGTGACTTTCTAAAATGGGCACACAGGCGGGGTACTTTGACCAGCAGATCCAACAGCTCCGGTAGGATTTAATAAACCGCTGAACCACGAGGTTGAGCACATAGGCCATGCATGGAACATGTGTTAGCTCACCTCACCTCAGATTCGCCACCAGGTTCCGGCCATTGTCACACACGACCATGCCTGGCTGTAGGTTCAGCGGTGTGAGCCAGTGATCTGCCTGCTGTTTCAGAGCTGTCCACAACTCTTCAGCATTGTGGGGTTTGTCACCTACGCATATTAACTTCAGCACAGCCTGTTGCCGCTTAGCCGAGGCAGTGCTGCAGTGCTTCCAGCTTGGGACTGGTGTGGAGCGTGAAGTGGAGGAGGAGGAGAGGAGGCTGAGGAGCATGACGTTTCGGAGCTGTACACTGTGGGTGAAACCCTGACTGAGTTAGGGTCTGCAATCCTTGGTGTCGGAGGGACGTGTTCCGTCCCAAGCTCAGACTGGGTCCCGGCTTCCAGAATATTAACCCAGTGTGCCGTCAGCAAGATGTAGCGGCCCTGCCCACAAGCACTTGTCCACGTGTCCGTGGTTAGGTAGACTTTGCCTGAAACTGCGTTGTTAAGGGCATGTATGATGTTTTGTGACACATGCTTATGTAATGCGGGGACAGGACACCGGGAAAAATAGTGGCGGCTGGGGACCAAGTAACATGGGACAGCCGCCGCCATCAGGTTGCGGAATGCTTCCGTCTCCACTAGCCTAAATGGCAACATTTCCAGCGCAAGCAGCTGCGAAATGTGTGCATTTAGAGCTGTGGCATGTGGAGCATTGGCAGCGTATTTGCACCTGCATTCCAAAGATTGGTGTATGGATAACTGAGACAGCTGGGACAAGGACGTGGCTGATGATGGTGCTATTTCTGCTTGTGCAACTACAGGTGAAGGTCAGGAGGCATCTTCGCATGCAGTATGGACAGGGGATTGTCTTGCATGCACAACAGTGGAAGACGCAGCGGTGTCACCCACAGACACTGCTCCTGGACTCTGCTGTACATCCCACAAAGTCGGGTGCTTTGCTGACATGTGCCTGATCATACTGGTGGTCGTCAGGCTGCTAATTTTGCTACCCCTGCTGATGCTGGCATGGCAGGTGTTGCAAATGGCCTTTTTGGAATTATCTGCAGACACCTTAAAAACCAGCCAGACTCGGGAAGACCTAACAGTTGTACTGGCAACTTCTGTCGTGTTGTTGTTCCAGGGAGCAATTTCCTGCCTTCTGCCTGCGGACACCACCTTGCTTCTTCCGGCCTGTTGTGATGCTACGCCTAACTCCCCCTGTGCACTGATGTCCTCGCTCTGCATGTCCTCCTGCCAAGTTGGGTCAGTTACTAGATCATCCACCACGTCGTCTTCCACTTCCGCACCTTTGTCCTCCTCCTGACTTTATGGCAATTGTGTCTCATCATCATCCACCTCTTGTTGAGACACGTTCCCTCCATTGCCTTCGTGAGACCGTGGCTGCTCAAATATTTGGGCTTCGGTACATATGATCTCCTCATGACCCACTTCAACTGGAGCTGGCGAGAGGCCAGAATCTACGAATGGATAAGTGAACAGCTCTTCAGAGTGTTCAAGTGTGGGATCAGTTATGTCCGGGGCCGGGCACTCGGCATGGTGGGAGGAAGGAGGATCAGGGTGTGGAATGTGCGGTCCAGTCTCACTGCTACTGATACTTCACTGTATGGAAGACAGGGTATTTGTGGTGGTGCCAAACTGACTGGAAGCATTATCCGCTATCCAACTAACAACCTGTTGACAGTGGTCTTGGATTAATAGTGGCGTACTGCTGCGGTCCCCTAGAAATTGGAACAGGAAGGTCGAGCGAGATGATGTGGGCGTTTGTCGTGGCGCAATTCGAGCTTGCACACGGCCTCGGCCTCTGCCTGCACCACCATCATGTCCAGTTCCTTGTCCCTTGCCACCGGCCTTGCGCATTTTCAATGTTGTGCTGCCTGTATACAGCTAAATGAAGGCATCCAAAAGATGGTTTTTAGCTGCACACTAGATTACAGATTACAGTAGTTTAATCCTGGTAGCTGGAATGGTCAGACACAAACGCTGACGCGTATACCGTGTTTTAGCGTATACTACTTGGAGCTACATGCCACTCCTGCCGCACTAAGATGCTAAATGAATGCAGACAAGAGTTGGTTGTTAGCTGTACACTGAGATTAGAGATTAGAGATTAAAGCCCAGCAGGTGGACTGGTCAGACACAAATGCTGATGAGAATACAGAGTGTTTTGGCATATCCTAATTTCCGCTACAACCTACTCCTGCCACACTAAGATGCTAAATGAATGCAGACAAGAGTTGGTTTTTAGCTGGACACTGAGATTAGAGATTAGAGGTTAAAAGCCCAGCCGGTGGACTTGCCAGACACAACGCTGACGAGAATACAGAGTGTTTTGGCGTATCCTAATTTACGCTACAACCTACTCCTGCCGCACTAAAATGCTAAATTAATGCAGACAAGAGTTGTTTTTTAGCTGGACACTGAGATTAGAGATTAAAGCCCAGCAGGTGGACTGGTCAAACACAAACGCTGACGAGAATAGTGTTTTGGCGTATCCTAATTTACGCTACAACTCACTCCTGCCGCACTAAAATGCTAAATTAACGCAGACAAGAATTGTTTTTTCAGCTGGACACTGAGATTAGAGATTAGAGGTTAAAGGCCAGCAGGTGGACTGGTCAGACACAAACGCTGACGAGAATACCGAGTCTTTTGGCGTATCCTAATTTAGGCTACAACCCACTCCTGCCTATAGAGAGCTAAATTAATCCCTAAAAGCACTGTTTTGAGATGGATGGAATTTCCAGCCTGTACACCAGCCCCAGATGTGATGCAGGCTGGTATACTGGCACAATGAAGTTTGCTATATACCCTGCCTCCCTGCCTGCCTGTATACAGCTCTATTAGTCCTGAGAAGGACTGTTGTGGTAATTAGATTGTCAGCCCTGCGCCTACACTAGCTGAAAGGCCACAAATCTGTCCCTCAATCAGCAGCTCCTCTCCCTACACTGACTGTCTGTGGAGCAGAGTGACGAGCACAGCGCTGTCAGGTATTATAAAGACCTGATGAGGCTGTGCGGCCAGCCAATCACTGTAATGCCACAACCAACATGGCTGTGGCATTACAGTGTCTGTCAGCCAATCCTTGCATGTGGGCTAGCTTTGTAAAGAGTGCCAACATGCAGGGAGGTGGACCCCGAGCATAGCAAGAGTATTGCGAGATTACTCGGTACTTGCTGAGTACCCCGAGTACCGAGATATTCGTGCGAGTACCGAGTAGTGACAAGCAGACCAACACAGTACCAATCATCAATGCTGATCAGCAATCAGTAACAATGCTCGCTCATCACTTGATGCTACATTTTCTTCAGTTGCGAAGCAAACCCCATTCAGAACTTTAATGTCCGTAGCTGCGGCTAAATAGATGACAGTGAGACACTTTGACATCAAAACAGCCTTCCTACATGGTGATATTGAAGGAGAGTTGTACATGAGCCAACCCAAGGGTTATAATAACCTCTTAATGATGGCCTTATGTCTACAGACGTCGGAAAAAAAAAGGTACTTATGCCTAGCCGACGTCTGTAGACGTAAGCCAGGAATAAACCCTGGTGAGCTGCCCCTGGAGCTAAAATCTCCGGGGTTTCAGCTACCGGGGGTAGCTGAGACCCTAGAGATTAGGAATCGGCTGGTGTTTTACTGGCATCAGTAATGTGATTACCAGCAAGCACCGTTTACTGATCATCACATTACAAAAATTGACATTGCCGGTAAAAATGCTTTCACTTTGATCCGACATGAAAATACATGTCGGATCAAAGTGAAAGCATTAACCCCTAACTGCCCCAAGACCCCCAGTACTGGGGATCATCCCCCCAACCCCCATCCCTCCCCCTGACCATTTAAAAATGGCGGCAGCCGGCGGAAAAACCCACCGCCTCCGCTGTATCTCTATGTGATCAGACAGGTCAGATCGCATAAGATTCCGCCATTCCTGGGTGTCCCCTCAGTGGCCCCCAATGTCATTCCCCCCCCACCCGTGATCTCCGCTCCCCCCTCCACCCTGCTCCGCTCCCCAGCTCCCGTGCCTCCTCATAACTCCATCCGATCTGATCAAACGTCAGATCGGATGGAGTTTTCGCTGTCATTCCCTGCCCCCCCAGGTTCTTACCCCACCAGTCATCCCCCCCCAGGTCATAACCCCTCGGTAACTCCCCGCCCCCCATGGTCCGCACCCCTCCGGTCATCCTCCGCCCCCCCCCAGGGCATCACTCCTCCGGTCAGCCCCTGCCTACCCTCGATTCCCCCCACCCTCTCCAATCTGCACCCCTCTGGCCTCCCCCTAACCCCCCCTTCCCTGCCTCTCATACTTACCAACCTCCGGTGCCAGCCGGCCTGTCCTGCAGCGTCGCCCGCCATCTTCTCTCTGCTTCTGTTCCAGTGCCGCTGCTCTGCATGCGCCGAGACAAAGGCAGAGTTAACCCCTGAATGACGACACAGGGTTGATTTGCAGTTACCCCCTGTGTGGTCACAAGGGGTTAACTGCAGATCATCATCCCTGTGTGGTCACAAGAGCTTACCTGATCTCCAGTTAACCCCTTGTGACCACATAGGGATGATGATCTGCACTTAACCCCTAGTGACCACACAGGGATGATGATCTGAAGTTAACACCATGTGTGGTCACAAGGGGTTACCTGCTCTGCAGTTAACCCTTGTGTGACAACACAGGGGTGATCTGCAGTTAACCTCTCTGTGACCACACAGGGGTTTAACTACAGATCATCATCTAAATGAGAATCGTTGCGGGACCTCCCACTGAACTATGTGGACCTTCCTAATGGACTACGTCAGACCTTCCCACTGGACTACGTCAGACCTTCCCACTGGACTACGTCGGACCATCCCACTGGACTACGTCAGATGTCCCAGTAATAAAGATGGGGTCTAAATATGTGTTTATGTTTTTTTTTTCCAATAAAAATATTTTTTCTCCGTGTTGTGTTTTCTTTACAATTTACTAGAGATTCCTAATGGTCCGGTATAATATTGGCCAGACGTTATGAATCTCGGGCTTAGTGCCAGCTGCCAAAAAGCTAGCATTAACCCCTTATTACCCAGTCTGCCACCTCTACACAGCAGCTGGAAGAGATGGATACAGCACCAGAAAATGGCGCTTCTATGAATGCACCATTTTCTGGGGCGGCTGTGGCTGCAATTTGCAGCGGGGGGCCCAGAAGGCTTGGGTCCCCGTACGCTGAGGATTACAGCCCCCAGCTGGAATCCTCAGCTATTTTTTTTAATTATTTTAAGAAATAATTTTAAAAAAAGGGCTCTGCTGTATTTTGGTTACCAGCCAGGTACAACTAAGTAGCTGGGGGTGGGTGGTTGCCTGTAGCTTCCTAGTTGTACCTGGCTGGAAACTAAAAATATGGCGAAGCCCACGTCATTTTTTAAAAAATTATTTCAAGAATTTAAAAAAAAAAAAAAAGGGCTCCGCTGTATTTTGATTACCAGGCAGGTAAAGCTTAGAACCAGATAATAGGCCACTAAGGTTAGACAGGCAAACTCTGAGTAAACAAAAACCTATATGAGAAATGAGTTATCACCCAAATTATGGTATAAAATTAAAATTAATCAATTTTATTGGTACATAATTAAATATACAAAACATATATAAATAATACATCATTAGATAAAATACACCACGATAATAATGCATCCAAATATTGCGGATCAGAAACAGGGATGAGAGCCACAGAAAATATTAAATAATATGCTAATCTACAAGGGTATTTCACATACTATATAGGTCTATAAGACACCTGCATAAATCAATTATTTAAGTTCATAAGGGTTCCCTAAATGATATATTAGTACAACCAGGAGAGATAATAGAGAAAAATATCAGTTTCCAATTCCCACAAACACGTAATATGGTCCTGAGAGGCTCTATATGCAAAAGCTAAAGTGCCATGTGCAATACAATTAAACACCAAAAAGCAAAATTAGATGCAATTAAAAAATCTGCCTATCTGTATATAACAGTGAGTAAAGTGCCACATCTTCACAAAACATAAAAGATAGTGGTAAAAAATAGTGGTAAAAAGAATGGTAAAAAATCAATATCACACATAATAGTTCTTTCACAGAAATGCTAAAAATATGAAGGTAGTATAAAGTGACAAAAAGTATTTCAACAAGGCAATTTTGAGTGAACAAACAAATGGTTACAGTATAAAACAAGGGTGAACTATGCCCCAAAAAGTGGAGCAGTGCACAAAAAGAAACTCTCAGAAATAGACCAGTGTACATAAAAAGGATGATCAAAGATCCTAATCCATAAAACCATGGGAAGGAATTAAACCCAAAATCTCCCTAGGTAGTACAACATTAATTCCACCACAAAGGAGAGATGTAATTCTCCTATGCTAGAACATACACAGATAGCCAAATGACTAAATGCAGGAGTCCTAGACAAGAACCAAGTAAATCGTCATAGATACATCAGCTACACAAAACACATGCAGCCTCCCATTTATCTCCTATACTGAGGTGGGACAAGTGTCCAGTAAGATCTAATCACCTCAGTGGAGGTATAATTACCTGTCCAACTATGATGCACCGTCACCCTGACGCGTTTCGCCCTGCGGCTTCTTCCAGAGGGTGCCGCTGATAAGAGGTATTGCCTTTTTATAGAGAAGTGAATGAATGAATAGCATGTGCGATGGTAATGGCTTTGTCCGTCGCCGCAGCAACGCAGCTCCCAGGTTCGGTGTCTGACGTCACTTCCCCCGAACCTCCCCCGGATGAGTCACACAGGAGGGCGGGAGAGCGACATGGATAGACGCGTCCCCATGGAAACCATCACTGCGGCCGCCGGAGCAAGCGCACGCGCACACAGGCAAGGCTAGGAAAGGATGTGTACAAAAGTACACTTATACTATAGAGTTGTGAGGGCTGCACTCATACCCATAATGGTTAATGTCTACAGGAATAGAAGAGGATTCTGCAACAAACAAACATCTAGGTCATTGAGTAAAAATCCCAATAACCAGAACAAAGTGTAAGTGTAAGTGGCAAAAAAGTGAATGGATTCAAGTGGGACGATTAACTCATCACCATAAACATATAATTTGTGTATAAAGCCCATTAAATGTATGTGTGTGGGATCAAATCAAATACACTGGAATTTATAATTTTATTAAAGAAAAAAGAAAAAATAAAAATAAAAAATAAATAATAATAATGAATATGAAAATAAAAATAAAAAATAAATATAAATAAAAAGATGAAAAAATAATAATAATAAAAAATAGAAAAAATAGAAAAAATATATATCGAAAAAATATATAATAAAATAATAATAAATTGAAAATGGAACAAAAGTAGTAAAAAATGGTAAAAATAAAAATAAAACAAAGATAAGTAATAAATAAAAAGTAAAAAATAAAGAAAAATGAATACTAATAAATAATAAAAATAATAATAAAAACATTTAATATATGAAAAATTATATATAAAAAAATATATAAAAAACAAAAAATGAAGAAAAAATATATTATAAAAAAATCAAATAACATACAATATATGTCAATGAATCATTACCAGTCATCACTTTTATCCCAACTAAATCAAAAATCGACAAAAGATGCCTAAAAATGTTTTAACATGGCAATATCTAAAAAAACACCCAGAAGGGGAAATAGGTTTCTTCATAAAAATATCCATTCTTCATTAAAGCGAACCTGTCACCCCCCCGGGCATCAAAAGCTCTAATAGCCACCTTCTGCAGCACTAAGGCTGCATTCTGAGAAGGTGCCTATAGGCTTTTGATGCCCTTTCTAGTATGAAATATTAAGTTAGGTAAATGCTCACTCTTCAGAAGATCGAAGACCGGGAGGCGGGGTTTCACGCTCCTCCGGCCTGCCCCCTCTTGTCAATCATTGTGCGCGCCTGCTGCTGTTTTCCCTCAGTGTGGAAAATGAACGCACGTCTCCATTCTCCTGCACGGAGCCGCGCATGCGCTGTGCGCCCGGTGTCGACTTCCTGGACAGGCCAGGCTCTTACAAGCAGAGAGGAGTGTGCATAATTTACCAGGCAGCAGCAGACAGGCGGGGCATTTGTGGCTTCCACAGAAAGAGAGAACTCACACAGGTCAAACTATTATAACCTTTTCCCTTACTTTACAAAAGCGATTTTTTCTGCAAAAGGGATGGCTAGAAATGATAAGAGGGGGTGCAGGGACAGGTCTAAAGATAAGGGGGGGTCAGTTTCTGGGTTTAGGATCACTTTAAATAATTGATTTATGCAGGTGTCTTATAGACCTATATAGTATGTGAAATACCCTTGTAGATTAGCATATTATTTAATATTTTCTGTGGCTCTCATCCCTGTTTCTGATCCGCAATATTTGGATGCATTATTATCGTGGTGTATTTTATCTAATGATGTATTATTTATATATGTTTTGTATATTTTAATTATGTACCAATAAAATTGATTAATTTTAATTTTATACCATAATTTGGGCTGATAACTCATTTGTCATATCGGTTTTTTTTTTTTGGTTTTTTTTTTTTTCAGGTAAAACTTAGCAGCTAGGGGAGGGTGGAAAGCCTGTACCTGCCTGTTGTACCTGTGCTGATGACCAAAAATACAGCGGAGCCCTATATCTTCAGTGCAAAATCTCACTTGTGGGGGAGCTGCAATGTTTAGGCACACAGGGTCTCTCCATATGCTACATGGTGTCCGCTAACAATTGGAGCTAACTTTCCATTCAAATTGTTAGCAGGCACCATGTCGGATATGGAGCGCCCCTGTGTGCCTAAATATTGGCGCTCCCCAACAAGTGACCCCATTGTGGAAACTAGACACCCCAATGAACTTATCTAGATGTATATTGAGCACTTTGAACGCCCAGGTGCTTCATAAATTAATCTGTTAAAATGAAAAAAGAAAATGTTTGTGAAAAAAAAGTACTTTTTCATTTTTCACAAATAAACGCAAAAATTATCGACCTAAATTTACCACTAACAAGAAGTCCAATGTGTCACGAGAAAACAATCTCAGAATCGCTAGGATCCGTTGAAGCGTTCCAGAGTTATTACCTCAAAAGGGGACACTGGTCAGAATTGCAAAAAACGGTCTGGTAATTAAGGTGGAAATTGGCTCCGTCACTAAGGGGTTAAAAGGGGTGAATAGCACCTTGTTTGTAAAATGCAAAAATCTCTCTTTGGACTTAAGAAGTTGGCAAGAGCATGGAACTCAAAAATGAACAAAGTTTTGATGGATGAAGGATTTAAACGTTCACAAGCTGATCTATGTTTGTAAACAAAAAATGTAGCAAAGGAGTGGATGTGTGTATTCCTATATGTAGATGGTGTGATCATGTCTCATCAAGATGAAAAAGAAATTGCAAAGCTAGGTGAAATTCTCAACCAGCACTTTGAGACTAAGGACTTTGGAAATGTGACATATTATTTGGGAACCCAAATGCAGAGAGAGGAAGATGGGAGTTTTCTTCTCAACCAAAGTTCTAAAATTTCTGCAATTCTAAACCAGTTTGGAATGTCAGAAGTCAAAGGTGAGTCTACACCAATGGATCTGTCCTAATTACAGGTGGAAGGGGAAGATCTGCTACCCAGCAATGTTACATACAAGCAGTGGGGGCCCTTCTGTACAAAGCAACCACAACTCGTGCAGATATTAGTCACAGTTGGAACTCTCTGCAGATGTGTAAGCAAGCCACGCCAAAGTGACTGGAATGCAATTAAGAGAATTCTACAATATCTTAAGGAAACTCAAAGGCTAAATCTTAAGATATCTGCATCTTGAGATCTCACTCTCAGAGGTTATGCGGATGCAGAAATTCCAGTGATTTGAAATTAACAAGTGGTTACTTGTTCAAGTTAGGAGAAAATTCAATTTATTGGTCCAGCAGAAAACAAGTGTCAGTCGCATTATCTTATACAGCAGCAGAGTATATATCAGCTGCTTATGCAAGTCAAGTATTAATTTGGTTGAAACAACTTTTGGAAGATTTCAGCAAACCACTAGCTCAACCAACAGTTATCTATGAGGACAATCAAGGATGTATTAAACTTGCAAGCAGTGAGAAGATTAGTGCAAGGACTAAGCACATTGACATGAAGCAATTACCACTTATGTGACTTAGTGGAACGTGGTGTACTCGAGTTTGTTTATTGCGAGTCTGACAAAACGATAGCTGATGGTATGACAAAGTCATTATCAGAAGCCAAGTTGGAGGACTTCAGAACTGCAATGAGACTAACAGGATAAGTAGTTGTTCAGTGGGGGTGTTGTAATATGTTTAATGCAACAACTCCATTCTTGTATATGTGATTGTTCTATTGCTAGGTTTGTACGTTGTTGATAAAGTTAGATTTAAAATAAACTCCAGGAGGTTGACATAGGAAAGCATGTGACTATATCCAGTTTCCTGTGTCTGTGTATGAGGAAAAGCAGCCTGCTTCAGAGATGCCACACAAAGACTGAAACACATAAGAATATGTTTTATTCCTGATTCCACAAAGCTTATCATATATGTTCCTGTTTGTTGCCAATTAAAGAAGCTCTGTTCTGTTGTCACACGCTTGAACAGTATACTGAATGATCCGCTGCCAATATACCTCCACCTGGATTTGTTGTTCCCTTGCTGCATGTGTGTGAATACAGACCTGAACGCAAAACCTTGTCTCCCCCCTGTCTAGTCCCACACCATCAGGTTCCTAAAGCATCCACAAGTGTTACACACCGTTTTGTTTTCTTTTACAGCTCCCAGACCTTACTGCATCCGTTTTATAACTGTAAAGGGGTAAACTGTAAACTGGGGTTTGGGACAAGTCCGGTCCCGAACTTTAAAAGAAAACTGCGGATTCACCCAACTCTACTGGCAGCATGCCAACACTGGAACCACTTGTCCAGCACACTCTGGAAACTTTAGGATAGTGAATACTGTTGAGACCCAGAAGGGGCTCTAAAACTATGGACCTGATCCATCTTTAACCCTTAGTGACCACCAATATGACTTTAAACTAACCTAAGATATAAGTAAATGGCATACCCTGACAGGAGAACATGCAACAGCTGTCGGCTGTACATTATCGCTGACACACTGTTGCATCAGTCAGGGTGTTTAACCCCTAAGATGCTGCAGTCAATAGTGACTATGGCACCTAGATGGTTAACGGAGGTTTGAGGTTTCCACTTTAACCCTTTCAGCATCCTGAGATCATGATTGTGTTATCCTGACGGTTGCCATGGCAATTCACGGCAAAATAATTCCTTAGAGTCTGCCGGCTTTAGTGGCCAATTTCGAAGTTAGCATCTATTAGGTGGTAAAAGTATCATTTTTCTTGAATAGGGAATAGAGAAAGGGAAGCTCACCCCTCCTCCGGTCTTGATCCAAGTCAGGTGCTCAGCGGCATCTGGCACCCGAACCATTTCTAACGAACTTCAGTATATTTTACAGAAATCACATGAAATTTAAAAGCATCTCGGTGGGCACTTGGCCCCGTCAGACTCGTTTTGGTGTAAAATCTTCATTAATGACAGACAAATGACAAATGACACACAATATATATACACATTTGATGACAGCGCATGTGCAATCCATGAATCAATTTCACATCACTGACAGATAAATGACACACAATATATATACACATTTGATGACAGTGCATGTGAAATCCATGAATCAATTTCACATCAATGACAGATAAATGACACACAATATATATGCACATTTGATGACAGCGCATGTAAAATCCATTAATCAATTTCAGTTGGGAACAATTAATGTTGTCCATATATGGACAACCTCAATACCAAGTAACGACACAGAAACAAGGTTTTGAAAAAAATCACACATATATGAATAATGAAATTTCTGGACATGAAAGCATGAAACTACAAAACCAATAAATATATATAAGATGCATATAGGTATGGCAAATTGTTACATATAGGACAGTGTAGCACCAAAATACATAGGATAAAATTTGCTTATAATCATGCACCACAAAATTCATACAGTACTGTATGTTACTGCCTAAAAAGTTCCCAGGGAAAATAAGCCTAGAAAACGCAAAGGAAAATGCTGACAGACATATGCTGGCAAATCAAGATGAAAAATGTTGTCAAAACAGGATGGAAAGGGGTAGCAAAAAGGTAGCAAGTAGTAGAAAAGTGGAGAAAGCGGGGATGAAAGAGAGTTCACATTAGGCAGAGGAATCACAAAACAGAGAATTAATAAAAGTACATACGGTCACCCTTAAAATTAAGACCCATTTCATATCTGGTATTTAAACAAAGAATCCAAAAACTTTCTCTGTTCAATAAGCCTTGAACTCGGTCCATTTGTATACTTATGAAAATGTTCTAAGCCTTTGACCATTATGCTACTTGGGTATGTGCCCACAGGAAGGTTTTGCTGTGTTTGAGATCAGGTTTTGCCTTGGTTTTATGTAAATTTATGCTAATCTAATCCTGAGTTTTTGGTTTCCATCAAAACCTATGGATTCAGGGAAAAACTTTCACACACACACAGTTTTTTTTCTCTACAGAAAAAGGAAATACCACAGGTGATTCCACTTTAGCAAAAGTGCAGCAAAGAATTGACATGCTCATTCTTTCCAAAACACAGCAATACCTGAGGTGTTTCCACTTTCTTCACCAAACAAAAACCAATGTGTTGGGACAGCTAATCCTAGAATCAAAGGTTTTGCTGGAAAACAAAAATGCAGGAAATCCTGTGGTGTTTACACTGTCTCCAGAGAACAAAAACCAATGTGTGTGAAAGCTTTTCCCTAATAACATAGGTATTGCTGGAAACCAAAAACTCAGGATTAGATTAGCATAGATTTACATAAAACCAAGGCAAAACCTGATCTCAAACGCAGCAAAACCTTTCTGTGGGCACATACCCTTTGTGCAGCTGCCATGAACCTCAAGAAAATGTCTAGAAAGACCTCAAATTGATCACTTACTAGACATAATGGTCGTATCAGCATCGGTAATATGCTCTGAAATACGCTTCTTGAAAAGCCTATTGGTACAGCCAATATAGTCTAAATTACACTCGACACAGGTTGCCATATACACTACAAATGTGGTGGCACAATTGATGTAACTCTTTGGGTACCATTACACGTTGCGATATCGCAATGCAACATAGACAAAAAGTGACATGCTGTGGTCGTTGCTGTTGATATCGAACCTGTGTTGTGTCGTGTAACAGGGCAATGTGACTGAAAAAAATCGCAGGTACGATATTGCAAGAAGATTGTGCAAGCCCTTCAACCGTACAATGTTGTATATGCGATGTGGCATGATCGTGCTGTGTGACGGCGCAACTACGATCTTGTTTGCGATTTCACAGGTTGCACAAGCAAGACCGTAGGCGTGCCTGTGGGTTGTGTTTTCCACGCCCCATCTACGTCAATTGGTGGCTAGTATTGTATGCTGATTGGATGGCCCTGGCAAAGGAGCCATGTTAGATTATCTGTGCGTACGCCACTTCATTCATTCACTTCCGCATCTCCTCAATGTAGTGAAAATGCATGTATACAAGGCGAATCATTGTCAAACGCCTCCTTCAGTAATCATAATGACGTTTAAGACGCCTATTGACGACGCCACAAACATAGTGTTGCCAAAAACATAAAGTAATGGCCAAAAGTGCCATGTCAGTATGTGAAGGCCTCATTTATGCTACCTACAATCTCCCATCCCACATGTCGCACATACTTTAAAATGTTAACAAATCTAGCCACTTCTTGCAATAATAGGCCAGATAAGTGGCCATGTGCGACGTCTGGGCGTTGCGGTTTACATATTATGTGACGCCGTGGCGTTCACTGTGGTCATCCACTATGTGTGGATGACTCGTTTGTGGAGAGAGAAGTGTACACAGCGTCAATACTCTGCGCCATGACGTCATTTCGTCGTTTTGCGGCCGGCCCAGCTTTCTAGGTGCTTTACAGTCCGCTGCATAAAGATGGCTGACGCACAGAGCTCTGCAGCATGGGGAGAGCCCGAGCTCCTCCTGCTCTTTGATTATTTGGACAGTCTGGACTACTGGTATGAGTTCCCGCATCAGCACCCACGGCTGCATAAGATGCGCATTGTGCGCAAAGTACAGCGGGCCCTGCTCAGGAGACTGCAAGTTGTGCGGACGCCGAAGCAGATAATAAAAAAGGTGGCGGACATGAAGTACAAGGTGAGGGACCGCATAGCCGCCATCCGCACCCACATCCAGACTCTGCGTGGTGAGTATGATGTCATAACACATACACACATGTTTACTCACACCACAATATACATGATTTTGGCTGCATGGAAGTGCACCCTGTCAGTGTGGCAGAACTCCTGATGCTGATGCCTGATGGGTGTTCATGTGTTGGCCCTGCAGATACATGCACAAGGGTCATCACACAGTAATGTGTGTAGCATGCCATACACTCAAGATTGTAGTGGCCAATTCACTAACAACACACATAGTTGTGACTCAAACCTTGAAGTCAGCATGTGCACATTGTAAGTGATGTCATGGAACACAGCACACAAAAGTTCACAGTGTCCCACAACCATTACATCTCGCAGCACATACCCTTCTGGTTATTGGACACATAAGTGTATGCCCCATAACTCCCCGGTTGTGTGCCTTTACGCCAACCAAACACACACTCACTGTAAGGTCATGTTGTTAATATGTTGTGGTCCAATACGAAATGATGGATTCCTATGTTGCCAAATATTCTGTCAGTGTAGGGCTGTGCTTGCCGGCCCATGTGTATGTAAAAGGGAATGTCCAAAAGTGCTGCGGACAAAGCTTCACGACCCAATTGTGTCTCAGAACAATGTAGTTTGCCAACATTCACAACCTGTGTGTGCTGGGTGCCAAGGACACCTTAATTCTATCAACAGATACAGTTGTGGTCAAAAGTATTGACACCCATGCAATTCTGTCTGATAATACTCAGTTTCTTCCTGAAAATGATTGAAATCACAAATTCTTGTTCAAAAGTTTTTATTGATTTTACATGACAAAATAAACAAGATAAACATGCACTCAAATTAAACAGAGTCCGAGATGAGTACTAATCAATAGAGATAAGGTGGAGGATTATAGTTCCAACCAAAAGGACTTATACTACGTCCACAACAATATAGGCTTAGAACTGACAGTTAATGATCATGAAGTAATTTCAGGACTGTTCAATATAATACAGATAGTGCAATTCTAGAACATGGTTCAAAAGGATAGAGGTAAGGCAGGGATAAAACAGGGGTAGGAGGGGGGAAGGGGGGGAACAGGGTTAGATAGGGGGTAGAGTCTTCTCCGTCAGGAAGTGTGTTCTCAAGATCTTTTGAGCCTAAGATTTCGAGGATGGAGCGTGTATGGAAGGGAAGAGTCTGTTCCATGGCTCCCATTTCTTGTGGTATTTGTTTATTAATTTGTGCCTTAGCGCATAGGACAGTTCGTATGCATTGTGTGTGGCCACTTTCTCTAGAAGGATAGAGAAGGAGGGTGCCTTGGTGTCCCTCCACATCAATGCAATGAGTGTTTTTGCAGTCAGGATAATGTGGACAGTCAGAGGTCTAAATTGAGGGGGGATAGGTTCTATATCTAGGAGTAAGATGACAAGTTCCGGGGTAAGTGTACAGTCGTTGTCTGTTAGGTCTGTGAGGAGTAATTCAGTCTCATTGCAGAACGTCTCTAAGGCTTTACAGTACCAAAAGATATGTGAGATGCTGCCTATCTCAAGAAGGCAACGCCAGCATAGCGGAGAATTTTCTTCTTTGATTGAATTAAGTCTTTGTGAGGTAAAATACCACCTAGTGAGCGTCTTATAATGGGTTTCTATCAGTGTTGAGCACGGAATCGCCTTCTGCTGCTTCGAAAGTGAGCAACTCAAGAGGTCGGGGTCAATCGTGATTCTTAGTTCTTTTTCCCAGGCAATTAAGTTGGAAGTTTTAGTGAGGGATGAATCTGAATTCACAATTTTATGTATACTTTTGGTGGACCAGAAAGTGAGGGAGAGATTGTGTTTAAATAGTTGTGCTATATAGAGGGGAAGGAGGAAGTTTGTTTTTTTCTTGTCTATGTAACTATTAATCTTTTCCCATGTTAAGAGTTTGTTTCCTTGTAGATGGAAAGCTGATTGTAATTGGGCAAATGGGATTAGCTGATTGTTTCTATCAATGATGTCAGATATGAGCTTCACTCCAGAGCTTTTCCATAGGTCTAAGTTTACTTGCGGGATCAATAGCTTTAAAGTTTCGATTGGAATCCAATAATGAGACAACAAAGAAGAGGTTTCCGTTGCTTTGGTAGCTAGGAGCTTCCATGCCTGAATTGTCACTTTAGTTGTTAAATCCGAGGGAAGCCTTTTTACTTTTTCACATAGATGAGATAGAAGTAGGAGAGTGAGTTTGTGTTTAGGATGTTTGGATTCCTCTAAAGTAAGCCAGCTGGGTCTTAAAGTCTCGCTCCACCAGGTTCTGCTCATAGTAATTATGGTTGAGGTATAGTACGCCATGAGATTGGGAATTGCCAGGCCTCCTTTTGTTCTGCTCTTCTCCAAGGTATTCTGAGCGACCCTCGGTTTCTTTTGCCCCCATATGAAGGAGAAGAGTTGGAACACGAGTTTCTTAATCCACGTTTGTTTTATTGGAATTGTAAGGGAGCGAAAAACATAAAGTATCTTTGGCAGCGTAAACATCCTGCAAGATTCAATCCTTCCAATCCAAGACAAATCAACCGTTGAGATATGTGTTAGATCCGACTGGATAGTTTTGATTAGTGTCATAAGGTTTTTGTCTATCAGGGAGGAGGTGTGACTAGTAATTTGGATGCCTAGATAGTCTAATTCCTTCTTATCCCAAGCAAGGTTATGCTCAGCCTTAATAACGGACAATGTTTCGGGGTCAAGATTGAAGTGCAGGACTTGAGTCTTAGTGAGGTTAATTTTGTATGAAGAAACTGCTGCAAATTCTTCAGTAGTCGAAAACAGATTTCTAAGGGAGTTAATGGGGTCCGATAAGGTGAAAATGACGTCATCCGCAAAACAGACTGATTTTATACTCTTTAGTCCTGGTGTGAATACCTCTTATGAGATGATTCATCCTAATTTTTTCCGCAAGCGGTTCAATGTAGAGGTTAAATAATGAGGGTGATAGGGGGCATCCCTGTCTAGTTCCATTTGATAGGGGGAAGGTATCCGAGAAGGTGTTGTTAGTTAAGATGCTAGCTGTTGGGTAAGAGTACAATGATTGGATTAAGTGGAGAATATTACCCCTGAAGCCGAAATTTTTCAATGATTCGAAAAGAAAGCCCCAATGGACTCTGTCGAACGCCTTTTCGGCGTCGACAGAGACCATAATTGAAGGGGTTTTATGACTTTCAATATGAGATAGTAAGTTGATGATTCTTCTGGTTGCATCCGCTGAAACTCTGTTTTTGATGAATCCTACTTGATCACTGTGTATTAGTTTCGGGGTGATCTTCTGTATTCTGGTGTTAATAGTTTTGGAAATTATTTTAAGGTCTGAATTTAAAAGTGATATGGGTCTAAAATTTGATACGTTCTCTTGGTCGCCTTTGTTTTTGGGTATCATGGTGATAATAGCCTGTAGGATTTCTTTAGGGGGTTGTGCTTTGGGGTCAGTGAAGGAATTTAGAAGTCTGGTTAAGTAGGGTACTAATATTTCTTGATAAGTGGAGTAATATTCGTGTTGAAGGCCGTCAGGTCCAGGGGACAAGCTTTTTCAAAGACTTAATTGGGTCTAGAACTTCTCTTTCAGTGAATGGAGAGTTCAAGAATTTTTCGTCTTCTTCAGAGAGTGAGGGAAGATCTACTGAATCGAGAAAGGCGGTAATTGGGGTCTGAATGCGTTTGGTTCAGGTTGTAGAGGGACTTATAATATTCGGCAAAGGTGTCCGAAATCTGTTGTGGTAGTTTTTGTGGGATACCATTATTGTTTTTTACTTGGGAAATGTTAGTTTTAGTTCTGCGGTGTTTTATAAGTGTAGCGAAAAGTTTGGTGGGTTTGTTCGAGCAGTTGTAAAATTTAGACTTGTTTAGACAAATCATTTTATCGTAATCAGAGATCAACAATGATTTAAGTTCGATTCTCAAGTTGAGAATTTCTTTTAGAGTAGATTCATTAGGTGAGTTGCTACTGATAATTCCAGGTCTCTAATTTTTTGAATCAGGGTATCTGTTGCTAATGTCAGGGACTTTCTGTATCTGGAGTTTAATTGTATTAGAAGACCTCTTGTAACAGCTTTGTGAGCGGACCAGATGGTCGAGATTGATGTGTCAGTGAGGTCGTTTTCGTTAAAATAAAATTTTAGGGTTTGTTCAATTTCTGCTTTGTAGTGCAGGTGAGTAAAGAGAAAGGAGTTTGCTCTTCAAGTGTTTCTGCGGATTGGGGGGGATCCCTGTGATGTTACAAACAAGACTGGCGAGTGATCTGACCATGATCTGGGGAGGATATAGACAGATTTGATGCATCTAAGGGAGTAGATATCTGCAAGAATTAGATCGATACGGGCTAGAGACTTATGGACGTTGGAGAAGTGGGTGTATTCGACCGATGATATGTTGAAACATCTAAAGGCGTCATATAGTTCTTTTTTCAATATTGGATCCAATTGGGTGTTTTGGTTTCTACTTTTGTTAGAAGAATCTAAGTTGCTGTTAAGGACAGAACTAAAATCTCCGAATATGTACAGGATGCCATCTTGCTTTTCTCTGATTAGACGTATGAGTGTTTTCAAGAACGAGATTTGTCCGGAATTTGGGGCGTAAACATTAACTAGTGTGTGGGTGACGTCATTCAATTGGCACTTGAGGATGATGTATCTGCCTTCAGTGTCGTTTATTACTTCTTTTAGTTCGAATTTTACTGTTTCCTTAATTAGTATGGCTACGCCTGCTTTTTTCTTTTTATTTGAGGAGAAAAAAATATGGAGAAAACTCGGGTTTGAAACTTTTGGCTGATGTTCTGCACTAAACCTCGTTTCCTGTAGTCCAGCAATGTCTATGGCAAGTTTCTTTAGCTCCTTCCAAACGTAAAAATGCTTTTGCGGCAGGTTGAGGCCATTTGTGTTTAATGATAGGAAATTGTGGGTCATAACTGTGTCGTAGAGTGTGGTTGGTCGGTTAGGTGAGGAAGAAGCGAGGGGATGGGGGGGAATTGAGGAATTACAACAAAACCTTATCAACTTGGCAAGGTTCTATTTCGAGAGAGTTTAGGATACGTCAACTGTGACGTATCAATAAGTAACCTTTGAGGAAGGGTCAAGAGACCGGTGTTGTCCTTCCTTGTGGCTAATGTTTTGGCCAATGGTGCCTAAATTTGACTGAGTGTTTTAGTCCATAAGGTTAGAGGTGGGATCATCCTGGGACTCCGATGTGGAGGTCTTTCAGGATCTTGAGCCCTTCTCCAGTGTCTTCAAGATTGTAGGTCTTATCTTTGAGCGTGATGATGACGTTGGATGATGGGTGGCTCCATCTGTATAAGAATTGGTTAGCTCGCAATGCGTCTGTGAGTGGTTTGAGTGACTTTCTCTTTATTAAGGTCTCTTTTGATATGTCCAAGAAAACTTTAATGTCGTGGTAAGGAGGTGGCAAGGATGTGTTCCTCTTAAGATATTCATTTATATGGTCTTTGGTGGGGAAAAAGGAGAATTTAGCTATGACGTCTCTCGGGATATTGTCTGGGAGCCGGATTGGTTTGGGTAATCTATGGGCTCTCTCTATCGAGTATTCAATGTCTTGTTTCCCCGGTATGGTCTTCTTAGCGAGGTTTCTAATAAAGGTGGCAAGTTATTGGGGTTAACTGTTTCAGGAATGCCTCTCAATTTTAAATTAACTCTTCGGTCTCTATCCTCCCTGTCCGCTAACTTCTCTTTAAGAAATTTGATTTCTTCCTTTATTTTGGTGCAGTTATT
Source organism: Allobates femoralis (assembly GCA_033576535.1). Classification (NCBI taxonomy): domain Eukaryota; kingdom Metazoa; phylum Chordata; class Amphibia; order Anura; family Aromobatidae; genus Allobates; species Allobates femoralis. The sequence continues at coordinate 390,118,625 of JARQOC010000001.1, read as the reverse complement.
CTTGACTAGTTTCGAATCTTTCCTGAGGTCGGAAATGGTTTGATCATGCTCGTCGACCCTTGAGACTATCGTGGCTAACAGTTGTTTTCATTTCATCTAGATGCGTGTTCAAATTATCTTCCATTTTAAGTTGGAAAGCCGTAAAAAGATTGATCATGAAGTCCTTATCTAGGGGTTGACCCTGAGTATAGTTAATGAGTGATTTTGTTTCTGTGTCGTCCGTTTTCAGTTTTTGCCTAGCCGGGCTTTTGATATTGGATTCCTGGTCTGTAGTCTGGCTAATTGTGGAAGAGGTCAGGAAGTCGGATTTAGAAGGAGTGCCCATCTCCTTCCGCTTGGAAGAATAGTAGCTGGTTTAATCCAACGGGATTTCTGTTGGTTTCTCGTTGTATACTCCTTCTTTACCTTTTGTGCTGGTGTAGGCGTTCTGTGAAGGTGTGGGGATTCTACTTTTAAGTGGAGATTTCTGTAGATCTCCTGCAAGTTTGATCCCTTGTGGAGTTGAAGTAAGTTTGTTCTTTTTAGACTTAATTCGGCTGGTCCTTGATTAATTTAATCAGGGGGAGTCTTGAGGAAGTCAGAGGTATGGGTGCTTCTATAGTAGTCTAGTAGTGGAGGAATTGTAGACAGTATGCAGTACGAGGCAGTGTCAGGTGAAGGGTCTTGTCAGGTCTTGTGGGGTTGGGAGGCAGACTTTGATAAGTGATGGAGTCAGAATATATAAGTGTACATTTAGTTGTATGTCAGTTTAAAGTAGGAGTCTGCAGGTAGTCCCTGAAAGAAGATTCCCAGAGCCACTCACAGGAGTGAATCTAGAACAATATGTACATATACAAGAACTTGCGTGTCTCTTACTTGTTACTAGTCACTTAATTATCACAGAAGTATAAACATCTAAATATACATGTAATATATTTATCCCCCTTGGGAAAATAGCGGGCTAAAGGGGCAAGGTAGTCCCAGATCAATATAAGGAGGTAATAAGTTGCTGAATAATACGTGCTGAAACTTAATAGAATCGTGCTCCTCAATTCATATATTCTCCTGAGTTATCAGTACCAGTCTTAGGGCATACCATATGTCACGTGGGTTACTAATGCAGTTAAGGTAATAGATTAAACAAGCAGGAATAATATTGACATACTATGCATGCTGCGAACAATGAGCATCTGGTGTCTATATAGTAGGTGTAGCCAAGGTCATGTATTTAGATCAATAATAGAGTTCAAAGAATTGGTGGTGGATCAATGCTGCATGCATCTGCCAGGTCCTCAGGGAGGGTGGTTGAAGCCAAGTTCAAGTATTAGCTGAGGTGAGAGAGATACAGGCAGATGCTAGATGTAAAATTACCTCAGTAATAAGTGCACAAGATGTGTTGTGGAAATGTTTCTGGTCGCTTGTGGAGCCTTGTGAAGCTTGTAAACGTGGGGGCATCCAGGGGTCGGAACCCGCTTGCTTGTAGGGCTCTGTCCTCTTTCTTTGGGTCTTGATCCTGTCCCTGTGAAGTTCGGGTGCGGTGCTGGTCTTGTCCCGATCCTCCTCTTCACTCCTCTTGCTGCTGGAACAGGTCTGTGACGCAAGATGACACTGGAGAGCTGTGGATGAGCCTGTGTGATTTGCCAGGACTTGAGATATCCCTCCGCAGCTCTGCTCCATGAGGAAAGCAAAGAAAAAAAAAGAAAAACAAGTTCCTCCGCTCGGTCTTCTCAACTCCCGGTCTCCTCTGAAATGCGGTTTCAAGATAAGATTACCGCTGCAGCGGCTGGGCGCAAATCCCCTCTCAAAATTCAGGGAGAGAGAAGTGTGAGGAGCAGGAGAGTCCATGTATGTAATGACGGTTCCTTTGTTCCTTGATTGCCAGCAGCAGGGAACTTCTGGTTAGGTCCTGCTTGCCCGGTGGTGGGTTAAAGCCTTCAGTGGGCACCTCGGAGGTTCGTAGGTGAGGACGGAGATGAGTCCTTGGGTGTGGGTGTCCTGTTCCTCCACCTGAGCAAGATAGCACCTGAGGTAAACAGGGATCCGGCCCGGAGTTCAGAGAGGTCCTATGTGCAAACCTCTTACTGGGGCTTCATATAACTTGGTCCGGGTGGTCTCTGGGGTGTAAGTGTTCAGTCGGCGTAGCTTTGGTGGCAAATTCTATCTATAACAGACCGAAAATCCCCGTCGCTTTCTGTCAGGCATCAGAGCTCTGTAGAGACACGTCTATTCCATAAAGCTGCAGACCACGATTCTTGAAATCACAAATTCTTTGGTATTATTATCTTCATTTAATTTGTCTTCAATGAAAAAACACAAAAGAGAATGAAGCAAAAAGCAAAACACTGATCATTTCACACAAAACTCCAAAAATGGGCCAGACAAAAGTATTGGCACCCTCAGCCTAATACTTGGTTGCACAACCTTTAGCCAAAATAACTGCGATCAACCGCTTCCGGTAACCATCAATGAGTTTCTTACAATGCTCTGCTGGAATTTTAGACCATTCTTCTTTGGCAAACTGCTCCAGGTCCCTGATATTTGAAGGGTGCCTTCTCCAAACTGCCATTTTTAGATCTCTCCACAGGTGTTCTATGGGATTCAGGTCTGGACTCATTGCTGGCCACCTTATAAGTCTCCAGTGCTTTCTCTCAAACCATTTTGTAGTGCTTTTTGATAGTGTGTTTTGTGTCATTGTCCTGCTGGAAGACCCATGACCTCTGAGGGAGACCCAGCTTTCTCACACTGGGTCCTAAAATTATGCTACAAAATTTGTTGGTAGTCTTCAGACTTCATAATGCCATGCACACGGTCAAGCAGTCCAGTGCCAGAGGCAGCAAAGCAACCCCAAAACATCAGGAACCTCCACCATGTTTGACTGTAGGGACCGTATTCTTTTCTTTGAATGCCTCTTTTTTTCCCTGTAAACTCTATGTTGATGCCTTTGCCCAAAAAGCTCTTCTTTTGTCTCATCTGACCAGACAACATTCTTCCAAAACGTTTTAGGCTTTCTCAGGTAAGTTTTGGCAAACTCCAGCCTTGCTTTTTTATGTCTCTGGGTAAGAAGTGGGGTCTTCCTGGGTATCCTACCATACAGTCCCTTTTCATTCAGACACCGACGGATAGTATGGGTTGACACTGTTTTACCCTCGGACTGCAGGGCAGCTTGAACTTGTTTGGATGTTAGTCGAGGTTCTTTATCCACCATCCGCACAATCTTGCATTGAAATCTCTCGTCAATTTTTCTTTTCCGTCTACATCTAGGGAGGTTAGCCACAGTGCCATGGGCTTTAAACTTCTTGACACTGCACACGGTAGACACAGGAACATTCAGGTCTTTGGAGATGGACTTGTAGCCTTGAGATTGCTCATGCTTCCTCACAATTTGGTTTCTCAAGTCCTCAGACAGTTCTTTGGTCTTCTTTCTTTTCTCCATGCTCAATGTGGTACACACAAGGACGCAGGACAAAGGTTGAATCAACTTTAATCCATGTCAACTGGCTGCAAGTGTGATTTAGTTATTGCCAATACCTGTTAGGTGCCACAGGTAAATTACATGTGCTGTTAATTACACAAATTAGAGAAGCATCACATGATTTTTATAACAGTGCCAATACTTTTGTCCACCCCTTTTTTTATGTTTGGTGTGGAATTATATCCAATTTGGCTTTAGGACAATTATTTTTGTGTTTTTTCATTGAAGACAAATTAAATGAAGATAATAATACCAAAGAATTTGTGATTGCAATCATTTTCAGGAAGAAACTGAGAGAAAATAAACTACTTAAAGAGGAACTTAAGGGGGTTAAGAACAAGCTGACCGACCTGGAGGATAGGGATAGAAGACAGAATGTGAAATTCAGGGCTATCCCAGAATCAATTAAAACCGACCAACTAGATTCCTACATAAAAGGCCTTTTAAAAACAGCTATTCCGTCACTAACAAACCTTGATGTAACGCTAACCAGAACCCATCATTTACCTAAACCAAGACATCTTAAACCTAAGATACCCAGAAATGTGATCTCTAAGTTTCATTTTTTCCATACTAAAGATCTTCTTATGGAGTATTTGCGCACCAACAAAACCCTCCCAAAGCCTTTTGAGAACATCAAAGTCTTTGCGGATTTATCCAAGGAGACAATGAACCAAAGAAAAATGTTATCAAAAATTACTGATGTCCTGAGACAACAGAAAATTCAGTACAGATGGGGATTCAACCCTACGAAAGTCCTCTTTCACTATCAGGGAAAACATTTTGGAATATCTGACATAGAAGGTGGAGAAAGAATTCTTAGGGATTTAGGACTTATGATCTCCTGATGGATTACACCCATAATTGGGCTGAGGCGCTGGCCAGAACTTTAGCCCCTCAAAGGAGGTTTTTCATCGAGTTTAGCCCCTCCTATTGGGATTTACCGGGTACTACACGGTTTTCCTGATTTAATTAGTAGTAGTATTAGTATTGGATCTACCCGAGGTATTTTTACTTAGTCGGGTTAGACCTAATTTAGGATTAGAATAGAATTTAGTTTAAAGTTAGGATAATTTAAGTTTTTCCCATAGACTGTAAACTGTTAGATTCTCTTATGACATGTCCTGGAAAAAACAGATATTTTATGATTACCGCCATACACTAATTAACACACATTACCTAGAATATCTCAATTATGTCACTTAAATTTATGACTAAAAATGTCAATGGCCTGAACACCCCTCAACGTCGTTATCTTATCTGGAAATTAATTAAAGACAATAAAGCTGACATAATAGCTCTTCAAGAGACTAAAATCTCTTCTATAAATCCCCTAAATTCGTTCACAAAGACTTCCAAAATATTTTCCTTGTAAATAATGTAAAGAATAAATGGGGAGTAGCCCTCCTAATTAAAAACACAGTCCCATTCGAACAAATTTATCGTTTAGCATGACCCAGAAGGGAGATACATCATTTTAGTATGTAAATTGAATTACCAAATTTTTACATTAGCTAATGTTTATGTTCCTAACAAGGGCCAAATTACTTTTTTAAACAAGATATTACGCATCATTAACCAACAAAAAAAAGGCGAATTAATAATCTTTGGAGATTTTAATATAGTTCCCAACCCATCTCTAGATTCCTCATCCAAATCCAGACGGCATTCTTCTTCCTTAGACGCATGGATGATCAAAAATGATATATATGATGTTTTTAGATGTCTCCATGCTTCTTCTATTGAATTTACTCATTACTCCGGAACTCATAATTCCTACGCCAGGATTGATTTGGTCCTTACTAATAGATTTTCTCTCCCTAAGTTTAAAACCATTAAAATAGCCCCCCGAACCTGGTCAGACCATTCACCAGTCATTTTTTAAATTGGTAGAGCCCAGACGTCCTTTTCAGATAAATTGTGGAGGAATAATAGTTTCCTCTACAACCACCCAAGTTATAAATCAGAAATTCAGACTACTATTAGAAACTACTTCAAAGAAAATGACATAGACAATATTTCCATACTCACGCTTTGGTCTGCGTTTAAGGTGGTGCTAAGAGGAAAACTTATTCAGCTAAACTCAAGACTTAATAAGACCAACAGGGACAAAACCGAGACCCTAGTTAAAGACATACATACTCTTGAAAAAAAACAATTTGCCAATCCCTCGCTGGATTACTCTACTCAAATATTGCACTTAAGAACCAACCTTAGATCACTATTGACTGCTGAATACGATAAAATTATCCAGTCGACTAAAACTAAGTATTATTTTTCCGATGCTAGACCCTCAAAATTTTTTGCGGCTAGAATAAAACATCAAAAAATAAAATCAAGAATTCAAGAGATTAGAGATCCCTCTGGCCTAGTTGTGAAACACCCCGACGACGTAGTGAAAGTCTTTGAAAAATGTTATTCTTCACTTTATAATCTTAAAGAAGACCCCAACTCATCCATTCCTCCTGTTGAAGAAATTTCTGAATACTTAGGTAACCTTAACCTCCCAACTCTGAGTGCACATGATCTAGAGGATTTAAATCTTCCCTATTCATCCCAAGAAATCCTAGGAGTGATCAAAGATCTCAAAAATGGCAAATCTCCTGGTCCAGATGGCCTTCAAAACGAGCTTTACAAATCTTTCTATGAAGATCTACTCCCCTACTTAACCAAATTAGCGAATCACTCTGCGGAATCAGGACATCTACCGCAAGATATATTGGAGGCAATAATCACTAATATTCCCAAAAACAAGGGCGACCCTCTTGATACATAAAATTTTAGACCAATTTCTCTTCTCAACTGTGACACTAAGATCTTATCCAAATTAGTAGCAAATAGATTAAAACATCATATTGCTAAATTAATACACAACGACCAATCAGGATTCATTCCGGGCCGCACTACTCCCGACGCTACTAGAAGAGCCTTACATTTAGCGATACTAGTTGAGAAATCTAACATACCAACTGCCTTTTTGGCGCTGGACGCAGAAAAGGCTTTTGATAGAGTATATTGGCCTTTCCTTTTTAATACTTTAAAAAAGTTTGGATTCCAAGGGAATATACTTAAAATCATAAAATCAATGTACTCCAACCAAGTAGTTCGAGTTTATTCGAATAGTTCCCTCTCAGAAAAATTCCACTTAACTAATGGTACCAGACAAGGTTGTCCCCTTTCCCCCACTCTCTTTGCATTATCCATCCACACCCAGCCAGTAATCAACACCTGAAACCTATTCAGCTACAGATATATTCTGAAGCATAAGTCTGATGTAGACTTTAGTCTGATCCATGTATCTTTCAAACTACATCTTTGAAAGTACATTTTCTAAGTACAATGCTTAGAAATAGACTAGAAATGAACTGGAAAAGACTGGCAGGTAAAGAAATATAAATCCTCCACAATGTTTCCATTCTAATCTCTACCACCCTTACTACTTCATCTCATATTAACTCCTGCAATCCCTTCCACAAGTAAGGAACTAGTCATCAGTCCACCCTTCCTCCCCAGCCATCTGACCTCCTCTTGACTACTATTTCTCCCCATACTGGCTGTATCACCTTGTCCTCGGCTCCACCATCCTGTCCAGGACTGCTAGATCTCATCCCCATCCACATCTCCCCTGGACTGTAGCTCATACCTTGGTGGCATCCCACCCCGGACTGACCCCTGGATGCCTCACCTGTCCCACGGCTGCTCCATCAGCCAACCCAGCAATCGCCTCTGTCAACCCCGACCGCCTCGACTGATCCCCCAACTTCCCCATCTGACCCATCCATCCGACCCCCCACCTTACATCTCATCCCCTGGTCATCACCTCATCCCGTGACCGCTCACCACTGATGACCATTCACCCACTACCACAACTTTCCCCACTCTGCTTCTGACCCCTGCTGCCACACTCACTCCCTGTTCTCCATATGCAATGTTCCCGCTACTCCTCACTCTCACTCCCATCCTTCTCCACTTCCTACTACCCCCACTTATCCCCCCTCCCAGCAACAAAATACTGCTCTCACCCTCCATCCTGCCAAACCACCTCACCCACTTCACCGACCTTTTCATTCACTTTCAATCCTCAATCACCAAACAAGCACGCCCACCTCGCAAGCTCTCATGCTCCCACCTGCTAACCCTCGGCCTACTCCTCCTCCTTGCCGGTGACATCTCCCCCAATCCTGGCATCCCCCCCGCAACATCCCCACAACAACCTTCATCCCGCGACCCACCGCCAACCCTCGCAACCTCACCACCACTTGCTCTCGCAACCCCACCAACATCAGACCCATTCTCCCAACCCATGCCCCACCTACCGCTCTAACCCGGCGCACTCTGGAATGCCCGCTCAGTGTGCAATGAAACTCCCTGACATCCATGATCTCTTTATCTCCAGGAAACTGTCATTCTTTGGCCTCACCGAGACCTGGCTCACCCCCTCCGACACGGCCTCCCCTGCTGCACTATCCTACGGCGGCCTCAGCCTGTCCCACATCCCCCATCCCTCTGGCAAACAAGGCGGTGGAGTTGGCATACTGCTGTCCAACTCCTGCACCTTTAGCCCCATCCCCCAGCCCCCATCCGTCACTGTCCCCTCCTTCGAAGCCCACTCAGTCCGAATCTTCTCCCCCTGCAACCTCCAAATAGCCATCATCTACCGCCCCCCCGGACCCACCGCCTCCTTCCTTGACCACTTCACCACCTGGCTACTTCACTTCCTCTCCACTGACATCCCCTCCATCATCATGGGCGACTTCAATATCCCCATTGACACTCCCCGCCCAGCCGCCTCCAACCTTCTTTCCTTGACCACTTCCCTAGGGCTCTCCCAGTGGTCCTCCTCTCCCACCCACAAACAAGGCCACACGCTTGACCTCATCTTTACCCACCTTTGCTCCCTCTCAAACCTCAGAACCTCGGTACTCACACTGTCCGACCACCATCTCTTGACCTTCTCCGCCCTCTCCTCCCCTGCCACACTACCCCCTCTCCGCAAACTTGATCACCCTCGCCGAAACCTAAAAGATCTTGATCTTCCTTTATTCTCTGAATCACTCCTCCCTCTCACCGACCTACCCTGCGCTGACGACATTAACATTGCCACCACCCTATACAACACCACCATAATGAACGCTCTCGACCTAGCCGCCCCCCTCACTCTCCATGCTCCACTCATCAACAGGCAACCCTGGCACACCACCCTCACTAAAAACCTGAGACGGGCGTCCAGAGTCGCCGAGAGGAGATGGAAAAAGTCTCACACCCCCGAGCACTTTGCTCTGTTCAAGCAATCCATCACTGACTTCAAGACGGCACTCGCTACCGCCAAGCAAGTGTTCTTCTCATCCCTTATAACCTCTCTGTCCCGCAACCCCAAACAGCTCTTCAAAACTTTAAACTCCTTACTTCGCCCACCTGCTCTTTCCCCTTCTCCCCTCATCTCTGCTGAAGACTTTGCGACCTTTTTCAAGGAGAAGATCGACAAGATCAGAAGCAGCTTCGGTCCACTATCCCCACACCTCCCCTTCCCACCTACACTGCCCTCCTCCTCCATCAGCCACTTCCCCCCCATAACTGAAGACCAACTCTCCTCCCTCCTGTCAAAATCACACCTCACCACCAGCGCCCACGACCAGCTCCCATCCCACTTCATTCCCAACCACACCTCCATTTTCATCCCAGCCCTCACCCACCTCTTTAACCTTTCAGTTAGCACTGGTACCTTCCCCTCAGCCTTCAAACACGCCCTAATCACGCCCATCCTAAAAAAAACCTCACTTGTCCCTACCTCTGTCTCTATCGCCCTATATCTCTTCTCCTATTCGCCTCTAAGCTACTTGAACAACACGTCCACTCCGAACTGTCCTCTCACCTCTCTAGGCGTGCTCCCACTTCGCCCGCCTACAGTCCGGCTTCCGACCCCTCCATTCCACCGAAACAGCCCTGACCAAAGTCACCAACGACCTACTGACTGCCAAGAACAAACAGCACTACTCCATCCTGCTACTCCTTGACCTGTCTGCCGCCTTCAACACGGTTGACCACTCCCTTCTTCTCCGGATCCTGGAATCCCTTGGCATCACCCACCTTGCCCTCTTCTGGATCTCCTCATACCTAGCGGACCGGACCTTCAGCGTCTCCCACTCCCACACCTCCTCCTCACCCTACCCCCTTTCTGTCGGAGTCCCCCAAGGTTCGGTCCTGGGACCCCTACTTTTCTCCATTTACACTCTTGGCCTAGGGCAGTGATGGGCAACCTTTTGAGCTTGGTGTGTCAAAATTTGCCAAAAAACCGCGCATAAATCGGGAGGTGTGTCACCTTGAGAAAAAAAAACCCTAATTTTACGATATTTATAGTTTAAATAACAAATATGTTTAATATTTAACTTACCTGCTTAGTGACTTCTTTGTTAATCTGTCAGTTGGTTTCTTTTGTTGGTCTTGCTGTTATTTAACTTGTGTGGGGTGCCATGAACTAAGTCAGATAAGTGAGGGGGAGGGGAATTCTTCCAGTGATGGCGAACCTGTGGCAGTCCAGCAACAGCTGGACTGCCACAGGTTCGCCATCACTGATTTAGTGACTTTTTTGTTGCTGAATTTCTGCTTACTACCGTTTCACTGCAAAGAACGCAAAATGATCTGCCATTTTTTTCTATAATGCCATACATCTCAGTCCATGTCTCTTGAAAGGGTCGGCTACTGCTACTACCACTTCCTTTACTTAAACTTGTTTTTTTTGGCTTCTCCATCAGAGGGGCAGTGACAGAAGATTTATAGATAGCCCTGCAGGCAATTAGGGGTTAACTGTCTTTTAGGAAAGGGCAGAAATAGGGATTAATAGGGTGTGCAACAATAATATAGTGGTGAAATGGAGTCTGTACTATGCTGCAAGATGGCGTTCCTTATGTAAATTAATGGCGGGAAACGGCACCCATAGCACAGGCCTCTTCAGGCCTCCCCCTCACTTATCTCAGTAATGGCCAATCACACATTCATGACACCCAGCCCAGATTCTGCCCAGAACCTTTCACTGGAGGATGGTTGCTGTAGTAATCACTGGACCTCCAGACAGACCTCCAGACAGCGATCACAGGGCCTCAGATATGTGTCCCCCACAGCGTTCTGCTGCTCCCTGCTGCGCCAGCCAACCAGCAAGTTCCGCCTACCGGAAGTCCCAGGACTAGACGCTCTGTGCCGGAGCTCGCTCTTCTGGCCTACAGACCTCCAGCACATTTTTTTTTCCTCAGCTACTGCACCTGGCCCTGTAATCGCAGATGTCTCGGAAAGCGCTCGCATTGCCGTGTCGGAAGCCCGACTCACAACAGTTTTTTGCTGCCGTGTCTATGGTTTTTATCCAAATAGCGAGTCTAGCGAGTGAGAAAAAGTAAACTCTGACAAAACTAGGATCACAGAGTACTGAATCCTACTTGTAGTTTCTCCGGCGGCCGCGTGTCACTGAAAATGGCTACGCGTGTCAGTGCTGACACGCGTGTCATAGGTTCGCCATCACTGGCCTAGGGCAACTCATTGAGTCCCATGGCCTCCAGTACCACCTCTACGCCGACGACACCCAAATCTACCTGTCCAGCCCTGACATCACCTCCCTACTCTCGAAAATCCCTCAATGCCTTTCCGCCATCTCATCCTTCTTCTCTGCTCGCTTCCTTAAACTAACATGGACAAAACTGAATTCATAGTCTTCCCCCAAGAAATTCCACCCCTCCTCCCAACCTATCCATCTGCGTCAACGACTGCGCCTCTCCCCAGTCCCCCAAGCCAAGTGCCTCGGGGTAATCCTTGACTCCTCCCTATCCTTCAAACCCCACATCGAGGCCCTCATCACATCCCTCTGGCTCCAGCTCAAGAACATCTCACGGATCCACTCCTTCCTTACCCACGACACCGCTAAAACACTCATCCATGCTCTTATCATCTCCCGCCTTGACTACTGCAACCTCCTTCTCAATGGCCTCCCGGCTAACTCCCTCACACCTTTCCAGTCTATCCTCAACTCTGCTGCCCGACTCATCTATATGTCCTTCCGCTACTCCCCTGTCTCCCCCCTCTGCCAAGCCCTTCACTGGCTCCCCGTCTCCAAGAGATCCCAATTCAAAACATTAACCATGGCGTACAAAGCCATACACAACCTGGCCCCACCATACCTCTCCGACCTGGTCTCCCGATACCTACCCTCACGCAACCTCCGCTCCTCCCAAGAACTCCTCCTCTGCTCCCCCCTCATCACCTCTTCGCACAACCAGGACTTCTCCCGGGCATTTGCCTTATTCTGGAACTCCCTAACCCAACACGTCAGACACTCTCCTACCCTGAGTAGCTTCAAGTGTCACCTGAAGACTCACTTGTTCCGTCAAGCTTACAACCTGCCATGAGACACAGGCGAACGCCCCATACCTGACATTCCCCCATCCTACTGTATCCTAACCCACCCCTCATAGACTGTGAGCCCTCGTGGACAGGGTCCCTGCCCCTCCTGTACCTGTACGTCCTGATCGCCTAGATTTAGTGTACTTGTTCTTGTCTCCCTCATCCTCATGTAAAGCGCCATGGAACCTAATGGCGCTATATAAATAAATAATAATAATAATAATAATTATTCATAGAGCCTTTTGCAGCGACAATCAGAGCTAATCAGAATATTAAAGGTATAACTATAGACAAAGATCAAATTAATATCGCGCTCTTTGTGGACGATATACTTCTCACTATTTCAAACCCACTTAAATCTTTAAGACATTTGGTATCCGCAATTGAGAAATTTTCTTCCCTCTCCCTATATAAAATCAATTCAACAAAATCACAAATATTAGATTTTAATATTGACGAAACATTCTTAAACTATATGAAGGAAGAATTTGATTTTGTGTGGGAGGAGAAAAGCATTTCCTATTTAGGAATAAATATAACTAAATCCGTTTCTAGCGTAATCCAGGAAAACCTAAAGACCGTCTATAAATCCCTTCATATGGATTATTTAAGACTAGCAAAAATTGAGATTTCTTGGCTAAGCAGGATTGAGGCATTTGAAATGCTTCTCCTGCCTAAATTAATGTATGTGTTTAGAGCCTTACCAAGTTATATTCCTAAGACCTTTTTTATTAGATTTGAATCTCAATTGAAGGCATTTATATGGAACCAAAAAAAACCAAGAGTCTCCAGCGTATCACTGGAGAGGCACAAGAAAATGGGAGGTCTTGGAGTACCCAACCTGTATAACTATTATCAAGCCTCTATCATCAAGCTTTCGCAGAGTTGGCTTTTGGACTCTTCCAACATGTGCTGGATCAATATAGAACTCTCAATTGCTAAAAATAAGAACCTATTAGCTTTACTGTTGGCTTACTTGATGGACTCTTCTAAAAAGGCCCCTGACCACCCCACTCTAAAGGCAGTTATCTCTGCGTGGAGACACCTTACTTTTAAAGCTGCTAAATATTTCACCCCAGCAAAGCTACAAAATATTCCCTTAGTAATATTGGAAATTTTATTACCACACCTAAATCTCTCAACATGGCTCGAAAAGGGTATACTGTACCTTAATGACCTAATCTTTGAAAACTCCTTGATCCCATTCTACACCCTGCAATCTAAATACTCTCTTTCTAGGGACGAAAGAACACGATGGAGACTCATAGCAGGATATTTTGAAATATCCCCTCTAAAATTCTCGCTCCCACAAATAATAGTGGATCTCTTAAATTCTCCACATAAGGCCTCTATTTGGAAGACAAACAAACTTTACAAAATTATAAACAAGGAAATAGAACTCTCTACTCTACCTTTTTTTGAAGCGTGGGAAAAAGAACTTAATATTCAAATTGACCTACAAAAAATGACTAAAACCCTAAACATTACTTACTCCCATACTGCCTGTGCCTCAACTCAAGAATCTTTTTACAAAACACTCTCCAGATGGTATTGGACTCCTGTAAAGCTACATCATGTTAACCCGATTTATCCATCGACCTGCTGGAGAGACTGTAAAAACCCAGGCACCCTGTCGCACATTTTTTGGGCTTGCCCAAAGATGCTACATTTTTGGAATGGTATTAAGGTTCTCATAACAGACATCACAGGATGGATAATAACACTGACTCCACAACTAGTCCTATTATCAATAGGTATTGAAGACCTTTCTAAACAGCTTCGATTTATAATCTCGCACATTCTTTTAACAGCGAAAACCACCATAGCAGCCAGATGGAATAATTTTGAACCGCCAACTCCAATGGAATTAATCGAACGAGTAGTTCAACATAGTATCTTTGAATACAACAACTCTATAAGAAATAATACTTTTTTAAAGTTTTTAGAACATTGGAAACTATGGATAGTTAAATTTTCTCCCCTTTTAATGAACAAGGCCTAGTGACATTATTTAGTGAAACAATTGTGACGTAACCGTTAAATGATTGTTTTTTTTCTCTTAGTGTATCTCTAGCTTTATTGCGTTTTCCTTTTTAATCTGTACCACTTGGTGTAGTGTGGTATTTAAATTTGTGGGATTGATTTTCCCACATTTATTCTTCTGTATAATGATTGTATGGTTTATATTTCTATGTATAATAGGCATAACCTACTGTAAATTCCATATTTTTGTAATTTCTTTTCTTTTGTGTATGTGTATATCCCCTCCCCCCCTCCCTTCTCCCTTCATTTATGTACCCTCCCTTTCCTCTATCCCTATTTATGAAAAAATGTTCAATAAACATATTTGGAAACAGGAAGAAACTGAGTATTATCTAACAGAATTGCTGGGGTGTCAATACTTTTGGCCACAACTGTACATATATGACATTGCTAATATTGTGCAGAAGATCCCCTTGTACCGCAGCTTAAAATGTCAGGCACATGATGTCATAGGTACACAAAGCCCATTAGCGAGGCATCAGTTTAGGTGCTTATCACTCCATACATGCAACAATATTATTCCCTTTGTAACCAACAGATGCTGAGGAGCAAGCTGAGGCTTTCCCACCTCCATCCCCTACAGCATCCCAAGCAGGGTCACCAGCGGCCTCCACACCGGCTTCCCCTGCTGCATCAGCCTCCTCACCGGCATCCCCTGCAGCATCCCAAGCAGGGTCACCAACGGCCTCCACACCGGCTTCCCCTGCTGCATCAGCCTCCCCACCGGCATCCCCTGTAGCATCCCAAGCAGGGTCACCAGCGGCCTCCACACCGGCTTCCCCTGCTGCATCACAACCAGCCGCAACACTGGCCTCACCCTCTGGCGTCGACTCTGTGATGGGTCACCACATCCCATTACCCACAGAGTCCCACATTGACCATGCTGGCTTCGATCTGTCTGGTAAGTGTCCGGGGCCACACAAAATTGCTTGACCTTTTGGTTTTGTTCTCGCTCACAAATGTGTCATATAATACATACATCACATCTATGTTGTCCTATTCTGTATGTGTAGGTACAACAGCTCGAGGGCTCGGTTGGTCCCTAAGCCACTTCCCCTCCCCAGAGAATGGTGACTCGAATGTAGTTGGTAAGGAATGTTTTGTGGCACAAACAAATCCTGCTACACACATGTGGTTTGTTGCGGGAATGATGCATGTCTTTCATCACTATAGGTGTTCCATCATTGAGTGACCTGATGCAGGCCCACCAAGAGGCCCAACGACAGCTGAGTCAGGCCACGGCACAGCTACAGGTGCTTGGGGCAATGATACAGAGGGTCCTTGACCTCCAGCAAGGCCATGGCCCTGGGGGCCAACATTAATGATTAGCCGGGACTCGTAATGTGTCATGTTGCCCTAGCAACAATATGTTTTTGTCATGTTGACAAGTTACTTGTTGCTGTACTGTTTCACAGCCTTGTTTGACATTAGGGACATAATGTGTCCACGGTATAGTGGCTTAAAACCCTGTTTTAGGCTCCAGAAAAAAAGCCTTTAGGCACACTCAAAAACAAAAAAAAAGGGATTTTGCAAAATAAATGTTGCAACAATCCCACAAAATGGTGTAGTTGTGTTATTTTACATAATTACACTACATCATTGTAGCAAAGTATATGTAAACACCATGTAGCACCCAAAAAGTAGTAAACTGTCTTGGGTCCCCAAAACGGACATGTGTGTTGGGCATCCCCCAAAAGACACACTGAACAAACACAACACACTACCTGGCTGCAGTCACACATACCCAATGGTCATTTTGGCTTCATGGCGCCTGATGACAAAACCTATGTGTACACAACAGTTGACCAATGCACAAGGCAAAAAAAAATCGATTTGCCCCGTGTTTGCCTTTCCATTTGGTTGACCATTGTATTTTGCACGGAACATCTCCCTTTACCTGTGAATGCCACACATGAATTACTAATGTAACATCATTCATATACCTCACCATGTAGAAATGTGTATGTGCAGAGCAAATGTGTGACACATCTGTCTCTTGCTTTCTAAACACCGTTAAATTGTGGATAACAATAACCCATTAGTAGGTGGCCAATAACACGGAGTACTTTTTGTGGTGAAAAAAAATTATTTACAAAACAAAACTAACATTTGTGGGAAAAAGGCTCTCTCCCCATACAAAAGACGGGGCCACAAAAACAGGCACTTCACAATTGTTGGCAGCGTCCCCAATACTGTTGGTATGCAGCTGCAGGATCTGACGTGGCTGCTTCACCCACATCCCTGGAAGTGGGTGTGGTCGATGCCAAGGGAAAGGTCTTCCAGGATCCCTCGGCACCTCAGGATTAAGTCCAGGCACAAACATAGCCAGTGGTGGTGCCTGATGGGACACTGACAGCTGCTGGGGGGGATGAGTCAAATTGGTCTGTGAGTTCAGAGTCCCATTCTCTGACGCCTCCAGAGCTAGGTTGATTACCCTCTTGAGGGCCATATGTTGTTGATGGGCCAGCCGGGACACACACTCACTAACTAGCTGCCCAATACCAGTGCAAGGGATACGCTCAATGTTCAGCAGCACCCTCTTTGCCCAATCGCATAGTTGGGTAGGGGGTGGCAAAAGTCTTCTACGCCTCACCCCCTCACTGGGCCGAGGGTGCTGCATGGCGGCACTGGGATCAGGCTCCACAATCCCCCCAGATGTTGGGGGAACGTCGCCAATGGGAGCCCCCCCATGAGGCTGACAGATAGGTGAACCGCCGCGACACTACTATATTAATGATTAAAGTGAATGAATGAGTAGCACCAACAAGATGAAGATCATATGGGTATAATGCAATGGTGAAATGCTGAAGCTGCCCTGTGCTATACATGTAAACCGGAGAACTTAGTCTCATTAGTAGCTACTAAAGATTAAGCTTGGCATCCACATCAAGGAGTCTCCACTGCCAAGTCCTAACACTATGCCTCACAGAAATGGTGTAATGTGAATGGATATATATGTCCTAGGTGTAATTAAAAACGACGAATAGGTGTGTATTAGGATCTAGCAATGGTGTCCAAGTGTGGTTACCAAACTAAAGAAGGGAAAAAGTGGAGCATGGGAACTAAATTATAGAGTGGGAGCTCAGTCCAAATAAGCAATATATGAATATAAGGTTAAGACTGGCATCAACCACAGGCGTAGGTGCTGGCAGAAAAAATATATACTTACAGATAGGTGAACCGCCGCGACACTACTATATTAATGATTAAAGTGAATGAATGAGTAGCACCAACAAGATGAAGATCATATGGGTATAATGCAATGGTGAAATGCAGAAGCTGCCCTGTGCTATACATGTAAACCGGAGAACTTAGTCTCATTAGTAGCTACTAAAGATTAAGCTTGGCATCCACATCAAGGAGTCTCCACTGCCAAGTCCTAACACTATGCCTCACAGAAATGGTGTAATGTGAATGGATATATATGTCCTAGGTGTAATTAAAAACGACGAATAGGTGTGTATTAGGATCTAGCAATGGTGTCCAAGTGTGGTTACCAAACTAAAGAAGGGAAAAAGTGGAGCATGGGAACTAAATTATAGAGTGGGAGCTCAGTCCAAATAAGCAATATATGAATATAAGGTTAAGACTGGCATCAACCACAGGCGTAGGTGCTGGCAGAAAAAAATATATACTTACAGATAGGTGAACCGCCGCGACACTACTATATTAATGATTAAAGTGAATGAATGAGTAGCACCAACAAGATGAAGATCATATGGGTATAATGCAATGGTGAAATGCAGAAGCTGCCCTGTGCTATACATGTAAACCGGAGAACTTAGTCTCATTAGTAGCTACTAAAGATTAAGCTTGGCATCCACATCAAGGAGTCTCCACTGCCAAGTCCTAACACTATGCCTCACAGAAATGGTGTAATGTGAATGGACATATATGTCCTAGGTGTAATTAAAAACGACGAATAGGTGTGTATTAGGATCTAGCAATGGTGTCCAAGTGTGGTTACCAAACTAAAGAAGGGAAAAAGTGGAGCATGGGAACTAAATTATAGAGTGGGAGCTCAGTCCAAATAAGCAATATATGAATATAAGGTTAAGACTGGCATCAACCACAGGCGTAGGTGCTGGCAGAAAAAATATATACTTACAGATAGGTGAACCGCGCGACACTACTATTATATTTTTTCTGCCAGCACCTACGCCTGTGGTTGATGCCAGTCTTAACCTTATATTCCCCCATGAGGCTGGACCCAACCTCTTGAGGGCCCTGTGAAAAAAAAAAACATTTACTTCATAATTTAAACATTAACATATTATCAAGGCATTACTACCAAGCAGCTATTAGTAGTGTTTGTGTGTTTAAATGAAGATTTAAAGGTGTGCCCATTAGACTGTCCTAAAGACGTGGCTATGTGTAACATGACACAGTGATTACTTTACCCACCTAAGTATCCACCATAGACATGCATATGTGTTCACACTAGCACACAATCGTTCCAATGTCAAAA
This sequence comes from Allobates femoralis, assembly GCA_033576535.1. Taxonomy (NCBI): domain Eukaryota; kingdom Metazoa; phylum Chordata; class Amphibia; order Anura; family Aromobatidae; genus Allobates; species Allobates femoralis. Next base: position 390,100,278 of record JARQOC010000001.1, on the reverse strand, counting down.
TGGGTGCTACAACTCCTAAACATACTGTGCACTGTGCCAAACACCACACGCTCATATGTTTGTCAAGTTAAACACAATACAAGTGTATCCAACCACCATTGAAGAGTGTGATGACACAAAGACATTAGGAAGTACCTCTTGTGGCGGAGCCGGGTCTTGGAGAGTGGCGGAGGAGGAGTGTGCTAGGTCCCTTGCTGCACAGTGTAGTCGGAGGGAGATGCTGGTCCCGGAGGAAATGGAGAAGGTTAAATTACTACAAGCGTGGCACATACACCTCCCCTGTTCCACTTCTGGACCGCCTAGATCTTTCAACTTCATTCAGCTCCCTCTTATACACTGTGCACAGGTTCCTGATCTTCTTGAGCACAAACTCCTTATCCACCCTCTCCCCAGTGTGTTGCTGCTGGCAGAGGTTGATGAGCTGGTCATACGCCACTCTCTTCACCTGATTGTTCTTGTAATCAGGTGATGTGGTCCGCCACAAACACTCTAGCTCCTGGTACTTGGCTATGAAGGCCCGGATGAAATCCTGGTTCTCTGCCATCTGCAAAATGAAAAGTATGACATGAACACACACACATGTTGTTTCATGTGTGCAAGCGGGGCTACATGTGGTCCTGTGCACACATCAATTGCTTAGCCCAAATATTTGTAACACATTAAACACTGTACCCAGGGTACTAAACACACATTAAGCTAAATGCCACTACAGTCCCTACATAGGCCTGTATGGTAATGGAGGAGGATCATGTGAACTGCGGTTTACTTTAGCAAAGGCTCACAGGCAAAGGACATTCTTGTAGGTATGATGGATTATGTAAAACAAACTGAACCATGATTGGGGCTGAGATACTTTAGAAGCACATGCCCTTTATACGTATATGCATCAATAATGTGGCCAACATATATGATGTTTACTCTGGTAATGTACATTCTGAAGAATAAGCCATTAAGGGGATGCTCATAGCACTTATGAACGCTACATGGCCCATTAGGACACATACAGTTGTGGCCAAAAGTATTGACACCCCTGCAATTCTATCAGATAATACTCAGTTTCTTCCTGAAAATGATTGCAATCACAAATTCTTTGGTATTATTATCTTCATTTAATTTGTCTTCAATGAAAAAAACACAAAAGAGAATGAAGCAAAAAGCAAAACATCATTTGAACTTGTTTGGATGTTAGTTGAGGTTCTTTATCCACCATCTGCACCATCTTGCGTTGAAATCTCTCGTCAATTTTTCTTTTCCGTCCACATCTAGGGAGGTTAGCCACAGTGCCATGGGCTTTAAACTTCTTGATGACACTGCGCACGATAGACACAGGAACATTCAAGTCTTTGGAGATGGACTTGTAGCCTTGAGATTGCTCATGCTTCCTCACAATTTGGTTTCTCAAGTCCTCAGACAGTTCTTTGGTCTTCTTTTCTTTTCTCCATGCTCAATGTGGTACACACAAGGACACAGGACAGAAGTTAAGTCAACTTTAATCCATGTCAACTGGCTGCAATTGTGATTTAGTTATTGCCAACACCGGTTAGGTGCCACAGGTAAGTTACAGGTGCTATTAATTACACAAATTATAAAGCATCACATGATTTTTCTAACAGTGCAAATACTTTTGTCCACCCCCTTTTTTATGTTTGGTGTGGAATTATATCCAATATGGCTTTAGGACAATTCTTTTTGTGTTTTTTCATTGAAGACAAATTAAATGAAGATAATAATACCAAAGAATTTGTGATTGCAATCATTTTCAGGAAGAAACTGAGTATTATCTGACAGAATTGCAGGGGTGTCAATACTGTTGGCCAGAACTGTACATAGTATAAGCTAACACCAACAACATTACCACATGGTAGAGGAGTGAGTGCAAATTGCAGCCCATACAGAAAGAAGAGATGAAGACGAGCCAGAGTCTTCAATACACACCGTCAGTCCTGCAGTGCCAGAAGAGGAGATGCTACCACGTTGTGACTCCATGTGCAACAGGCCGGATGTCCCACATCCATCTTTTAAAGGGGGCTCAACCAATGACATCGCAGCAGAGTCGTCCAATCGGCAACGGCGGGCATGGTAACGGCAAGGCAAGGTCCAATTGAATGACACAAGCAGGTTGTGATTGGTGGCTTCACACATAAAAATGGGGAATGGCAGAAAGATGTTGTGTTTGCTGCCCAGAGCCATTGAGTAAGTAGTCATGTGCACAACTGTTTGGGTATATTCTGGCATCTTAACTGCGTGTTGAAAAGATTCCTGCATGGATACTTTGCGCTAATGAGCACCAGGAGCTATAGGCTACATATTCGGTACTGTGTGGGTGGTTGCCACATGCTGTTTTGTGCGTAGCCAGTGATCATCCATTTTGTTTGGGTAACACGGTCTTGACCAGAAGCATGTTGGTAAGGTTAAATATGGCCATATCTAAATGGCAGGAAATGTCAGAGCATTGGTTGGCCACACACATTGCATGCTAACTGATTTCAGGACATGCAGCCTTGGGGATTGTACATCTGTCAGTTCGATGAAGACACAATAATGCATCTGCAAGCATTACCCTCTTGTGCTGTGAAATGTAGTTGACTCAATTCAGTGTTGTTGTGGCGTGTCAAACACTTAAAATTTACATACATACTGATTGTTGGCAGCCATGGGACACATCTTGGTGTTGTACTGCCTTTGTGCATGCACATAATGTCAGGGGTGTACATGAAAAGTAGTATGGGTTTACATGTGTAGTATGTGCTATGTGAACTGGCATACTGTAGTGTTTACAATAAGCAAGGTCGACAAGCATTAGATGGTGTGTAACGTAACAGGCCAACCATGTTAATGTGTATTGGAGGGGTATGACATGACTATGTACATGTGCTAGTTGAATCATGTTGTTGTTGTTAGGCCTCCATGTGCTTATACGTGTTATTTTTCCTTTTTCCTTCGCAGACCCGTGCTAACAGAGGTTGGACGTCATGCATCGTTCCGCAATGGCAGTAGTGGCTGTGTGCATGGTTGAGGATGCCTTGTTGACGGATGAGAGAACTAAGAGACTGCGGAGGCGTAGACGACGGTGTGTGTGGTCTCGGGATTAGCTCCTGCAAAGGCGCCACCTGAGTCACATGGACCTTGTCCGTCAGCTGGAGGACAGGAATCCGCAGGACTACAGGAACTATCTCAGGATATCCGAGGACTCTTTCAAATTCCTCTAGGACTTGGTTACACCACATATTGCCCGTGAGGACACTGTAATGCGTCGAGCTGTTCCAGCCGAGGAGCGGTTGGCTGTAACTCTGCGTTTCTTGGCAACAGGGCGCACGATGACTGACCTGCAGTACTGCTGCAGTCTCACGCTCACTGCTGAGCCGCCTAATCCCTGAGACGTGTGAGGCCATTGTGAGGTGTCTCTTGCCAACCTATATGCGGTTTCCAACAACCCCTGCGGAATGGTTGGAAGTTGCCACTGCCTTCCAGGAGAGGTGGCAATTCCCAAACTGCGGGGGGGCATTGGATGGCAAGCATGTGAGGATCACACAACCCCCCAACAGCGGGTCATATTATTTTAACTACAAAGGTTATTTCAGTGTGGTCCTTATGGCCCTCGTCAATGCCAACTATGATTTCCTCCTTGTGGATGTGGGGATAAACGGCCGTGTGTCTGATGGGGGGGGTGTTGGCACAGGCCTCCTTTGGTCGAGACCTTGTGAGCGGGCGGCTGAACTTACCCCCAAATGATGACACCACTGAACATCTTAACTTCGCGTTTGTGGGGGATGAGGCCTTTGCACTTCACGCAAACCTACTACAGCCATATCCCCAGAGGACTCTGCCCCCTGAGCAACGCCTTTTCAATTACCTGCTATCTCGGGCACGTCGTGTGGTTGAAAATGCGTTCAGGATCATGGCCAATAGATTCCGCATGTTTCATAGTGCTTTAAATATGAAACTGGAATCTATGAAAATGGTAGTGATGGTGAGTTGTGTGCTGCATAACTTTCTGCGTCGTAGGGATACTCAATCATACACGCCGGCAAGTTATGTGGATAGTGTGGACCCCACAACTGGGGACTCATGCAAGGTGAGTGGCGTGCTAACGAACCTGGCATAGCGCCACTCCGTTGGGCCAGGGCCGACATCAGCAGGATGCCAGGAGCAGCAGAGACAGCTACTGCTTATATTTCAATGGCCCTGGGGTTGTGGCCTGGCAGGACCACCAGATGTATGGGGTGTGTGATGCTTTCACACTGTCCAATGTGTGGTTATTTTTATGTTTTTGATTCACATACATTAATTTCTAAGTTATGGCACAATTATGCACTATTTAATTTATGTAATATGTTACTTGTGTGATGACAACACTTTTTTTTGTTGTGTGTTTGTTGTTTTTTTTTACTTGTTTGGCCACACTCCGAATATATTTGTTTCTGATCAGACCAACGTGTGTGATTCTTTTATTTGTCCACCATATCACATAGCATTTTAGGGTGTGCTCTGAGGTGTGAGACAACAATGTTATTTGAGGGTCTCTGCACCATTGTGTGCACAGGTACACTACACATGTGTGGCAGTTTCAAACACACTGTATAGTGTTTGTGTGTTTCCCTGTCGAAATTGCTGCATGTAGACATGGGTATGTGTCCACACACATGGTCACTTCTATCTTGTCTGATTGAGACATATGTACATATGTGGAAACACATACATACATTTGCCAGCCACATAGTTGGGATAATGCTATGTAAGGTACATAGACATGTTCATACTTCCTGTGTGTAGCTTACCAACTTGTCCAGTAGATGGTCAGAATGTCCATACATTTAGCGGAAACACACTGCAGTACACTAGCGAGCCTGTCTGCCAGTTTGACGCCGCAGTGTGTTGCTGGAGCTGACACTCATCACATATGACATCAGTTTCCAGATGATATAATGGGCAATAGCATCCATGTCGCCACCATGTTGTCTGAGATGGCTGACCAATGGTAACGCTCTTTCGCCGTCCAATCGGAGTGTTCTGGGGGCGGATAAAAGTTAACTCAGGTATGCCTATGTCCTAAGCTGGATGAAAAGTACGCCCACATTGCTTATGTGGTTGTGCTGTGTGACGGCGCAACTACGATCTGAAAAATAAGCTGCCCAATTAGGGCGCCGACTTCTGGGACGTTAGATCGTCGCAGGTTGGAGGTATGATTGCTACGTGTAACATCTACTATGCGATCTTGGACAGGTGCCAAAAACGTGCGCGCTCTCGTGAAATTGTATGCGATATCGGAACGATATCGTGACGTGTAACGGTACCCTTTACCTTATAGGTTTTACTGGTTTCCTGTTATTAAATGTGTCAGACTTCAAGAGATATCTACAAATTACATCATCGCTGTCCAACATTCGTTCTACAGGTGTTGGTATCATGACTGCTATGGGGAATGAGAGTGTGTGTAACCCCGATAACTTGGCATTGCAATTCTCTAATCAATCAACTGTCTCCATTTTGTCCAGTTTTCATACTAATACCGAGGGATCGACACAAGAGATGCAGGTTGTTCATGGTAGTAGCACTGTTCTTAGCCCCATCTTTTATCCTCTGAAATCCCGAGCTGAAGTGATGGATTCTTTTCAGAGCATTGTGGAGGAGGAAGTTAGAAATCTGCTTGTAAATGAAAGTGCTAAAACTGATTCCAGAGGCAGGCTCTCAAAGAAGTACTGGATAACCCAAACATTGCTATAACATTGTTATAAGGAACTCTGATAAGGGGGCTCCGTAGTTATTATGGATACTTCCCTGTACTACAGGGAAAGTCTGGGTATCCTTAGGGATAGAAGTACATACACAACCCTGTTTTCTGACCCTACTAACAAATCACAACAAGACCTTAAACTATCATTGGATGAGGGACTTGCTCTGGGAGTCATTAATGAGAAACAACATAAACACATGTTGGTATCCCACCCTATATGTCCCATCTTTCATGCCCTCCCCAAGACCCATAAGGACTGCTTCCCTCCACTAAACATCTTTTACACGCTCTGAAAAATAAGAGATGGGACAGAGGGGATAGATGGATTACTGTGAATGCAACATCTCTGTGCTCATGTATTCCCCATGACCTGGCAATGGTGGCTTTGGCCATTGTTCTAAATAGATCAGCTTATCCACAGGATGAGATCAAGTTCATACTTGTGAGTGTACATTTTCTCCTAAAGAACAATTTCTTCAAGTTTGATAGCTCGTTCTTCCTGCAGACATGTGGTTGTCCGATGAGGGCGAAATTCTCCCCCTCATTGACTAACCTTTACATGTCTGCATGGGAGAACAAGTACATATATACGGCCAATAATCATTTTGCCAAAAACCTATGGTAGTACGGGAGATACATTGATGATCTGATCTTAATCTGGTCTGGATCATCTAGTGTGTCTCCTGACCCCAATATTGTTTCCTTTGTTGATTATTGCAACAGAAACAGTATGAAAATCATATTTGTTGCACAGGATCATGGTGTGGAAGCAAACTACTTGGATGTGGTCCTGATGGGCAGTGAACTCACTGGTGGCATATCGTCTGGACTATATAGAAAACCCATTTCCAACAATTCGCTTTTCATGCAGATAACTGCCACCCACTACATACAGCAAAAAAGTTGCCAGTGGAGAATTTATTAGGGCAAGAAGGATGTACTCTCAGGAAAGTGTTTTTCAGGCACACTGTCATGATATTGAAAAAAGGTTAACATCTAGTGGCTAGTAGAGATGGGCGAGTCCGAAAAGACTCGGAATCGCAAGACCCCAACGAGTCCGAGTCAAGGACTCGGGACTCGTTGCGAGTCCAGCGAGTCCAATGTTAATGAATAGGGACCCGAGTAATAGTGAATAATGACATTTACAACTCGCTGATGTGTCTCTGAAAGTGTGCGAGTCCAAACTCGCTGGTTTTTCTCTTATTTTGAGGCTTGTAGCCGATGATGCGAGGGAAGGGATTCTCCAGCACACACCATGCTTTAAGGAAACAGGAAGCGAGTCGCGCTGACAGGCGCACACACAGAGCGATCCATTCATCAGTGCAATCATGGCAGCAGGACGTGGCACGGTGAACACACTGCGTCTTATTGCACTTGTGGAGGCTCGTCCATTTCTATGGCTCCCTACAGATCCTGACTATGGGGATACGACCCAAATTAATACAGCCTGGAGAGAGATCCCCAAGAGATGTTCCCTGCATTCCATCGGAGTGACCATGAGGAACAGAGCAATCTAAGTAAGTTAAATGAGTTCACACGTTATATATTGCATTTACTGTATATATACTCGTGTATAAGCCGACCCGTGTATAAGCCGACCCCCCTATTTTTGCCCCGAAAAACTATGAAAACATATTCACCGCCATCCTGGTATACAGCGGCTATCACTGGTAGACAGCCCCCCAGCAGAGTATACACCTCCCCCTGCAGAGTATACAGCCCCCAGCTGGGTATACATGCCCCCATATTGTGGTATACAGGCAGGGGCGGACTGGCCCAGGTGCCACGGGTCATGCGGCTGCAGGAGCATGAATAATCCGCATGTCCCTGAAGCAGCAGGCGGAAACGGAACTCCTGGGCGCGCGATTACGCCATCAGCACGCGGCTGCGTCCGGGAGTGAGCGTCTGTGAGTGGCGTGCGGCTGCGACTGTTAGCGAGCGGCTGTGAGGAGCGCGAGGCTGCGGCTGGGAGCGAGCCATAGGGAATGCGGGAGCTGCGGTGACTGTGAGGCGGCCGCCAGTCATCACCCCCCCCCACCCCCCGTCCTCACCTGTGTCGGGCCGGTAAGGGAGGGTTGCGACCCAAACTGTAGGGTGCCAGTCAGTCCCTGTATACAGGGCCCTCAGTGTGTGTACAGGCCCCCCCAGCAGTGGGTATACAGGGCCCCCAGCAGTGGGTAGACAGTGGCCCAGTGGGTTTACAGGGCCCCCAGCAGTGGGAATACAGGGCCCCCATAGCAGGGTATACAGGACCCTGAATGTGTTATCATGCTCCACCGCATAGTTGCCTATATTTGGATGGGGTCACAACAGTACAATGAGTTTAATGTCTGATCCTCCTGGCTCTTTCGGCCAAGGGGTTGGGTGTATATAAATACCACTAATGACCAGAGTCTGGTGCCCGCACTATTACATTCTCTATGCGTTGACATGTGTCCTGCCTCATTTGTGATTGTGGCCACGTGAGCTCAATGTCCGTAATGCTGTTGATGATGTTCCACACTGTCGTGTCACTGTGCCTTGTATACACATTACACACACAAAATGAATAAAATGTTATTGTTGATTTGTACACATACTTTTGTTGTTTCAAATATTACACATCTCTAAACCCGGTTTCAAATCATTTCACAGTTGACCATCTTAAAAAACGGTGGAGGAGCTGCCGGGACCAGCATAAGAAGCAGTACCGGCAGTACTCAGAGAGACAACCGGGAGCCGCTCCATTGCTCAACCACTACCACTTTTATGACCGGCTGTCCTTCCTTCACCCGGTGGCCCGTATGCCAAGGTATGTGTCTGCAGCACTGTTGTGTACATTTAGTATTATTTATTAATATATACATTAGGTTCCATTTCGGCTCTGTGGGTAGCAGAGTATACACGTGGCTCTGTGGGTAGCAGAGTATACAGGCGGGTCTGTGGGTAGCAGAGTATACAGGCGGGTCTGTGGGTAGCAGAGTATACAGGCGGGTCTGAGGTAGCAGAGTATTCAGGCGGGTCGAGGTAGCAGAGTATACAGGCGGGTCTGTGGGTAGCAGAGTATACAGGCGGGTCTGAGGTAGCAGAGTATAAAGACGGCTCTGTGGGTAGCAGAGTATACAGGCGGGTCTGTGGGTAGCAGAGTATACAGGCGGGTCTGAGGTAGCAGAGTATACAGGCGTCTCTGTGGGTAGCAGAGTATACAGGCGGGTCTGAGGTAGCAGAGTATACAGGCGTCTCTGTGGGTAGCAGAGTATACAGGCGGGTCTGAGGTAGCAGAGTATAAAGACGGCTCTTGGGTAGCAGAGTATACAGGCGGGTCTGTGGGTAGCAGAGTATACAGGCGGGTCTGAGGTAGCAGAGATAAAGACGGCTCTGTGGGTAGCAGAGTATACAGGCGGGTCTGTGGGTAGCAGAGTATACAGGCGGGTCTGTGGGTAGCAGAGTATACAGGCGGGTCTGTGGGTAGCAGAGTATACAGGCGGGTCTGAGGTAGCAGAGTATACAGGCGGGTCTGTGGGTAGCAGAGTATACAGGCGGGTCTGTGGGTAGCAGAGTATACAGGCGGCTCAGTGGGTAGCAGAGTATATAGGTGATGAGAATAGGGTTAATAGATGGTGCTACAGTGTTGGGGCGTGCTAGAGGGAGCAGAGATCCGATTACTGCCATCATTACTGACCTTATTAAAGATAGCGGCCGCAGCTAAATGACATCATGGCAAAGGTAAACATGGGGTGTGGTTAGCTGCAGGAGGTTAGTGAGAGGTGTGGGTTGTTTGGCAGAGGGCGTGGTGTGGGCGTGGTGAGCGCGGCTCCCGCGTCAGATACGCTGCGAGCGCGGAACCGCGGCACATCTCCAGGAGCAGAGGACGTGTCCGGTACGTCCGTAGCCCCCGGCCTCCCCGTTGTCCGCACACACAGCCCCGCTGTGACCTCTGCAGTGTCACAGGCCCCGGCGGGCGGCTGTCATCTCCTCCTGACACTGACCTCCTCCTGATTTGATTGTCTGTGTTGTCCCCCCCCCCGCTGTCAGCATCAGTGATCTGCTAAGACCTGTGGGTGCACAGACGGGGGAAGTACAAATGCCAGCATGCCGGGGCGGATTGGGCGCTGTGAGGGGCGCAGGTCTTGCTGTGAGCGTAGGGCGCGAGACCGCTCGAGAAAACGGTATAGCGGCTGTGTGAGTTAAGCGTCTGCGGCTCGCGAAGGCGCATACGCGTCTCCGCTCGCAGTGACGCTAAGGAGTTTGGGATTCGGCTACAGTGCCGGAATTTCAAACTCCCGATTATATAAATATATTATATATATATATATTGTATACCTTTCAACCCCTTCCCTGCTTTATATAGATGATATAAGCTAAAAGTTTTGTGAATTAAGTATGTCAAGTTAAAAGTGAAGTCAGGGGGACTTTTTTTTTTCATGTGAACCATTGGTGTTATTGATCGTCTAGATTAGATGGGATGGGGGGGGGGTGGTAATCAGGGGGTGAAAAATTATGTATTAGTATGGAATTAGCAAAGAAAGTCACGTATTCCTTTATGTTATGTACAGTTGGTTATTATTTCCTAATAATAACAAATATCTGATTAAGAATACACAGATACACAGAGTCTAAAAAGCGTGCAACTTAATGTTTGACCTATGTTTTTGTTTCCAAATGCAATGCATTCACCAAATTTTTTTTTACTTTACCCACAGAGAAGCTTACTACAGAGGGCGGCGTGCTGCTAATCCTCCACCTCCAAACAGAAGGCGGCGTGGAGTAAACCCACCACCACCACCACGGCCGGCGCCACCACCACCACCGCCGTCGCCGCCGCCACCACCACCACCAGCATCGCCGCCAGCAGCGCCAGGGCCAGCACCACCACCGCCGCCACCAGCGGCCGTGCCAGCACCACCACCGCCGGCACCAGCGGCAGGGCCATCAACACCACCACCGCCGTCCCGCCACCACCACCACCACCACCGCCACCAGGGCAGGGTCCGCACCACCACCGCCCCCACCAGCGGCAGGGCCATCAACACCACCACCGCCGTCCCCGCCACCACCACCACCACCACCGCCACCAGCGGCAGGGTCCGCACCACCACCGCCCCCACCAGCGGCAGGGCCAGCACCACCACCGCCACCACCAGCGGCATGGCCAGCACCACCACCGCCACCACCAGCGGCAGGGCCAGCACCACCACCGCCACCACCAGCGGCATGGCCAGCACCACCACCGCCACCACCAGCGGCAGGGCCAGCACCACCACCGCCACCACCAGCGGCAGGGCCAGCACCACCACCACCAGCGGCAGGCCCAGCTTATGGTCCGATCCCGGGGTCAGCAATTTAAGTGTGCAACAGAGTAATGCTGACTTGCCCGCAGTATTATACCATTCATGGATAATATTCCATTTGACAGGCTACTGCGGGCAAGGTCAGCATTACAGATAGTGCTGGAAGCCTGTCAGCCAAATAACGACCCCGGTGATGTGTTCCAATATTTGGATGGGTGGAAAATAAACTCTAACAGCCTAGGCAGGCCCACAACACGGGACAGCCATGTCCCACCCCACAGGGCTTTGCCTCACTGCCAGTGGCCAGCTAACAGGGACCTACCACCGTTCCCTACACCTGTTCAGAGGATCCACCCTGAAGGGTTCGGCCAGGCCATACGTGGGGCCCTTGACCTTTTGCAGGACGGACAGCCCACCTACCAGGACCTGTAGGGCTCCATTTGTTGTGGTTCTTGTTGTTACTACAATTTTAAAAGGTAGTATTTTTTGGAATGTCCAAACAGTGCTGCCTTTTTTTTTTTTTTAAACACAGTTTTAAAAACCAGCTTTGTGTCTGTATTTTTTCAAGGAATGAATGTGGAGTTATTTTTGTGGTTGGGCTTCAAGTCATCATAATTATTATAATTATTTATTTATATAGCGCCCATAGGTTCCATGGCGCTTTACATGAGGAAAAGGTAGAGAAGGACAAGTACAATAAACATAGACAATAAGGTCATATAGGTACAATAGTAGAGGACCCTGTACGCGTGGGCTCACATTCTACGAGGGGTGGGTGGGGATACAATAGGGTGGGGAAGGTGTCGGTCGTGGGGCGTGTAGCGGGGTCTCATGGCAGGTTGTAGGCCTGTCGGAAGAGGTGAGTCTTTAGAAGTATCTTTAAGGTTCAGAGGGTAGGCGACTGACTGATGAGGTGGGGCAGGGAGTTCCATAGCATGGCGGATTACCGGGAGAAATCCTGTATGCGGTTGTGGGAAGAGGAGATGAGGGTGGACTGTAGGACAAGTTCTTGGGATGAACGCAGGTTGCGTGAGGGATGGTATCGGGAGATCAGGTCGGAGATGTATGGTGGGGATAGGTTGTGTAAGGCTTTGAATGTCATGGTCAGTGTTTTAAAGTGAGCTCTCTGTGGGCCGGAGGGGCCAGTGAACGGCTTGGCAGAGGGGGTAGGCAGGGGAGTAGCGTGAGGACAGATGTATTAGTCGGGCAGCAGAGTTTAGTATAGATTGGAGAGGTGCAAGAGAGTTGGCAGGGAGACCTATGCGAAGGAGGTTGCAGTAGTCAAGGCGGGAGATGATGAGGGCATTTATGAGTGTTTCAGCAGTGTCAGGATTGAGGAACGACCGAATTGGTTAAATATTTTTGAGTTGGAGTCACAGGGACTTGGTTAGGGACTACAGGTGGGGCTTGAAGGAGAGGGAGGAGTCAAGGATTACCCCGAGACATTTGGCGTGGGGGACAGGGGAGAGAGCATCATTAGCAAGTACTTTACGGCCCGCATGGCGCATGAAGTCACCTTGGTTACTAAGTGTCAAATCATGACTCCACATACAACTGTTGCTGACAAACAGTGCCTGTGTTTGGGGGGTTACTTTCTGCCTCGCTATGGCAACAAGACTATGAACACACATGTGAGAGGCTGGGACGTCTACATGCTACACATCGCGTCTACGCGTTTTGTATGGAGCGTACAGTGGGACCCTTCAACAGGCTCCAGCAGGATGATAGTCCAAGCAACGCCCACGATGCAGGCATAGGATTGGTGCCTGGAAAAATTAGCCCAAGGGCTGTTTCCCATTTTTGGTATAAATGTAGGCCTAAGGGCCATAAAAAGCTTGTTAGCCAGTGTGTCTCCCAAACCATGATAAGCTTGTTAGCCTTGGTGGCTCCAAAAATTAGCCCAAGGGGCTGTTTCCCATTTTTGGTATAAATGTAGGCCTAAGGGCCATAAAAAGCTTGTTAGCCAGGGTGTCTCCCAAAGCATGATAAGCTTGTTAGCCTGGGTGGCTCAAAAAATTAGCCCAAGGGGCTGTATCCCATTTTTGGTATCAATGTAGGCCTAAGGGCCATAAAAAGCTTGTTAGCCAGGGTGTCTCCCAAAGCATGATAAGCTTGTTAGCCTGGGTGGCTCAAAAAATTAGCCCAAGGGGCTGTATCCCATTTTTGGTATAAATGTAGGCCTAAGGGCCATAAAAAGCTTGTTAGCCAGGGTCGTCTCCCAAAGCATGATAAGCTTGTTAGCCTGGGTGGCTCAAAAAATTAGCCCAAGGGGCTGTATCCCATTTTTGGTATAAATGTAGGCCTAAGGGCCATAAAAAGCTTGTTAGCCAGGGTCTCTCCCAAAGCATGATAAGCTTGTTAGCCTGGGTGGCTCAAAAAATTAGCCCAAGGGGCTGTATCCCATTTTTGGTATAAATGTAGGCCTAAGGGCCATAAAAAGCTTGTTAGCCAGGGTCTCTCCCAAAGCATGATAAGCTTGTTAGCCTGGGTGGCTCAAAAAATTAGCCCAAGGGGCTGTATCCCATTTTTGGTATAAATGTAGGCCTAAGGGCCATAAAAAGCTTGTTAGCCAGGGTCTCTCCCAAAGCATGATAAGCTTGTTAGCCTGGGTGGCTCAAAAAATTAGCCCAAGGGGCTGTATCCCATTTTTGGTATAAATGTAGGCCTAAGGGCCATAAAAAGCTTGTTAGCCAGGGTCTCTCCCAAAGCATGATAAGCTTGTTAGCCTGGGTGGCTCAAAAAATTAGCCCAAGGGGCTGTATCCCATTTTTGGTATAAATGTAGGCCTAAGGGCCATAAAAAGCTTGTTAGCCAGGGTGTCTCCCAAAGCATGATAAGCTTGTTAGCCTGGGTGGCTCAAAAAATTAGCCCAAGGGGCTGTATCCCATTTTTGGTATAAATGTAGGCCTAAGGGCCATAAAAAGCTTGTTAGCCAGGGTCTCTCCCAAAGCATGATAAGCTTGTTAGCCTGGGTGGCTCAAAAAATTAGCCCAAGGGGCTGTATCCCATTTTTGGTATAAATGTAGGCCTAAGGGCCATAAAAAGCTTGTTAGCCAGGGTCTCTCCCAAAGCATGATAAGCTTGTTAGCCTGGGTGGCTCAAAAAATTAGCCCAAGGGGCTGTATCCCATTTTTGGTATAAATGTAGGCCTAAGGCCATAAAAAGCTTGTTAGCCAGGGTGTCTCCCAAAGCATGATAAGCTTGTTAGCCTGGGTGGCTCAAAAAATTAGCCCAAGGGGCTGTATCCCATTTTTGGTATAAATGTAGGCCTAAGGGCCATAAAAAGCTTGTTAGCCAGGGTCTCTCCCAAAGCATGATAAGCTTGTTAGCCTGGGTGGCTCAAAAAATTAGCCCAAGGGGCTGTATCCCATTTTTGGTATAAATGTAGGCCTAAGGGCCATAAAAAGCTTGTTAGCCAGGGTGTCTCCCAAAGCATGATAAGCTTGTTAGCCTGGGTGGCTCAAAAAATTAGCCCAAGGGGCTGTATCCCATTTTTGGTATAAATGTAGGCTAAGGGCCATAAAAAGCTTGTTAGCCAGGGTGTCTCCCAAAGCATGATAAGCTTGTTAGCCTGGGTGGCTCAAAAAATTAGCCCAAAGGGCTTAATAAAGTCTATTTATAAATAAAGCAGGGCGCTTGGCCCATTGCATATTATTGCTTGGACTAGGAGCATAGAAGAAGCAAGGCCAACTATGCAGTCCTAGGCTTGGTGCCTCAAAAAATTAGCCCAAAGGGCTTAATAAAGTATTTTTTTACATAAAGCAGGGCGCTTGGCCCATAGCATATTATTGCTTGGACTGGGTGCCGAATGAAATCAACAGAGCTACGGGACTTGTCATTAATTCCTGTCAAAAATGGGCATATTGTTAACAGCGCAATATCCCAATCATATAAATTATGATTAGGTTAATCTAGGATTGTGTACTGTCGTCAGGAGGGCTTAGGAACTGTGATGATATCCAATCCTTGTTGAATTTAATTAGAGTGAGCCTGTCGGCATTTTCTGTGGTGAGGCGGGACCTTCTATCAGTGACTATACCCCAGCGGCACTGAAAACACGCTCTGATGTCACACTAGCAGCTGGGCATGCCAGCACCTCCAAGGCATACAATGACAGCTCAGTCCAAGTGTGCAGCTTGGAAACCCAGTAATTAAAGGGTACAGAAGGGTCGGTTAGGAAGCTGGTACTGTCACTGAGATACTGCTGCACCATGTTGGACAATTGTTGACTCCTACTCAAGGTCACCGTAGGCAAATTACGTTCTTGATTGGAAGGTCTGTTGAACATCGCCCAGTTGGCGGACATCTTACCCCCACCTCTTCTTGTCATTGATGGCGTTTGTGTCCCAACCAAAGGCTGCTGTTGGAAAGAGCTGGTTCTTCGATGTATAGCGGATTCAGACGGTGATATTGCCAGCAAAATATCAAGAAGAACCCTCTTTACATGATCCATCGTTAAGCCCCTGGATGAGTGCGACAGCAGCGACTGAAATTTGTCTTTGTACCGTGGGTCCAAAAACGTTGACAACCAGTAGAGGTCGCTGTCATAGATGTGTATGACGCGTGGATCTTTGGAGACACATTGACACATTACTTCAGCCATGTGTGCTAAGCTGCAAAGACTCATCTCCTCGGTTACAACAGAATGAAGATCACTACGCGTCGTGGCCTCTAAATCGGTGTCCGCCTCCTCCTCTTCAGCCCACCCATGCTGTACCGACATAAACGTAGGGTTGGGAGTCCCATCAGGGTTCACATCAGTACCAGAGAAAAATAAATCTTCTTCATCATCACCCTCATCACCATCTTCCTGAACCAATGTAGCCTGCTGATATTGGCTAGGGTGGCTAGGATCAGCGATGTTCAATTCTGGCTCCATAGCCATCCGCTGTGCTCTCAAAGCATCTGTTTTGAGATTCAATAGGGATTCTTGGAGCAGGCAGAGCATGGGGATGGTGAGACTTATAATCGACTGATCCCCACTGACGAGTTTGGTACAGTATTCGAAGTTATCCAGCAACTCGCAAAGGTCAGCGATCCAGACCCACTCGAAAGTACCGATGTGTGTGGTATGACTTCCAGGTTGACGGGCATGTTGCAGCTGAAATTCCGCTATTGCCTTCTGCTGCTCATTAAACCTTGCCAGCATATGGAAGGTGGAGTTCCATCGCGTAGGCATGTCGCAAATTAGCCTGTGTTTCGGCAAGTTAAATTGGATTTGAAGGGCAGAAAGACTTGCAGCTGCTGTGGACGAATGTCTAAAGTGGGCGCAAATTCGCCTCACCTTATCCAGTAGCTCAGATAACTCTGGGTATATTTTGAGGAATTTCTGAACTACCAGGTTCAGGACATGAGCCATGCAAGGCACATGTACAAGTTTACCGTCCTTTATTGCCGCCACAAGGTTTGCACCATTATCGCTCACAACTAGACCTGGTTGTAGTTCCAGTGGGGCCAGCCACTCATCGGTCTGTTGCTTGAGACCTTTCCACAACTCTGTTGCAGTGTGACGTGTGTCACCTAGGCAGATAAGCTTCAGAAGAGCCTGTTGTCGCCTTGCAGAAGCAGTACTGCAAAGCTCCCAACTCGGACGTGATGGTGCTTGAGGCTCAGCAGTGGACAAGGAAGTGGCAGAAGCAGATTGGGCACTGGACATATATGAGGAGGCAGACACCCGGAATGATGTTGGGCCCGCTATTCGTGGAGTTGGAAGTATGTCAGATGGTACAGTTTTAGAAGTTGGGACACTCTCCACCAGGTTGATCCAGTGAGCCGTTAGTGAAATGTATCTGCCCTGTCCACAACTACTTGTCCACGTGTCCGTTGTTAGGTGGACTTTTGCGGTGACAGCATTTGTTAAAGCACGTTTTAAGTTGTTAACCACGTGCTGGTGTAAGGCGGGAACGGCACTACGTGAGAAAAAGTACCGGCTGGGTACAGAGTATCGTGGTGCTGCCTCAGCCATCAACTCCCGAAAAGACTCTGTACCCACAAGCCTAAACGGCAGCATTTCCACAGCTAACAACTTGGCTATTTTCGCTGTCACTTTTTGGGAATATGGGTGTGTCGGTTGGAACTTCCGCTGTCTTTCATACAGCTGTGGCACAGACAACTGCACGTTTGGACCAGACTGACAAGAGGATTGACTACTGTCATGTCTGTCTTGTAAAGCACCTTGGGAGGAGTACGCTTGAGCAGGAGCTGAAGCCTGAACACTTGCTGGTGAAGGATGTATCTGAGGTGGCCTGGAAGTGTTTGGATCAGAAGGCACTGATTTTGAACCCTGATAGGGTGCCCACTGAATTGGGTGCTTAAGAGACATATGCTTGCGCATACTGCTGGTGCTCTGGTTTCCTTTTACCGTGCCTCTGCTAAGCCTTGCCTGGCACATCTTACAGATAACCATATTTGGTACTGTTGGGCTATCCTTAAAAAATTGCCACACACTGGCTGTTCGTCCTTTATTTTTAATTGGAGGAAGAGGAGGATGACTCTGTTCAACACCAACTGTGGACACATTTTGGGCAACTGTGTTTGCAGTTTGTGCAACAGTTGGCACAGTTTGTGCCACAGTTGACGCTATTTGGGCAACTGTTCTCACTGTTTGTGTTCTGGAGACAGTACGCCTTTGTGATTTTGCCAGGGTACATAGCCACTTTCGTCCTCCTGGCTGCTCTCTTGGCTATGCAATTCAGCAATCCAGGTAGGATCTGTGGTGTCATCATCCACCCCTTCCAGTTCAAAGGATTCTGGATAAACTGACTGAGCAGGCTGGCCAGATGAGATGTGTGTCTCATCATCCTCATCATCATCCACCTCCTGAGATACTGTTTGCATTTCGTGAAAGTGTCTTTCCTCAGGACGCGCTACTTCCAAACTTTGGCCATGAGTAGACATTTCGTCTACTTCAAGTATCTCGTCAGGCAGTGACAAAGAAACCCCTTGATAAGAACCGAATAAGTCATCCGAGTGACCAAGGTCCATATCCAAATTTTCCTCTGGCTGCCGATGGGTTGAGGCAATATGACGACTTTGAGGATTGGATGGCGCTGCATTGTCTGTAGCGACACTAGAATGTCTTGCCACGGTTTGATTGCGTACTGCAAGAACCAGTGGTCGAGGGCGTCTGAGCCATCCAAGATGTTATCTTGTCATGCTCATCCGGCCTCAACACACGTTTTCTTTGAGTACTGGGATTTCTAGGTAGAAAAAAGGACGTTCTATCAATCCTAGGCTGTGTACTTGTACCAGTGCCTTCTTGGGCAAGACTGCTGCGGCCACGAGCTCGTCCCTGTCCCTTTGCAACATCCTTTTTGGTAATTGTTTTTTTTTGAGACATTGTAGACGAATGCACAGTCACCGAGTTGGAGTTAGGTGTTGCTGTATGCGTCACTTGCTGGCGGGGTAAGTGTGCGTGCTCACACTTGGCAGTGAAGCCGCACACTACACTCCCTAAAAAAATTAGTTTCAAGTGCGCACAGCCACCGAGATGTGGTTAGGTTAGCTGAATGCGTCACTTGCTGGCGGGGTAAGTGTGCGCTCTCACACTTGGCAGTGAAGCCGCACACTACACTCCCTAAAAAAATTGGTTAGAAGTGCGCACAGCCACCGAGATGTGGTTAGGTTAGCTGAATGCGTCACTTGCTGGCGGGGTAAGTGTGCGCTCTCACACTTGGCAGTGAAGCCGCACACTACACTCCCTAAAAAAATTAGTTTCAAGTGCGCACAGCCACCGAGATGTGGTTAGGTTAGCTGAATGCGTCACTTGCTGGCGGGGTAAGTGTGCGCTCTCACACTTGGCAGTGAAGCCGCACACTACACTCCCTAAAAAAATTAGTTTCAAGTGCGCACAGCCACCGAGATGTGGTTAGGTTAGCTGAATGCGTCACTTGCTGGCGGGGTAAGTGTGCGCTCTCACACTTGGCAGTGAAGCCGCACACTACACTCCCTAAAAAAATTGGTTTGAAGTGCGCACAGCCACCGAGATGTGGTTAGGTTAGCTGAATGCGTCACTTGCTGGCGGGGTAAGTGTGCGCTCTCACACTTGGCAGTAAAGCCGCACACTACACTCCCTAAAAAAATTAGTTTCAAGTGCGCACAGCCACCGAGATGTGGTTAGGTTAGCTGAATGCGTCACTTGCTGGCGGGGTAAGTGTGCGCTCTCACACTTGGCAGTGAAGCCGCACACTACACTCCCTAAAAAAATTAGTTTCAAGTGCGCACAGCCACCGAGATGTGGTTAGGTTAGCTGAATGCGTCACTTGCTGGCGGGGTAAGTGTGCGCTCTCACACTTGGCAGTGAAGCCGCACACTACACTCCCTAAAAAAATTGTTTCAAGTGCGCACAGCCACCGAGATGTGGTTAGGTTAGCTGAATGCGTCACTTGCTGGCGGGGTAAGTGTGCGCTCTCACACTTGGCAGTGAAGCCGCACACTACACTCCCTAAAAAAATTAGTTTCAAGTGCGCACAGCCACCGAGATGTGGTTAGGTTAGCTGAATGCGTCACTTGCTGGCGGGGTAAGTGTGCGCTCTCACACTTGGCAGTGAAGCCGCACACTACACTCCCTAAAAAAATTGGTTTGAAGTGCGCACAGCCACCGAGATGTGGTTAGGTTAGCTGAATGCGTCACTTGCTGGCGGGGTAAGTGTGCGCTCTCACACTTGGCAGTGAAGCCGCACACTACACTCCCTAAAAAAATTGGTTTGAAGTGCGCACAGCCACCGAGATGTGGTTAGGTTAGCTGAATGCGTCACTTGCTGGCGGGGTAAGTGTGCGCTCTCACACTTGGCAGTGAAGCCGCACACTACACTCCCTAAAAAAATTAGTTTGAAGTGCGCACAGCCACCGAGATGTGGTTAGGTTAGCTGAATGCATCACTTGCTGGCGGGGTAAGTGTGCGCTCTCACACTTGGCAGTGAAGCCGCACACTACACTCCCTAAAAAAATTAGTTTCAAGTGCGCACAGCCACCGAGATGTGGTTAGGTTAGCTGAATGCGTCACTTGCTGGCGGGGTAAGTGTGCGCTCTCACACTTGGCAGTGAAGCCGCACACTACACTCCCTAAAAAAATTAGTTTCAAGTGCGCACAGCCACCGAGATGTGGTTAGGTTAGCTGAATGCGTCACTTGCTGGCGGGGTAAGTGTGCGCTCTCACACTTGGCAGTGAAGCCGCACACTACACTCCCTAAAAAAATTAGTTTCAAGTGCGCACAGCCACCGAGATGTGGTTAGGTTAGCTGAATGCGTCACTTGCTGGCGGGGTAAGTGTGCGCTCTCACACTTGGCAGTGAAGCCGCACACTACACTCCCTAAAAAAATTAGTTTCAAGTGCGCACAGCCACCGAGATGTGGTTAGGTTAGCTGAATGCGTCACTTGCTGGCGGGGTAAGTGTGCGCTCTCACACTTGGCAGTGAAGCCGCACACTACACTCCCTAAAAAAATTAGTTTCAAGTGCGCACAGCCACCGAGATGTGGTTAGGTTAGCTGAATGCGTCACTTGCTGGCGGGGTAAGTGTGCGCTCTCACACTTGGCAGTGAAGCCGCACACTACACTCCCTAAAAAAATTGGTTTGAAGTGCGCACAGCCACCGAGATGTGGTTAGGTTAGCTGAATGCGTCACTTGCTGGCGGGGTAAGTGTGCGCTCTCACACTTGGCAGTGAAGCCGCACACTACACTCCCTAAAAAAATTAGTTTCAAGTGCGCACAGCCACCGAGATGTGGTTAGGTTAGCTGAATGCGTCACTTGCTGGCGGGGTAAGTGTGCGCTCTCACACTTGGCAGTGAAGCCGCACACTACACTCCCTAAAAAAATTAGTTTCAAGTGCGCACAGCCACGGAGATGTGGTTAGGTTAGCTGAATGCGTCACTTGCTGGCGGGGTAAGTGTGCGCTCTCACACTTGGCAGTGAAGCCGCACACTACACTCCCTAAAAAAATTAGTTTCAAGTGCGCACAGCCACCGAGATGTGGTTAGGTTAGCTGAATGCGTCACTTGCTGGCGGGGTAAGTGTGCGCTCTCACACTTGGCAGTGAAGCCACACACTACACTCCCTAAAAAAATTGGTTTGAAGTGCGCACAGCCACCGAGATGTGGTTAGGTTAGCTGAATGCGTCACTTGCTGGCGGGGTAAGTGTGCGCTCTCACACTTGGCAGTGAAGCCGCACACTACACTCCCTAAAAAAATTAGTTTCAAGTGCGCACAGCCACCGAGATGTGGTTAGGTTAGCTGAATGCGTCACTTGCTGGCGGGGTAAGTGTGCGCTCTCACACTTGGCAGTGAAGCCGCACACTACACTCCCTAAAAAAATTAGTTTCAAGTGCGCACAGCCACCGAGATGTGGTTAGGTTAGCTGAATGCGTCACTTGCTGGCGGGGTAAGTGTGCGCTCTCACACTTGGCAGTGAAGCCGCACACTACACTCCCTAAAAAAATTGGTTAGAAGTGCGCACAGCCACCGAGATGTGGTTAGGTTAGCTGAATGCGTCACTTGCTGGCGGGGTAAGTGTGCGCTCTCACACTTGGCAGTGAAGCCGCACACTACACTCCCTAAGGTGGAGTACGTGCTAGCAGCAACACACTGGTCTGCCACAGAAAAAATAACACTCTATGGCTTATTAGGAACAAAAATCGATCTGGTGCAAAAACAAAAAGGAAACAGCACCTCAGCTAAGCCTCTGACTGCAGCTGTTAGCAAAGCTGAGTGAGTAAGCTAAGCTATGAGGTCCGTCCTGTGTGCACTCTAAGGCTTCTCCTTCCTTCCCTCCCTGCCTGCCTGCCTGCCTACACAGCACTACTCCGTCCTCCTCCTAGCTCTCAGAAGAGCTTTTTGGGTTAATATAAGGAATCTTCCCTACACTGACAATCCCTGATCTGCTCCAGCATATATCTCTCTCTCCCTATACTAGGTCAGATCGTCTCAGGAATGTGCCCAAAATGGCGGGGACAAGCCTTATATACTGCCTTGCCTGTCATAGATGACATAGGCATCACGATGGACAGCAGCCAATCATAGTCCTGACACAACCAACTTTGCTATGCCATTACTGACTATGATTGGCTATCTTCACAAGTTTTCTGACCTAACACGCACGCTGTGCTGACTCGCAACATAACAGATTCTGTATTCGAGAGTCCGACTCCCGAATACAGTATACAGGACTCGGAATCGTAGACTCGTAGGACTCGGAATCGTAGACTCGCTCAGACTCGCTGCTGACAGCGGGTATCTGTGACGAGTCAAGCTTATTGACATTGAATTCCATTGGACTCGTCACTGTGCGAGTCCAAGCTGGGAGATTCGCCGAGTAACGAGTCCTGCGAGTACCTTCAGAATCGCCGAGTCCCGAGTCCTAGCGAGTAGACTCGCCCATCCCTAGTGGCTAGAAGCGGTGGATGATAGATCGGGTTAAAAGCATTGCTGCAGGTAAACCACAGGAGAAACTTTAACCTGTGACATGCTGAAATCCAAAGGAAATCACTTGCATCAAAACGATAGAGGTAGTTCTAAGGAGGAGGAAAATCTGATTACTTTTTCAACACCATACAGTTCTGATTAAGGGAACATAATTTCTATATTACATTACAAGTTTGTACCCATGTTTTTCAGGATCAATCTCTGTGCAAAATTTTGGGGGTGGGTTTCAGATGTGTTCCCAGGAAGGGTAAAGATTTGGCCAGCTTTATCTCAGTCCAATAGGTGCAAAATAAAACCCACTTGGTTACACTACGCTGGTAATTTCAAATGAGGACAGCGAAGATGTAATTTGTTTAGATATCTCTTGAAGTCTGACACATTTAATAACAGGAACACCGGTAAAACCTATAAGGTAAAGAGTTAGATCAATTGTGCCACAACATTTGTAGTGTATATGGCAACCTGTGTCGAGTGTAAATTAGATTATATTGGCTGTACCAGTAGGCCTTTGAAGAAGCGTATTTCAGAGCATATTACGGGTGCTGAATCGTCCACTATGTTTAAGAAACAATCAATTTCAGGTCTTTCTAGACATTTTCTTTAGCCGTTGGAGGCTGCACAAATAGCCTAGTGGTCAAAAGCTTAGAACCTGTTCATAAGTCTACACATGGAGGAGACTGAGTTCAAGACTTATTGAACAAAGAAAGTTTTTTGATCCTTTGTTTAAATACCAGGTATCCAAAGGGTCTTAATTTTAAGAGTGACCTTATGTACTTTTATTAATTCTCTGTTTTGTGATTCCTCTGCCTGATGTGAACTCTCTTTCATCCCCGCTTTCTCCACTTTTCTACTTTTTTCTACCTTTTTCCATCCTGTTTTGACAGCATTTTCCATCTACGAGGGAAGCTCGCATTGCACTCGGACCAGTGTTGCCCTATCAGGCAGGGCACACTGGTGCGAGTGCCCCGCACTAAACTCGCCTTGCGAGTCAGAAGTGAGTGCAAGTCGCAGCATGCTGCGACTGCACGTGATTCTCACGTGCAAGAGGGCAATGCAAGTCTATAGGGGCAAGAAAATCTCGCCCCCATACAGCATACTGTGCAATATTCGCACGAGTGTGCTGGCAAAATCGCTTCAAAAAGCCAGCAAGTTTGAATTTACTGCTTTGCCAGTACAGTAATCAATAATGTTCCAGCACTGTCACAGCAGTGCTGAAACATTATTGTTTAATCAACTCAGTTAGAAATCAAAATAATAAAGTTCTGTATGTTATTAATCATTTTAACCCTCTCTGCAGGCTCTGCGCTACATGTCGGCTCAGAGCCTGCAGATGTGGCTATTACAAGCTGTTGTCAGAAGGGTTAAATTGCTGTCAGTGTGCTGCCATCATGTATATACAGAGTATATAGACTGTGTATACATGGTGACAACACACCATGACAGTGCAGGGTTAATTTCTTTATTTTTCTGCTCCTGGCAATTGTCGGGTGATTTTACAGTACTGTGAAGCCGCTCTGCTCCTCCACTGAGCTGTCTGAGGTCCTGAAACTTCAGCGTGATATTACTGTAATATCATGCTGGAGCTTCAGCACCAGGGACAGCGGCTGTCATGGTACAACAATTGCATACACAGCTGTCATGGTACGCCAATTGCGTACACAACTGGCGTACCATGACAGCCACTGTCCCTGGTGCTGAAGCACCAGCATGATATTACTGTAATATCATGCTGTAGTTTCAGGACCTCGGACAGCTCAGTGGAGGAGCAGAGCAGCTGCTTATGAACAGGTTCTCTGTCAAAGCCGGTGAGTTTATACTCACCCCAAATGCTGTCCACGGTCCTTCAGGACTATGGACAGCATCACAATCACACGGAGCACACACGCACTCACACCTCACACTCGCAGCACTCACATGCATACAACCAGGCACACGCACCACACTCGCACCACACACACCCAAAAACATGCATCACACACTAATCACTGTCGTGCATCAAACACACTCCGTGTTTGATGCATGACAGTGTGCCTTCAGCCAAAACCTTGTTTCTGTGTCATTGCTTTGTATTGAGGTTGTCCATACACAGACCACATTAATTGTTCACAACTGAAATTAATGGATTTCACAAGCGCTGTCCATCAAATGTGTATATGTATTGTGTCTAAGATAGGGGTTAGAATGTGCAAAATAGGGTCTTATCCTTAGGAGACAGGTTTTAAATGGTGAAATCTAGGAACTGCTCACCTGATAAGGTTGTGAAGCACACAACCGGCGTGATCGCTGAGAACAATACAGCTGATGCCAGAACCGTACCTCCACAGGTCACTGTGGTCACGATAAGCTTCTGAAGGATAAAGTACCTCATGGTCCGAGCTGCTGTGTTCATCTGATAGAAAAACCAGAGACACTGGTATGTCTGGGTATAGTGGTAGCTGTTTATTTTCCAACGCGTTTCGGAGTCGTATCCCGAACTTCTTCCTCAGTTGCTGTTCCCTGAGGAAGGAGTTTGGGATACGACTCCAAAACGCATCGGAAAATAAACAGCTACCACTATACCCAGACATACCAGTGTCTCTGGTTTGACTATCATATGAACACAACAGCTCGGACGACGAGGTACTTTGTCCTTACAGAAACTTATATATATTGTGTGTCATTTGTCATTTGTCTGTCATTGATGAAGGTTTTACACCAAAACGCATCTGACGGGGCCAAGTGGCCACCGAAATGCTTTTAAATTTCATGTGCATTCTGTAAAATGTGCTTTCTGTAAAATAAACTGAAGTTCGTTGGAAATGGTTCGGGTGCCAGCTTTTCTCCTTGTAAATAAACATTTTTCTTATCTGCCATAGCACTTTGCATTAACACCTCCATGACCTTTTCTCTCTTTTGCATTTTTATTTTTACCTCCTTTTCTTCCAGGAGCCATACCTTTTTTTATTTTTTCTGTCAGTATAGATACATGAGGGCTTGTTTTTTGCAGGACAAGTTGTACTTTTGAATGACATCTTTTTTTACCATTTAGCGTATTGGAGAATGAAAAAATAAATTCCAAGTGTGATGAAAATGCAAAAAAAGTACAATTTCAGGATTGTTTTTTGGGTTGTTTATTCAGCATGTCACTATATAGTAAAATTGATGTGTAAGTATGATGCCTCAGGTCAGAATTGGTTCATAGATACCAAACATGTAGGATATGTGCCCACCTAGCAGTATTTTTCTGCATCTTTTTGCAGGCAAAGTGCTGCAGAAAAAACACAGCATTTTTTGCTTTTTGAAGCATTTTTTGTACGCATTTTTTGTCAATGAAATGCTTAAAGCAGTTTAAATAAAGGTAGTTAAAAAAGTTTTTAGGCTGGCTTCACACCACGGCAAGGTCTGCTCCGGGGCTGTCCAGTGTAAACCAGACAGCCCCAGACCGGTTTTTGGCCCCATAGTAGCCTATGGGGCTGGATGGGGCCAGATGGCAGCTCTCTGCCATCCGGTTTCCATCTCTCCGGATGAATCTGGGAAAATTCGGATTATTAAAATCACCCCAAAAAGCCGGATCCCAGATTTGCCCGGATTGTCACGGATCCGCAGCAATCCGGTTGTCCCTAACATGGGAGCCTATGGGCATATTGCCCCAGTCCAGGCGAATCCGGGAACCGGATACCGGCGGCTGTACGCCGCTGTTGTTTCAAGACCACGGCTAGCTCCATGCTAGAGGCGACCTTGAAAAATGAGCAGCTGCGGCTGCAATTACAGCCATCCGGCTGCACACAGGACTGGAGGGCACATTTGGCCCTCTGGTTCTGTGTGCTGATCCGGTCCGGGGCTGTCAGGTTCATGCCCGACAGCCCTGGACTGGACTGCGCCGTGGTGTGAAGCCAGCCTTATGATGTCATGTCCTTGTTCATCCCCTTTTCTTGATTCTCCATTTTGTAATACTAATGAAGTTAGGCTAGCTTCACACCACAGTTTTTCCCACGGCTCTTTCAGCTGCGCTGTCCAGGTGCTAAATGAGCGCGGCTTGAATTTCGCTCGTTCAGCACCCAGCGTCCGGGAACTGGATCGTTTTTCTGTCGGATCCGGCGCGATCCGGCGCTCATAGGCTCCCATGCTATGGGCGCCGGATCCGGGAGGATCCGGTTTTGTCAATTCTTGTATCGGACACCAAAAATGATGCAGACTCCGGTTTTGTGCCCGATGCAAAAATCGGACAAAACTATATCCTCCCAGAAAACCAGCAAACAGGATGCCAAATAGGCATAATCCGACACCATAGGAATACATGGGGGGCAAAAATGGATCCGGGGCTGTCGGGTTCACACCAGACAGCCCCGGATCCAAAAGACTGTGGTGTGAAGCCGGCCTTACAATGATGAACCCAGAGCCACAGGCCACATAAGTATTTATTATTAACTAGCTGTGAGCCCGATGCAAATGCATCGGGATTCTAGAACGTGCATTAATTTGATTATAGTAGTTATAGCTGTTAGCCTGATGCAAATGCATGGGGTATCTAAAATATGTTTATTGTTTTTTTAAAGATTTTTAAATAATAATCGCATCATCAATAGCAATAATATAAGCCATAGCATTATTATTAGCAGTAATAGCAGTATTAATAGCATTATTAGCAGTATTATGAGCATTAATAACAGTATTAATAGCATTAATAGCATTATTATTAGCATTAATAGCATTATTAATAGCATTATTAGCATTAATAATAGCATTAATAACATTATTAATAGCATTAATAGCATTATTATTAGCATTAATAGCATTAATAATAGCATTATTAGCATTAATAATAGCATTAATAACATTATTAATAGCATTAATAGCATTATTATTAGCATTAATAGCATTATTAATAGCATTAATAGGATAAATATTAGCATTAATAGCATTAATAGCCTAATTAATAGCATTAATAGCATTATTAATAGCATTAATAGCATTATTATTAGCATTAATAACATTAATAATGGCATTATTAGCATTAATAATAGCATTAATAACAGTATTAATAGCATTAATAGCATTATTATTAGCATTAATAGCATTATTAATAGCATTATTAGCATTAATAATACATTAATACATTATTAATAGCATTAATAGCATTATTATTAGCATTAATAGCATTAATAATAGCATTATTAGCATTAATAATAGCATTTTAAATAAAGCATTATTAATAGCATTAATAGCATTATTATTAGCATTAATAGCATATTAATAGCATTAATAGCATTATATAGCTATTAATAGCATTAATAGCATTATATAGCATTAATAGCATTAATATGCATTATTAGCATTAATAATAGCATTAATACATTAATAATAGCATTAATAGCATTATATTAGCATTATAGCATTATAATGCATTAATGATAATATTAGCATTAATAGCATTAATAGCTATTATAGCATTAATACATTATTAATAGCATTAATAGCATTATTATTAGCATTAATAGCATTAATAGGATAATATTAGCATTAATATAGCTAATTAATACATTAATTAGCATTATTAATAGCATTAATAGCATTATTATTAGCATTAATAGCATTAATAATAGCATTATTAGCATTAATAATAGCATTAATAACATTATAATAGCATTAATAGCATTATTATTAGCATTAATAGCATTAATTAATAGCATTATTAGCATTAATATATAGCATTAATAGCATTAATAGATAATATAGCATTAATAGCATTATTATAGCATTAATAGCATTAATTAATAGCATTATTAGCATTAATTAATTAGCATTAATACATTATTAATAGCATTAATAGCATTAATTATTAATATATAAGCATTAATAGCATTAATAGCATTAAATATTAGCATTAATAGCATTATCATATAAAGCATAATTAATAGCATTATAGCATTATTAATAGCATTAATATAGCATTATTATTAGCATTAATAGATTATGCATATAATAGCATTAATATAGCATTAATTAGCATTATAAGCATTATAGCTAATAATAGATTAATACATATATAGCATAATACTTATTACTTATGCATATATAGCTTAGCTTATACATTAATACATTATAATGCTAATACTTATTGCATAATAGATAATAATATTAGATAATAGCTAAAATATAATACATTAATACATTATTTAGCATAATACAATTATAATTAATAATTATATTTAATAATATAATTATACTAATATTATAAGCATTATAGCATTATTATTACATTAAAGATTTACATTATTGATAAATATTATGCATTATAGCAATATTGCTAATGTTATTAGCATATCAAATAATGCTTAACATTATTAATAGCATTAATAGCATTATTATTAGCATTAATAGCATTAATAATAGCATTAATAGCATTAATAATAGCATTAATACATTATAATAGCATTAATACATTATTATTAGCATTAATAGCATTAATAGCATTTTAATTATAATAGCATTATAGCATTATATATAGCATTAATAGCATTATAGCATAATAACATTATACGATTAATAGCATTAATTATAGCATATTAATAGCATTAATAGATAATTATTAGCATTAATAGATTAATAGATTAATATTTATGCATTAATGATATTAATATAATAGCATTAATAGCATTAATCTTTATAAATTATGCATTAAGCATTAATATTTGCATTATGCATATATAATTATAGCATTAATAGCATTATTAATAGCATTAATAAGCATTATATAATTAGCATTAATATAGCATATAGATATAATAGCATTAATAGCATTAGTTAATTAATTAGCATTGCATATATTATTAGCATTTAATTAATAAGCATTAATAACATTATTAATAGCTATTAATAGCATTTATATAGCATTAATAGCATTAATTAATGCATTAATAGGATAATATTAGCATTAATAGCATTAATAGCATAAATTAATAGCATTAATAGCATATTATTAGCATTATATAGCATAATAGATAAATATTAGCATTAATAGCATTAATAGCATTATTAATAGCATTATTATTGCATTAATAGCATTAATAATAGCATTATTAGCATTAATAATAGCATTAATACATTATTAATAGCATTAATAGCATTATTATTAGCATTAATAGCATTAATAGCATTATTAATAGCATTAATAGCATTATTATTAGCATTAATAGCATTTAATAATAGCATTATATAGCAATTAATAATAGCTATTAATAACATTATTTTAATAGCATTAATAGCATTATTATTTAGCATTAATAGCTTTTATAGCATTATTAATAGCATTAATAGCATTATTATTAGCATTTAATTAGCATTAATTAATAGCATTATTAGCATTTAATATATAGCATTAATAACATTATTATATAGCATTAATAGCATTATTATTATGCATTAATAGCATTAATTAATAGCATTAATTAATATGCATTATTAGCTATGAATTAATAGCATTTAATATACATTATTAATAGCATTTAATATAGCATTATTATTAGCATTAATAGCATTAATTTAGCATTTATTATTAGCATTAATAGCATTAATAATACCATTAATAAGATAAATATTAGCATTAATGAATTAATAGCATTATTAATAGCATTAATAGCATTATTATTAGCATAAATAGCATTAATAATAGCATTATTAGCATTAATAACATTATTAATAGCATTAATAGCATTATTATTAGCATTTATTTATTTTATTATTATTTTTATTTAATTATTTATTATTTTTTATTTATTTTTTTATTATTTTTTAATTATTTTTAAATTATTTTTTTTATTATTTAATTTATTTATTTTTTTAAGTGAGAGTGAGACACAGTTCTCATTCAGGTCCGCATATTTTTTTTTTTTTTATTATTATTTTTATTTAATTATTTAATATTTTATTATTTATTTTTTTATTATTTTTTAATTATTTTTAAATTATTTTTTTATTATTTAATTTATTTATTTTTTTAAGTGAGAGTGAGACACAGTTCTCATTCAGGTCCGCAGTTTTTTTTTTTTTTTTTATTATTATTTTTATTTAATTATTTAATATTTTTTATTTATTTTTTTATTATTTTTTAATTATTTTTAAATTATTTTTTTATTATTAAATTTATTTATTTTTTTAAGTGAGAGTGAGACACAGTTCTCATTCAGGTCCGCATTTTTTTTTTTTTTTTTTATTATTATTTTTATTGAATTATTTAATATTTTTTATTTATTTTTTTATTATTTTTTAATTATTTTTAAATTATTATTTTTATTATTTAATTTATTTATTTTTTTAAGTGAGAGTGAGACACAGTTCTCATTCAGGTCCGCAGTTTTTTTTTTTTTTTTATTATTATTTTTTATTGAATTATTTAATATTTTTTATTTATTTTTTTATTATTTTTTAATTATTTTTAAATTATTATTTTTATTATTTAATTTATTTATTTTTTTAAGTGAGAGTGAGACACAGTTCTCATTCAGGTCCGCAGTTTTTTTTTTTTTTTTATTATTATTTTTATTTAATTATTTAATATTTTTTATTTATTTTTTTTATTATTTTTTAATTATTTTTAAATTATTTTTTTTATTATTTAATTTATTTATTTTTTTAACCCCTTCATGACCTTGCCATTTTTTGCAATTCTGACCAGTGTCCCTTTATGAGGTTATAACTCGGGAACGCTTCAACGGATCCTAGCGATTCTGAGATTGTTTTTTTGTGACATATTGGGCTTCATGTTAGTATTAAATTTAGGTCGATAATTTTTGCGTTTATTTGTGAAAAAATCAAAAATATGGCAAAAATTTTGAAAATTTTGCAATTTTCAAATTTTGAATTTTTCTTCTGGTAAACCAGAGAGTTATGTGACACAAAATAGTTATGAAATAATATTTCCCACATGTCTACTTTCCATCAGCACAATTTTGGAAAAAAAAAAAAATTTTGTTAGGAAGTTATAAGGGTTCAAAGTTCATGAGCAATTTTTCATTTTTCCACCAAAATTTACAAAACCATTTTTTTTTGTGACCACATCCCATTTGAAGTCCCTTTGAGGGGTTTACATGACAGAAAACACCCAAAAGTGACACCATTCCAAAAACTGCACCCCTCAAGCTACTCAAAACTACATTCAAGAAGATTATTAACCCTTCAGGTGCTTCACAGGAACTAAGCAAATTGGAAACAAAAAAATGGATATTTTAATTTTTCTAACAAAAATGTTCTTGTATCCTCAATTTTTTCATTTTCACATGGGCAACAAGATAAAATGGATCCTAAAATTTGTTGGGCAATTTCTCCTGAGTATATCGATACCACATATGTGATCATAAACCACCGTTTGGGCGCACGGCAGGGCTCTGAAGGGAAAGAGAGCAATTTGACTTTTGGAGCTAATTTTCCATTCAAAAAGTGAAATGGAACTCCTTCACTTCTGAGCCCTGCCGCGCGTCAAAACAGTGGTTTATGACCACATATGAGGTATCGGTGTACTCAGGAGAAATTGCCCAACAAATTTTAGGATGAATTTTATCCTGTTACCCATGTGAAAATGAAAGAATTGAGGCTAAAAGAACATTTTTGTGAAAAAAAAGTACTTTTTCCATATTCACAGATCAATTTGTAAAGCATGTGGGGGTTCAATATGCTCACCACCCATCTAGATAAGTTCCCTGGGGGGTCTAGTTTCCAAAATGGGGTCACTTGTGGGGGAGCTCCAAAGTTTAGGCACACAGGGGCTCTCCAAACGCGACATGGTGTCCGCTAACAATTTGAATGGAAAATCACCTCAAATTGTTAGCGGACACCATATCGCATTTGGAGAGCCCCTGTGTGCCTAAACATTGGGGCTCCACCACAAGTGACCCCATTTTGGAAACTAGACCCCCCAGGGAACATATCTAGATGCATTGTGAGCACTTTGAACCAGCAGGTGCTTCACAAATTGATCCGTAAAAATTAAAAAGTAACCTTTTTTCCACAAAAATGTTTTTTTCATTTTCATGAATTAATTTGTGAAGAACCTGGGGGTTCAATATGCTCACCACCCATCTAGATAAGTTCCCTGGGGGGTCTAGTTTCCAAAATGGTGTCACTTGTGGGGAGCTCCAAAGTTTAGGCACACAGGGGCTCACCAAACGCGACATGGTGTCCGCTAACAATTTGAATGGAAAATCAGCTCAAATTGTTATTGGACACCATGTCGCATTTGGAGAGCTCCTGTGTGCCTAAACATTGAGGCTCCCCCACAAGTGACTCCATTTTGGAAACTAGACCCCCCAGGGAACATATCTAGATGCATAGTGAGCCCTTTGAACCCCCAGGTGCTTCACAAATTGATCCGTACGAATTAAAAAAGAAAATGTGTGTGAAAAAAAAAGTATTTTTACCTTATTATGGCTCAGTTTGTGAAGCACCTGGGGATTCAAAGTGCTCACTATGCATCTAGATAGGTTCCTTGGGGGGTCTAGTTTCCAAAATGGGGTCACTTGTGGGGGAGCTCCAATGTTTAGGCACACAGGGGCTCTCCATACACAACCTGGTGTTTGCCAACAATTGGAATTGTTAGCGGACACCAGGTCGCGTATGGAGAGCCCCTGTGTGCCTAAACATTTGAGCTCCCCCACAAGTGACCCCATTTTGGAAACTAGACCCCCCAGGGAACATATCTAGATGCATAGTTAGCACTTTGAACCCCCAGGTGCTTCACAAATTGATCCGTACAAATTAAAAAAGAAAATTTGTGTGAAAAAAAGTATTTTTACCTTATTATGGCTCAGTTTGTGAAGCACCTGGGGATTCAATGTGCTCACTATGCATTTAGATAGGTTCCTTGGGGGGTCTAGTTTCCAAAATGGGGTCACTTGTGGGGGAGCTCCAATGTTTAGGCACACAGGGGCTCTCCATATGCAACCTGGTGTTTGCCAACAATTGGAATTGTTAGCGGACACCAGGTCGCGTATGGAGAGCCCCTGTGTGCCTAAACATTTGAGATCCCCCACAAGTGACCCCATTTTGGAAACTAGACCCCCTAGGGAACATATCTAGATGCACAGTGAGCACTTTGAACCCCCATGTGCTTCACAAATTGAGACGTATAAATGAATAAAGAAACTTTTTGTGAAAAAACATACTAGTCTAGTAGTTACAATTCGCAGCATAGGGGACCCAATACATTTGGGTCTCTCCATGCTGAGGATTCCAGCCCCCTAGCTGCCAAGTTGTACCTGGCTGGCAACCAAAAATACGGCAAAGCTCCATGTCATTTTATTTGTAGAATTTAAAAAAAAAAAATGACATGGGGCTCTGCCATATTTTTGGTCCAGCCAGGTACAACTTGGCAGCTACGGACTGCCACCAGCCCCCAACTGCCTCATTGTACCTGGCTGGAACCAAAAATACAGCGAAGCCCTTTTTTTTTTTTTTAATTTCTAGAACTAATTCTAGAAAAAAATTACGTGGGGCTCCACCATATTTTTGGTCCAGCCAGGTACAACTAGGCAGCTGGGGGATGGAATCCTCAGCATAGAGAGGCCCAAGCGTTCTGGGCCCCCCCTGGTGCGAATTGCAGCCCGCAGCCACCCCAGAAAATGGCGCATTCATTGAAGCACCATTTTCTGGCGCTGTACCCACGCTCTTCCAGTTGCCCTGGTGCCAGTGGCTAACTGGGTAATAAAGGGGTTAATGCCAGCTTTTTATTGGCAGCTGGCACTAAGCCCGAGATTCATAATATAGGGCCAATGTTAGACCCGCCATTAGGAATTTCTAGTACGGTAAATAGTCAATAAATACACACAGAGAAAAATCTTTTTATTTGAAAAAAAAACAGACACAATTCGGACTCCATCTTTATTATAAAAAGATCCGACGTAGTCCACAACGAAGGTCCCACGACTCCCGATCGCTCCGACGTAGTCCATAATGAAGGTCCCACGACGTTCGATTGTCTCCGTCGTAGTCCACAACGAAGGTCCCATGCCGCTCGATCGCCTTTGCTTTCAGATCGCTACTCTGGAGCCCAATCCGTCAGCATGGTGATCGAGCTGCAGAAAGTGATCTGACACCCCGGGCGCAGTGACCCACTTTGTGCATCACTGCGTCCGGGCTGTCAGATCGCTTTCTGCAGCTCGATGCCCATGCAGGGAGATCGGGCTGCAGAGCAGCGATCTAAGAGCCTGGGCACAGTGACCCACTATGTGCATCACTGCACCCAGGCTGTCAGATTGCTTTGTGCAGCTCGATCCCCCTGCATGGGGATCGAGTTGCGGAAAGCGATCTGGCAGCCCAGGCGCATGTGATGCACATAGTGGGTCACTGCGCCCGGGGTGTCAGATCACTTTCTGCAGCTCGATGCCCATGCAGGGAGATCGGGCTGTAGAGCAGCGATCAAAGAGCCCGGGCGCAGAGACCCACCATGTGCATCAGTGCGCCCGGGCTGTCAGATTGCTTTCTGCAGCTCGATCCCCAGAATCCAGCTGCAGAAAGTGATCTGACAGCTCCAGCACAGTGATCACATAATGGTCACTGTGGATCACTGTGCTGGAGCTGTCAGATCATTTCCTGCAGCTAGATCCTCAGGATCCAGCTGTAGAAAGTGATCTGACAGATCCAGCACAGTGATCACATAATGGTCACTGTGGATCACTGTGCTGGAGCTGTCAGATCACTTACTGCAGCTAGATCCTCAGGATCTAGCTGTAGAAAGTGATCTGGCAGCTCCAGCACAGAGCTGTCAGATCCGGAGGCGGTGAAGAGGAGGAGGAGGAGCGGGACGCAGTGGAGACAGGGTGGCCGCCGGAGGGGTGAGTGGGAGAGGCGATCGCCGCTCTGGTGATCGGGGGGGCAGGAAGGGGGAAGAGGGGGGGTGACAGGAGAAGTAGGGGGGCACTTAGGAGGAAGCGGGGGCATGCAGGAGGAAGCGGGGGCAGGCAGGAGGAGGCAGGCGGCAGGAAGAGGAAGCGGGCGGCAGGGACAGGAAGCAGGCGGCAGGAAAAGGAAGCGGGGGGGTAAGAAAGATGAAGAGGGGGCAGGAAAGAGAGGTGGGGGGCAGGGGGACAGTTAGAGGATGACAGGGGAGAAGATTGGAGGGTAGGGATAGCAGTGGCAGACAGGGAAGCATTACAGGCGCGGTGATTTTCACTTTCACTTTTGAGTGCCAATCACCGCGCCTGTAGCCGGGGGGGTGGGGGTGGGGGCAAATCGACCCCCCCTGGGGTGTTGTACAACTCCCCATGTACCTGCAGGCCGAGTGACAGGTCAGTGACACCCTCACTCGACCTGCAGGAGCCCGATCATTCCATGGCCCAGGGGGTGGGCCAAGGGTCTGGAAGGGGTTGAGTGAGACACAGTTCTCATTCAGGTCCGCATTTTTTTTTTTTTTTTATTATTATTATTTTTATTTAATTATTTAATATTTTTTATTTATTTTTTTATTATTTTTTAATTATTTTTAAATTATTATTTTTATTATTTAATTTATTTATTTTTTTAACTCAGAGTGAGACGCAGTTCTCATTCAGGTCCGCCTTTTTTTTTCCCCATTGACATACATTAGCGGTGTGTCGGCGATTTTATGGCCGGCCACCTGGTTCTATTTGTCGGCCCTAAAATCGCGGACACACCGCTAATGCATGTCTATGGGCAGTCAGCTCGAATTCTGATTGGTCGGCGTTCAATCCGAAATCGGGCTGACTGCCCATAGACATGCATTAGCGGTGTGTCCGCGATTTTAGGGCCGACAAATAGAACCAGGTGGGCGACCATAAAATCGCCGACACACCGGTAATGTATGTCAATGGGTAAAAAAAAAGTCGGACCTGAATGAGAACTGCGTCTCAGTTTTGAGGGGCTCTTCTGATTGGCTGAGGGCAGTATACCGCGACCAATCAGAAGAGGGCCTGAGATCTCATTGAGGTAGAATGGGGGATTTTTCTTCCATTCTATCTTAATGAGAAGGAAGAGGACGTCGGAGGTGGAAGATCCCCGGGGCCGGACGAAGAGGCGAAGATGGCGGAAATAAGAGAGAAGACCCCGGGGCCGGAGGAAGAGGACGCCTGGCCGGACGGAGGAGTTGAGGATCGGACGGACGATCAGATGACTTGAAGGGATGTAAGTGATCGACGGGGGCGTTAGGTTAGGGGACAGCGGGGGCTTCGGGTGTAGGGCCTTAGGTGACAGCGGCGTTAGGTTAGGGGACGGCGGGGGCTTAGGGGATAGGCGGCGGGGCTTAGGGGGTATCGGCGGGGGCCTAGGATGCTACGGGGCTTAGGGGGTAGGGGCTTAGGGGCTGCTGCGGGGCTTAGGGGGTAGGGCCTTAGGGGCGGCGGTGGCTTAGGGGGTAAACGGCGGGGGCTTAGGATGCTGCGGGTCGGGGGTTAGGTGGTCGCGGCTTAGGGGATAGGGGCTTAGGGGGTATCGGCGGGGGCTTAGGATGCTGCGGGTCGGGGGTTAGGTGGTCGGGGCTGCTGCGGGGCTTAGGGGGTAGGGGCTTAGGGGCGGCGGTGGCTTAGGGGGTAGACGGCGGGGCTTAGGGGGTATCGGCGAAGGGTTAGGATGCTGCGGGTCGGGGGTTAGGTGGTCGGGGCTTAGCGGGTGGGCGACTTAGGGGTAGGGGCGGCGCAGGTGTTCGGGGCTTAGCGGGTGGCGACTTAGGGGTAGGGGCGGCGCACTGAGGGCGGCGGTGGCTTAGGGGGTAGACGGCGGGGCTTAGGGAGTATCGGGCGGGGGTTAGGATGCTGCGGGTCGGGGGTTAGGTGGTCGGGGCTTAGCGGGTGGCGACTTAGGGGTAGGGTTGGCGCAGGTGGTCGGGGCTTAGCGGGTGGCGACTTAGGGGTAGGGGCGGTGCACTGAGGGCGGCGGTGGCTTAGGGGGTAGACCGCTATGGTATACTACAGTGCCATGGCCATACGCCTGTCAGGTGTAAAGCGTATGGCCATGGGACTGTAGTATACCATAGCGGTGTACACTACAGTGCCGGGCGGCGGGGCTTAGGGGGTATCGGCGGGGGGTTAGGATGCTGCGGGTCGGGGGTTAGGTGGTCGGGGCTTAGCGGGTGGCGACTTAGGGGTAGGGGCGGCGCACTGAGGGGGTGGCTAAGAGCATGGCGCTGTAGTGTACACCGCTATGGTATACTACAGTCCCATGGCCATACGCCTGTCAGGTGTAAAGCGTATGGCCATGGGACTGTAGTATACCATAGCGGTGTACACTACAGCGCCATGCTCTTAGCCAGCCCTGGCTTTGTTAGCGAAGCGACTCGCAATGCCCGCTTCGCGGGCATTGCTTCGCAAGACTGCAACGACTCGCAATGCCCGCGAAGCGGGCATTGCTTCGTGAGTCGCCGTGGCCGCTACGCGGCCACGGGGAGAGTCCAGGCGAAGCTGCTCGCTCGCGCTAACAAAGCCACCGGAAGTTGCGCCGCTCCGACGGAAGTCGCTACGGCAATTATATAATAGATTACTGGCAGGAATCTACTGCGACGTTGCAGACAACAGGTAAGCACAAATAAGTGTCTCTGTATTTTTGCAGTGGTGGCAAGTAACAAAATGTTTATTGATAGGAACGGTCTAGAAGAAAGTAAAAAAGGCTGTGGGTGCACCCAGTCCTGGTAGACCGGACTGAGAAGGGGCATTTCAATGTTTTATACATGGATTTAAGTAGGTTAGGCTACCTTCAGATTTGCGTTCCTCTCCGCAGCGTTCTGAGGAGGGGATCCGCAATGTGACCGCAGCACCGCAAGCCCCTATCTTTATAATGGGAGCGCACGGTGCTGCGCTTGACTGCGCATGACCGTGCGCACCCATTCATTGCCATATGTGATCTGTGCGCAGGCGGATGCCTGCGTACAAATCACCCTGTCTTGTCCGCACCAGAAATGCAACATGTCGCGTTCGTGGTGCGGATGCGACTGGGTGATTTGTGCGCAGGAGTCCACCTGCGCACAGATCACATATGGCAGTGAATGGGTGCGCACGGTCATGCGCAGTCAAGCGCAGCACCGTGCGCTCCCATTATAAAGATAGGGGCTTGCGGTGCTGCGGTCACATTGAGGATCCCCTCCGCAGAACGCTGAGGAGGGGAACGCAAATGTGAAGGCAGCCTAAGTTTTCCATCGCCAAACATAAAATATGTGTACATAAAAATATTGCCTGATTTTACCTAATTTTATTTTTTTCTTTTACAGATATCCAGACATGTTTGTATCATTTTGTTGGATACGCATTGATGTTTCCAGTCGTTTGCTGCAGATCCTTTCCCTACACCTGACACATTCAAATACCCAGCTGAGAAAGGCAATGTCTGCTGAGTAAAGGATGTACGTCACACACACAGATAATTGTGCAGATATTGTTGGCAGATCTCTGGTTGCAGTGAAATCATGGACACATTGCTCCATGTTGTTGCTGTGTACAAATGTAACTATGTGTCCATGATTTCATTGCAACCAGAGATCTGCCAACAATATCTGCACATATATCTGTGTGTGTGACATGGCCCCTAGGCGGCCGTCACACTCATCAATATCGTGAGCGATATTGTTAGCAATCACGTGCACGCGCGATCGCTAACGATATCGCTCACATTGCTGGTGAGCTGTCACACAGACAGACTCACCAGCGATGTGGAGCAGCGAGATCGCTGGTAACTATGGTACACATCGGGTTACTAGGCGCCGCGCGGCGCTTAGTAACCCAACGTTTACCACAGATACCATCTCCCAGCATAGGCTCTGCCGCTGGGAGATCGTTCATCGTGGTGTCACACACCACGATGAAGCAGATTGAACAAGCGATTATCGCTTGATATGAGCTCCTGCTCTCATATCTGCGATGTCACGATCAAGCGATTTTACATTGTAAAATCGCATGATTGTACGCAGCGATGCACAAACGATATCGCTTAAGCGATCATAAAGCAGATCGCTTAAACTATATCGTTC
Source organism: Allobates femoralis (assembly GCA_033576535.1). Classification (NCBI taxonomy): domain Eukaryota; kingdom Metazoa; phylum Chordata; class Amphibia; order Anura; family Aromobatidae; genus Allobates; species Allobates femoralis. The sequence goes on along the minus strand of JARQOC010000001.1, from coordinate 390,060,916 downwards.
GCAATATTGAAACGTGTGACGGCCACCTTAGTTACATGCAAAATGTTATCACATGTTAAATTTGTATCTTTATAGGTGTAACAAAATACATATTTGTATTCACTTTTAAATACAGATTACACCAGTCCTTTTTTTTTTTTATCAAGGTCTGTAAAGTTTAATATAGTTCCCCTGCCCTGGTCTAAGGGCCACTTTACACACACCAACTTATCTGTCCAACTTCTGACCAACTTACTGGTTGCATGAAATCATGGACACAATGCTCCATTTTGTAACTGTGTACAATGGAACAATGTGTCCATGATTTCACTGCAACCAGCAAGTTGGTCAGAAGTTGGACAGATAAGTTGGTGTGTGTAAAGTGGCCATGATATTCACCCTCCAGCAACCTAAAGGCAACGTTACACACACAGATATCTGTTCAGATATTGGTCACAGATCTCTGGTTGCAGTGAAATCATGGACACATTGTTCCATTTTGTGACTGTGTACAAATGTAACAATGTGCCCATGATTTCACTGCAACCAGAGATCTGTGACCAATATATGTGTGTGTGTATCGTGGCCTTAAATGTTTTTTCTGGTCCAGTTGCACCGCAGCATTTTGTGACCATAACTTTTGACTGGTCTTCTAAAGGCCTCCGTTACATGGCACGACATCGTCAACGACATCGCTGATACGTCACAGGTTTGGAGGCGTACCAGCGACGTTGTTGTGACCTCGTTGTGTGTGACTGTGGCAAGTTGCTACGATAAATCGTTGGATCGGAGCTGACAGGTTTACCAACATGTTGGAAAACCTGACGATCTCAACTCCAGCAACCTGCGGTGTGACACCGCAATAACGATGTCGTGGACGACTTTGCCCATTCACAGCAATGAGCAGGAATCGTTCGCGGGGTTTGCGAAAGATACCTGCTCACAACATCGTTGGTGAGTTGTCCATGATATCTAGACGTGTGACATCTCACCAGCGATGTTGAAATGTCAAAAACGACCGCGTGCCCCCGAGATCGTTGCCGACATAGTTTCAACGTCGTGCCGTGTAACGGTACCTTTACAAGCGCTCAATTAAAGTCTGAAAACCAGAACGAAGCTCTCAAAGAGATATATTACCGTATATACTCGTGTATAAGCCGACCCGTGTATAAGCCGACCCCCTACTTTTGCCCCCAAAACCTGGGAAAATCTATTGACTCGCGTATAAGCCGAGGGTGGACCCCATCACAGGTATACAGCCCCAGCAGTGGTATACAGGCCCCAGCAGTATTATATACAGCAGCCCCCAGTGGTATATACAGCAGCCCCAGTGGTATTGCAGCCCCTATATACAGCAGCCCCAGTGGTATTGCAGCCCCAGTGGTGTATACAGCAGCCCCTATATACAGCAGGCCCAGTGGTATTGCAGCCCCTATATACAGCAGCCCCAGTGGTATTGCAGCCCCTATATACAGCAGCCCCAGGGTATTGCAGCCCAGTGGTGTATACAGCAGCCCCTATATACAGCAGCCCCAGTGGTATTGCAGCCCCAGTGGTATTGAGCCCCTGTATACAGCAGCCCCAGTGGTATTGCAGCCCCAGTGGTGTATACAGCAGCCCCTATATACAGCAGCCCCAGTGGTATTGCAGCCCCAGTGGTATTGCAGCCCCTGTATACAGCAGCCCCAGTGGTATTGCAGCCCCAGTGGTATTGCAGCCCCTATATACAGCAGCCCCAGTGGTATTGCAGCCCCAGTGGTAGTATACAGCCCCAGTGTAGTATCCAGCAGCCCCAGTAGTAATAAACAGCCCCCCTCCTTATCACGTCCCCCCCAGGCTGCGGCAGCTGTGAAAATAACAAACACTTTATACATCACCTTCCGGCGCAGCTCTCCGCTCCTCCGGTCCTCTGCCCTCCGCTCGCCGGCTTCTTCTTCCTTGATGTGCCGACTTCTGTGACGCGCGCAGGATGACGCCATTCTGCCGTCACATGACACCGGCACATCAAGGAAGAAGAAGCCGGCGAGCGGAGGACCAGAGGAGCGGAGAGCTGCGCCGGAAGGTGATGTATAAAGTGTTTGTTATTTTCACAGCTGCCGCAGCCTGGGGGGGACGTGATAAGGAGGGGGGGCTGTTTATTACTACTGGGGGACCCATATTAAGGAGGGGGGCTGTGTAGTGCAATATGCATGGCATCCCCCCGCCGCTGATGGACGGGGGGATGCCGTGCATATTCATTGCACTAATGAGGCGGCCCCACGTGACCGCCTGCGGTCACCGCGGCCCCCTCCTGCCTCCTCCAGCCCCCGGTCACAGCCCCCCCCCCCACAGCATACCGTATGACCCGTGTATAAGCCGAGGGGGGGACTTTTCAGCCCAATTTTTGGGCTGAAAAACTCGGCTTATACACGAGTATATACGGTAATCAGTGGCCTCTGGTGAAATCTATGAAACAATGGAGTTGCAGTCACGTCATAAACTGTCGTTAAGTGAAGTGACCAAACTGTTTGATCCATTTTGTCCTGTTACCCTTGGGAAAAAATAAAATTATGTAGGAAAGAACAGCCAATGGGATGTACTACAGCTTTTTACCCTAATATTTAATTCACACAATTGAGATGGGAGGAAGAGAGGTTGTGTTAATTTGTTGGACTGGGGTTGAGCTTGTACGCAGTCACCCTGATGTTACATTTAACCATGGATCGCATAAAAATCCTCATACTGCACTGCAGCTCTCATGACCTGATATTAACATATGCATATGAATACTGGATAACATGCTTGGTTCAGGAGAAATGATGCCCAGTCCAAGGAGTGTCCACGTACGAGTGTAACGACCAGGGCAGACGTCAGCACCTTGCCCACCGGGGCAAGTGCTGGGGCCCTGGACTGCCGCGGGGACCACATCTGTTGCAGGACCTTCACTGCTTCCTCCGCCTGATAGTGTTGGGCCCCTGGGTGCTGTGTATTTGCCCCTGACATGGAACCCCTGGTTGCCCTGTGGGGACCCCGTGTGCTGCCCACCTCCTGCTCTACCTTTTAACCTGTGCAGCTGGCAGCAGATCTCTAGCTTCTGCAGGAGGTGCAGGAGAAAGAGAAGAGATCTGCTGTCAGCTGCACAGGTTAGGAGGTAGAGTGGCAGGGAACAGCGCACAAGGGGTCCCCACAGAACATCCAGGGGCCCTATGTCAGGGGCAAATACACAGTACCCAGGGGGATCCCTGTCAGGGTCAAATACACAGAGCCCAGGGGACCCCTGTCAAAGGCAAATATGAAGCACCCAGGGGCCCCGTTCTGGAGGAGCCATTTTCCTGCTACTGCAGAGTAGAGGGGGCACCAGGCTCTGCAGAGAATGCAATATTCTTAGGGCTCTGCAGAGCATATAATGGGCCCAGTGTTCTGCAGATCATGTTATGATTGAATCTATTTTATTAAAGAATGGAAAGCAACATACAAGAAATGACAATAACATACGAACATAAATTACATTAATGACATGACGTTGGCAAGGAAGGTGAGCCCTTAAAAGATCAACAACCCGAGATTCTAGCGCGACCAAGGGGAAAAAGGCATCAGTTAACGAGCCATGAATACACGTACAGTATGTACATATGGGATTCCATCACGATAGAGCTATAAAGGCTACCGTCTCTGAGGTTGTGTTCATTCCCATCAATGTTACAATGAAAAGGGGAATGCTGCTCTGCCCAGCTGATACAGTATACAGGTATTTGTACCTGAATATAAGTCATATAAAGTAAATAACATCGAGTAATGAACACATTATTAAAACCGTAAGTAAAAGGAAAGGGTGAAGGGAAAAGGAAAACTGAGGGGAGGATTGAAGAAGGAGCATGAGGGCAGAAGATGCAAAGAGAACAAAAATGAGTAACATTCCTCAAATGTGAGCACGGGGACTGGGGAGAGGATTGGGGAAGGGGATAGTTGTCAGGACCCAACACCAACCCCTATGAATGCTCTCCGATCAACTTTGATAGTTCAGGAGTTTCCCTAAACATTATCCAGGGTTGCCATATGCGGATCAAACGGGTATTGTCACCCCCGGCTTCAGCCATCAGTTCCTCCATGCGATATATATCTGAAAATTCTGTTACCCACTCTGCCATAGTTGGCAATACATCTGAGCGCCAGTGGCATGGAATAACAATTCGTGCTGCTGTGATGCAGAACCGGAGGAGACTCCGCTTCTGAGCGGAGATAGGACCTGGGAGTATTGAAAAGATGGCTATTTGCGATGAGGGGGAGCCAAATTCCCCAGAGATCTTTTGATAATGTACCTCTCTCGGTTCCACAGCGCCAACATCTATCATCTACCGATTGAAAGATGGCCCGTAATGTTACGGGGTACAGATACCATCTAGTCAATATCTTAAAATTCTTCTCTTGAGCGTTCCCAGCCGGAGAGAGTTTGTGTGTGAAGAAGCCTTATTGAGGTCGTCCTCAGAGAACTTATAGCCCACCTCATCCTCACATGCGTGGGTATAGCTCGGCATCTCACCCCATTGTCCTTGGTGAGCTCCTTGTACAGAAGAGAGATTAGGTGTGTAGGAGGTGTCTGCTGCAGAAATAGATGTTCTAATCAAGTTGTGGAGGGACGAGAAGCTTTGTCAGCTGAGCTCTTCTTTGCGAACAACCTCAGTTGTTCATATTTTAACCAAGGGATTTCTCCTGTAAAGTTCCAAGGGACGTGAAGTCATTCTCTGTTCCAATTAGACCCATGCATATGTCAGAACTAATATGCCAACCCATGAATTTATCCCGATATCTGCCTGGGGGGAAATCCGGGTTCCCAAAAATTGGTGCCAATAGTTTAAAGGAACTGACCAACCCTTTCTTTAATTTTATATGGTCCCATAGCCGCACGGCTTCCCTTGCCAAAAACCCACAGATCCCCCACTCCTCCCGGTAATGTCTGCTGTTCTTCTTTTCCACGGAGGTATCGTAAAGGACTTCAAAGTCCATTTGTTCCAGTCAAGCCCACTGCTTAGAGCAGTGTAGAAACTGCCAGTCTAACAATTGCACCAGTAACGAAGCCTGGTGATAAATTTGTAGATCAGGGAGGCACGCAACACCCTTGGATTTCTGTGCAGTCAGAAGTGTGTATTTCAGACAGGGTTTAGAGTGCTTCCAAATGAAACGGATCGGAGGTGATCTAATGGTTTGGAAGAATGCATTTGGTGGAATAATCGGGACCTCATGGAACAAATACAAGAATCTAGGAAGTATGTCCATGTTAAAAGCATTCATTCGTCCAAACCATGAAATATTCCTTTGTCCATATTCCCGTAGGTTTTTCAGGGTTTTGTCCAATAGGGGTATATAATTTAGTTTGCATAAGTTCATCATGTCAGTCGAGACCTGAACCCCTAAGTATTGGATAGCTCCAGATTGCCAGCGAAAGGGAAAGTTTCCTCTGGCTCCTTCTATTTCATCCACTCCCATGGATATATTAAGGGCTTCAGATTTATGGTACTTTATTTTAAAATCGCTGACCTCCCCAAAACTTTTCCTGATCGCAACGGCCAGATGCTCCTATGGAGATAGAATCAACGGCGCAGTGTCAGACCCTTATTCGTGCAGAAGGGCCTGAATATAAAGCCGCGATCCTATGGAGGAAGCGGTTCCTCATACTTATCTGCCTGAGTGCCGAAAACATGAAACCCCAGTGTACACGGTCAAAGGCTTTCTCAGCATCAATAGATAACAATGCCAGTGGTTTATTCAGTGACTTAGCATGCGCCACTAACATGAGAGTTTTACCAATGCCATCTCTCGTCTCCGTCCCCTGTATAAAGCCCACCTGATCTGTGTGAATGACTGGGGGCAAAAGGGATGTTAATCTGTTGGCCAGGATTTTCGCGTAGAGCTTAACGTCAATATTAATAAGGGCTATCGGGTGGTAAATAGTCACCACAGTGGGGTCCTTGCCGGGTTTTGGTAGGACTGTGATGAAAGCTTCCAGGGATTGCGGGACAAAGGGGGAATCAATCATCGAATTAAAGACTTTCACCAGAAAAGGTCCAAGTTGCTTGCAAAATTTGTTTATAAAAATGTGGGGTGAAGCCATCTGGGCTTTCCCACTGGGGTATTTTGGATGACCTCTTCTATCTCTGTGGCTGTGAAGTCCTCCTCAAGTTGCATCGTCAAATTTGTATCTAATGTCAGGAGAGCAGTGTCCGAAACATATGTCTCTATACTTGGTTGAGGGTCAAACGGTGAGTGAGTTGAGCGGTCTGTATTGATATTGTACAGTCTCGTAATAGTGTCTGATCAGATCGATAATTTCAGTTGGATTTGATGTCTTGTGGCCATTCTGTCTCTGAAGGGAGGAGATGTAGGTAGTCTGGTTGCGTGGGTGCAAAAAAACGGGCTGCATTTATTAGCCTAGCAGTATAAAATACTTTAAGTGGTTTCTGTAAGGGTACCTTTACACACAAAGATAAATTGCTTGCAACTCACTGGTTGCAGTGAAATCATGGACACGTTATTCCATTTGTACATGGCAATAAAATGGAACAATGTGTCCATGATTTCACTGCAACCAGTGAGTTGCAAGCAATTTACAGTGTTGGCCAAAAGTATTGACACCCCTGCAATTCTGTCAGATAATGCTCAGTTTCTTCCTGAAAATGATTGCAATCACAAATTTTTTGTTATTATAATAATGAAAAAACACAAAAGAGAATGAACCAAAAAGCAAAACATTGATCATTTCACACAAAACTCCAAAAATGGGCTGGACAAAAGTATTGGCACCCTCAAGCCTAATACTTGATTGCACAACCTTAAGCCAAAATAACTGCGATCAACCGCTTCCGGTAACCATCAATGAGTTTCTTACAATGCTCTGCTGGCATTGTAGACCATTCTTCTTTGGCAAACTGCTCCAGGTCCCTGATATTTGAAGGGTGCCTTCTCCAAACTGCCATTTTTAGATCTCTCCACAGGTGTTCTATGGGATTCAGATCTGGACTTATTGCTGGCCACCTTAGAAGTCTCCAGTACTTTCTCTCAAACCATTTTCTAGTGCTTTTTGAAGTGTGTTTTGGGTCATTGTCCTGCTGGAAGACCCATGACCTCTGAGGTAGACCCAGCTTTCTCCCACTGGGCCTTACATTATGCTGCAAAATTTGTTGGTAATCTTCAGACTTCATAATGCCATGCACACGGTCAAGCAGTCCAGTGCCAGAGGCAGCAAAGCAACCCCAAAACATCAGAGAACCTCCGCCATGTTTGACTGTAGGGACCGTGTTCTTTTCTTTGAATGCCTCTTTTTTTCTCCTGTAAACTCTATGTTGATGCCTTTGCTCAAAAAGAGAGAACATTCTTCCAAAATGTTTTAGGCTTTCTCAGGTAAGTTTTGGCAAACTCCAGCCTGGCTTTTTTATGTCTCGGGGTAAGAAGTGGGGTCTTCCTGGGTCTCCTACTATACAGTCCCTTTTTATTCAGACACCGACGGATAGTACGGGTTGACACTGTTGCACCCTCAGACTGCAGGGCAGGTTGAACTCGTTTGGATGTTTGTCGAGATTCTTTATCCACCATTCGCACAATCTTGCGTTGAAATCTCTTGTCAATTTTTCTTTTCTGTCCACACCTAGGGAAGTTAGCCACAGTGCCATGGGCTTTAAACTTTTTGATGACACTGCGCACGGTAGACATAGGAACATTCAGGTCTTTGGAGATGGACTTGTAGCCTTGAGATTGCTCATGCTTCCTCACAATTTGGTGTCTCAAGTCCTCAGACAGTTCTTTGGTCTTCTTTCTTTTCTCGATGCTCAATGTGGTACACACAAGGACAAAGTACAGAGGTTGAGTCAACTTTAATCCATGTCAACTGGCTGCAAGTGTGATTTAGTTATTGCCAACACCGGTTAGGTGCCACAGGTGAGTTACAGGTGCTGTTAATTACACAAATTAGAGAAGCATCACATGATTTTTCTAACGGTGCCAATACTTTTGTCCAACCCCTTTTTTATGTTTGGTGTAGAATTATATCCAATTTGGCTTTCGGACAAATCTTTTTGTGTTTTTTTCATTGAAGACAAATTAAATGAAGATAATAATACCAAAGAATTTGTGATTGCAATCATTTTCAGGAAGAAACTGAGTATTATCTGACAGAATTGCAGGGGTGTCAATACTTTTGGCCATGACTGTATCTGTGTGTGTAAAGGTACCCTAATGAAGAGATTATTCGTTCAGAAAAGACTTCAAATTGTCTGTACATTTAATCAGTTCTGCTTGCACCTCCGCAGACAGATCCATTTTATGTGTCGCTTTGAGGGACTGTATTCTGTCAAGTAATTCCCTAATTTAAATTTTTAATTTGCTTGAGGTGGGATTTATGTTTGACAAGCACTCCACGAAGGACGCACTTAAGGGTTTCCCATTTAATAGGCATAGATGTGGTGTCCTGGGCATGGTCTTTCAGAAACATGTCTATGGTTGTTTTAATGTCAGCTGTACAGATCGAATACTTCAAGAGATTATTGTTCAATCTCCAGGACCACCGGTGTTCCACTGAGTCAGGAGGGTCAATATCTAAAAATACAGGAGCATGATCCGACCACAGGAAACTACCAATGGACGGTTTCGGGTCCCAAACCAGTGCACGATGGCTAAGGAGAAAAAAGTAAATCCTGTCGTATGAGTTGTGTGGTGTGGAGAAGAACGTATAATCCCTCACAGTAGGATTAATGAGTCTCCATATACCCATCAGTTGTAAGTCATGGAGATCTCTCTTCAAAGAGGACAATTGGCGAAGAGACAGATAAGATCTTACAGTGGTGGAGTCTACTGTCGGATTAAGAGTCAGATTAAAGTCACCTCCCAATATAACTACCCCCTCCGCGAAGTCAGCCACGGACCTAAGAAAGGTCCTAGCCGCCCTCACTTGGTCCCGGCTGGTAGTGTACCATCCTGCAATGGTATAAGTTGTCAAGAAAATCCTAAGTTTCAATAGTACATATCTCCCCTCCGTATCGACCATAGAGTCCAACACGGAGTGCTGGAGAGACTTGTAAATGGAGATAGACACTCCTCTAGAACGGGATTCTGAATTAGCGCTGTGGAACCATTTTGTGTAGTACCTATCATGGATATGAGGGACGTGTCCTGCTTTAATATGCGTCTCCTGCAATCAAGACATTCACTCTTTTCTTATGCATACCAGAAAGAACCTGTGATCTCTTCTGGGGTATATTAAAGCCCCTTATGTTTAATGCAGTGGTTCCCAACTCCAGGCCTCAAGGCACACCAACAGTGCATGTTTTCAGGATCTCCTTAGTTTTGCACAGGGGTTGAAATCATTACCTGTGCATTTGATCACATTAACACCTGTGCAATACTAAGGAAATCCTGAAAACCTGCACTGTTGGTGTGCCTTGAGGCCTGGAGTTGGGAACTTCTGGTTTAATGAGCCCAATTTAATCCTTTGTGTGTCTGGCTTACCGGGCATTGTAATACCGGATCAAATTCGAGGTATGCAGACTTGGATCAGGAAGGCAGACCGGTGCCAGGACCCAGCGACCACTGTAGAAAGGTAAGTACCGAAAGCAAGAGAATGGAGGGAAGATGGGAGATTAGAAGAAAAGGGAGGGCGGGAAGAAGAAGGGATAAAAGATGAAGAAGGAAGATTCTTGATAAAGGAATAAAGAAGGAAAAAAGGGGGGTTGTGAGAGGGGAAAACATTAAGTAGAAAAAGGCAGAAAAATATCCTATACAATCAAACTACAACTAGGTGCGGAAAGCCGCACCTCCACGATGTATCGTGGAACCTGTCGGAGGTATTAAGCAACTGCTGTGTACTACCAGCGATAAGCACAGCGCCTCCGGTGGGGTTGTGTACTCTACAAGGGGGAAGAGGAGGTGCCGTCTCCTCTGGTCTCCAACATAATATTGGTATGATGACCAACAACATTATATCTATAGGCACATATGACATATTTATCTGAGTACTTTGTATCCATGTGGACACCATATAAAAATAAATGTAGCTTATGTGTCCGCCATTAATAACAACAATGTTAAGCTCAACTATAGGAAGCGCCTAGAAACAATTAACATCTTAGCTTTGTTGCCTGTATGAATGTATTAAAGATTCTGGTTCCTGAAGGTAATCAGGGTCCATCAAAAGCAGGGTTTCCAGCTGCTGGCCGGGAACAGGCAGGATGGGGGCGTTCTCAGGGGTACATCAGTCTGTAGAACATGTAAGAAAAAAGTACTTAACAGTTATGTTTATCACACCGCAACCGGACGATAAACGGCCGCTTTCTCGCGACCTAGGGCAAAAGAGACCCTCGACAGTCAACAAAAGGAGCCTAGTTCCCCGTCCCCCGCCCAAACAATAGCAATGTTATCCCAAAAATAAATCGTTCTCTTTCATCGGCCTTCAGATTCTCTCGGTTCTCCCGTCTTCATCCCCCAGGCTGTCTGTTAGGCCTCCATTGTCTCCGAGGATGTTTCCCCCGCGGGGCGCTTCAGCTCTGTAGAAAGTTGGCATAGGCAGCCAGTCAGGGATGACTACTTCAGGGACCCCGTGGGCAGCCGAGAATGCCGGAACCCCACTGGGGTGGCTCAAGAGGTGCATTCTCCCTTCTTTCTGGACACGCAGGCAAAACGGGAACCGCCAAGTATAGGGAAGGTCATGTTGATGTAGTATTTCCAGCACTGGTCTGTGGGCCTTTCGTCTGTGTAAGGGCCATGGTGATAGGTCTGGAAGGTATATGTGTGTCCATATGGTTTATAGGCCTCACTCACCGAGTAGCTCCCATGACCGTATCTTTTAGTTGGTACTTATGGACGCAGCAAATTACATTTCTTGGCGGGTCTTGGTCACGGGGCCATGGGCCTAATGCTCAATGAGCGTGGTCCAACTCCAATGGGGTGTCACAGGGTTTTCCCAGTACCAAGTTGAAGATGTCTCGAAGGGTTGCCTCTAATTCTTGGGGGAATATGTTTTCTGGTAATCCCCTAATCGTCCAACATCTCTCCAAGGGTTTGCATCTGATGTGCCTGAGCAGCTATAGCCACCTCCTGGGCCTCAATTCTGTTAGTCAAGTAGGCTAAGATCTGGTCACGGGATTCCACTTTCTCCCCACATTGTTGGATATCATCCTTTAATAGGGAAAGTTCTGTTTTGAAGGAGGATTCCAGGCACACTATGCATTGCTCCATGTCCTGTGTCGTCGGGATATCATTTATCTTGTTGTATAGCAGTGTTAAATCAATGCCCATAGAAGTATGAGGGTTTCCCAGGCGGAACAGGTCTGTTGGAAAAAAAGTGAGGAGGCAGTGGAGGTAAGGGGTGCTGCTGAGTCTGTGACATAGTCATGCTGTTGTATGGCTCAGTGTGGCCTGAACGTCCCTGCATCTGAATCTCTTCTCTACCCTGTAATGTGGCAAAGACGGCAGGGGCATTGGAGGCATTTGGTGGGAAGCATCCCCATCCCCCAGATGGGTCAAATGTTGTGTGCCCATGAGAAACTGCATGCTCATTACTCCGGTCCCCTACCTTGGCAGTAGGCGTATTGGCGGTTTCCCCCTGTGTTGCACTGGTCCCGGAGTTCCGAAGCGCTATCTTGGGGAGGATGAAGTGTCCCCTGGGTCTCATTCTGAGGCGGCTGAGAGTTATATGGGGGGTCCATCCCGCACCCTCCGGCCTCGTTACGTTGCCCGCCCTCCTTTTGTACTTGCGTGACTGCTCCTGTTGTCTGCGGGGCCACCAGCTCCTCCTGTGCCGGATCCATCATGGCACCCGCAAATTCTTTCCCTCCGGCTCCTGCAAAGTAGCGGGAAATGCTGTGATGAGCCTTGGAGCCTTTTCGGGTGCTGTGGTTCCCTTCCTCCTCTTGGTGCTCATCGGGGTTGAGGTCATCTGGAAAGGGTGCTGGTGTGTCGGAAAACCAATGTAGGCGCATGAGCCCTCTGAAACACGTTCTCACTAGTGATGAGCGAGTACGCTTGTGACTACTCGGTACTCACACGAGTATCACTGTACTCAGGCTACTCGGCAAGTACCGAGTAATCTCGCGATACTCATGCTGTACTTGGGGTCCTCATCCCTGCATGTTGGCGCTCTTTAGAGAGCCAGCCCACATGCAGGGATTGGCTGGCAGTCACTGCAATGCCACAGCCCTGTTAGTTGTGGCATTGCAGTGATTGGCCGTCCCGCACAGCGTGACCGAGCCTTTATAAGACCCGGCCACGATGTGCTCTGCACACAGCCATCCAGACCGTCAATGTAGGGAGAGTGTCTGCTGCTGCTTAAGGGACAGATTTGCGGCCCTCATAGGTAGATCCGGAGCAGGGCTGCAAACTGCTGCTGACCAGAACAGTCCTTCTCAGGACTAATCTAGGAGGATATAGGCAGGGTGATCCAGATCGGAGTCCAAGCTTTCCAGTGACCAGAACAGTCCTCAGGAGACTGTTGTAGCTGACTAGCTGTATACAGGCAGGGTGTAATATCCATATCCAGCTTTCCTGTGACCAGAACAGTCAGGAGACTGTTGTAGCTGACTAGCTGTATACAGGCAGGGTCTAATATCCATATCCAGCTTTCCTGTGACCAGAACAGTCAGGAGACTGTTGTAGCTGACTAGCTGTATACAGGCAGGCTATCCATATCCAGCTTTCCTGTGACCAGAACAGTCAGGAGACTGTTGTAGCTGACTAGCTCTATACAGGCAGGGACTAATATCCATATCCAGCTTTCCTGTGACCATAACAGTCAGGAGACTGTTGTAGCTGACTAGCTGTATACAGGCAGGCTATCCATATCCAGCTTTCCTGTGACCAGAACAGTCAGGAGACTGCTGTAGCTGACTAGCTCTATACAGGCAGGGTCTAATATCCATATCCAGCTTTCCTGTGACCAGAACAGTCAGGAGACTGTTGTAGTTGACTAGCTGTATACAGGCAGGGTGTAATATCTATATCCAGCTTTCCTGTGACCAGAACAGTCAGGAGACTGTTGTAGATGACTAGCTGTATACAGGCAGGCTATCCATATCCAGCTTTCCTATGACCAGAACATTCAGGAGACTGTTGTAGCTGACTAGCTCTATACAGGCAGGGTCTAATATCCATATCCAGCTTTCCTGTGACCATAACAGTCAGGAGACTGTTGTAGCTGACTAGCTGTATACAGGCAGGCTATCTATATCCAGCTTTCTTGTGACCAGAACAGTCAGGAGACTGTTGTAGCTGACTAGCTCTATACAGGCAGGGTCTAATATCCATATCCAGCTTATCTGTGACCAGAACAGTCAGGAGACTGTTGTAGCTGACTAGCTGTATACAGGCAGGCTATCCATATCCAGCTTTCCTGTGACCAGAACAGTCAGGAGACTGTTGTAGCTGACTAGCTCTATACAGGCAAGGTCTAATATCCATATCCAGCTTTCCTGTGACCAGAACAGTCAGGAGACTGTTGTAGCTAACTAGCTGTATACAGGCAGGGTGTAATATCCATATCCAGCTTTCCTGTGACCAGAACAGTCAGGAGACTGTTGTAGCTGACTAGCTGTATACAGGCAGGCTATCCATATCCAGCTTTCCTGTGACCAGAACATTCAGGAGACTGTTGTAGCTGACTAGCTGTATACAGGCAGGCTATCCATATCCAGCTTTCCAGTGACCAGAACAGTCAGGAGACTGTTGTAGCTGACTAGCTCTATACAGGCAGGGTCTAATATCCATATCCAGCTTTCCTGTGACCAGAACAGTCAGGAGACTGTTGTAGCTGACTAGCTCTATACAGGCAGGCTATCCATAACCAGCTTTCCTGTGACCAGAACAGTCAGGAGACTGTTGTAGCTGACTAGCTCTATACAGGCAGGGTCTAATATCCATATCCAGCTTTTCTGTGACCAGAACAGTCAGGAGACTGTTGTAGCTGTATACAGGCAAAATGCGCAAGGGCGTTGGCAAGGGACAAGGAAGTGGACGTGATGGTGGTGCAGGCAGAGGCCGAGGTTGTGTGCAAGCACTAATTTCGCAACAACAAAGTGCCACATCTACTCGCTCGCACGTCCTGTCCCAAATTCTTGGGGCCCGCAGCAGTACACCGCTCTTGAACCAAGACCAGTGTCAACAGGTTGTTACTTGGATAGCGGATAATGCTTCCAGTCAGATTGGCACCTCCACAAACACACTGTCTTCCACACGGTCAAGTGTCAGTAGCCGTGATACTGCACCGCAGATTTCCCAACCTGATCCTCCTTCCTACCACCAGGCTGAGTACACGTCCACGGACATTACTGATCCCATACTTGGACACTCAGAAGAGCTGTACACGTATCCATTCGCAGAATCTGGCCTCTCGCCAGCTCCTGTTGAAGTGGGTGATGAGGAGAGCGTATGTACCGATGGCCAAATATTTGAGCAGCCACGTTCTCACGAAGGGAACGTTGGCAACGTGTCTCAACAAGGGTGGACGATGATGAGACACAATTGCCAGGAAGTCAGGAGGAGGATCAGGGTGCGGAAGAGGAAGACGACGTGGTGGATGATCCAGTAGCTGACCCAACCTGGCAGGAGGATATGCAGAGCAAGGACAGCAGTGCACAGGGGGAGAGAGGCGTAGCATCCCAACAGGCAGTAAGAAGCAGGGTGGTGTCCGCAGGCAGAAGGCAGGCAACCGTTCCCCGGAACAACAACACGACACAAGGTGCCTGTGCAAATGTTAGGTCTTCCCGAGTCTGGCAATTTTTTAAGTTGGCTCCAGATGACTCTAAAAAGGCCATTTGCAACACCTGCCATGCCAGCATCAGCAGGGGTACAAAAACTAGCAGCCTGACCACCACCAGCATGATCAGACACATGTCAGCCAAGCACCCGACTTTGTGGGAAGTACAACAGAGTCGAGGAACGGTGCTTGCTGATGTCACTGCTACGTCTTCGTGTGTTGTGCGTGCGAGCCAATCCCCTGTCCATGCTGCCCGCGAACAAGCCTCCGGACCAGCACCTGATGTTGCCCACGCACAAATAACATCACCATCCAGCACGTCCTTGTCCCAGCGCAACGTGCAGTTATCCATTCAGCAAACATTTGAACGCAGGCGCAAATACGCTGCCAACGCCCCACATGCTCACATTTCGCGACTGCTTGCGCTAGAAATGTTACCTTTCCGGCTGGTGGAGACGGAAGCATTCCGCGACCTGATGGCGGCTGCTGTCCCACGTTACTCGGTCCCCAGCCGCCACTATTTCTCCAGGTGTGCCGTCCCCGCATTGCATAACCACATGTCACAAAGCATCACACGTGCCCTGAACAACGCTGTTTCAGCAAAAGTCCACCTAACCACAGACACGTGGACAAGTGCTTGTGGGCAAGGCCGCTACATCTCCTTGACGGCACACTGGGTTAATATTGTGGAAGCTGGGACCCAGTCTGAGCGAGGGACGGAACACATCCTTCCCACACCAAGGATTGCAGGCCTTACCTCAGTCATGGTTTCACCCACACTCTACAGTTCCGGAATGTCATGCTCCTCAGCCTCCTCCTCCTCCTCCTGTGCATCCTCATCCACTTTTCCCTCCACACCAGTCCCAAGCTGGAAGCACTGCAGCACTGCCTCTGCGAAGCGGCAACAGGCTGTGCTGAAGCTAATATGCATAGGTGACAAACCCCACAATGCAGAAGAGGTGTGGACAGCTCTGAAACAGCAGGCAGATCACTGGCTCACACCTCTGAACCTAAAGCCAGGAAAGGTCATGTGTGACAATGGCCGGAACCTGGTGGCAGCTTTGAGGCGAGGCCAGCTGACCCATGATCCATGCGTGGCCCATGTGCTCAACCTGGTGGTTCAGCGGTTTCTAAAGTCATACCCAGAGCTGTCTGATCTGCTGGTAAAAGTTTGCCGCCTGTCTGCACATTTTCGCAAGTCACCTGCTGCTTCAGCCGGCCTTGCCGGCTTTCAGCGCCGTTTGCGTCTTCCGGCCCACAGACTGGTGTGTGATGTCCCCATGCGTTGGAATTCAACTCTGCACATGTTGGTCAGGATATGTGAGCAGAAGAGGGCAGTTGTTGACTACCTGTATCACCTAAGCCGTCGGGAAATGGGTCAAACTCCACACATAACACCTGAGGAGTGGAGGTGGATGTCCGACCTATGTACCGTCCTCCAAAACTTTGAGGACAACACCAAGATGGTGAGCGGCGATGACGCCATTATTAGCGTCACCATACCGCTACTCTGCCTTCTAAAACGGTCTCTGCTCAAAAACAAAGATGATGCATTGCAGGCGGAGCGCGATGAGTTTGAGCAAGAAACAGTAGTGGGTGTGGGTGATAACACACAGCCCAGCCTCATCTCATCACAAGTGCAGTGGAGGAATATGACGAGGAGGAGGAGGAGGAGGATGAAGACATGGAGCAACTCTCTGGCCAAATTGAGGATATGACATGCACACCAGTCATACCCTCGCTTCAGCGTGGCTGGCCAGAGGACAGGGGAGATGAGGAGGAGGACAGCATGTTCAGTCATCATGTTGGTCAGGATACTGAAGTGATGGCTGTGAAGAGTCTGGCGCACATGGTTGACTTTATGGTAAGCTGCCTGGCTCGTGACCCTCGCGTTCAGAACATCTTGGCCGACAATCACTACTGGTTGTCAACACTCTTAGACCCACGCTACAAGGAGAACTTTATGTCTCTTATTCCTGAGGCGGAGAGGTCAGCCAAAATGCAGCAGTTCCAGAAGGCCATAGTCACGGAAGTAGGCAAAGCATTCCCCTCACAAAACGCTAGCGGCATAGGTCAGGAATCGGTGGACAACCAAGGCGTACGGCCGAGAGGGACACAAGTCCAATCCGCCAGAGATAGGGGAACAGTCTTTACGATGTGGGACAGTTTTCTCAGCCCCTCACGTACCACAGTACCTGAGGTGCGGGGTAGTGCCACAAGAAATGCTAAGTTTGGCCAGATGCTGAAGGAGTACCTTGCAGATCGAACTGTACTCCGACATTCCTCTGTGCCTTACAATTATTGGGTTTTCAAGCTGGACACGTGGCATGAATTGGCTCTCTACGCCTTGGAAGTCCTGGCCTGCCCTGCCTCTAGCGTTTTGTCAGAGCGTGTTTTTAGTGCCGCAGGTGGAATCATTACTGATAAACGCACCTGCCTGTCAACTGAAAATGCTGACAGACTGACTCTGATCAAGATGAACAAGGGTTGGAAGGGGCCAGACTTCACCACACCAACAGCAAATGACAGCGGAATTTAAATTTTGTTATGGGAATTTGCCATGTACCTCCACTCACCCATGGGTACACACTTCTGGACTTTGGCTAATCGCTGGACTGCTCCTCCTTCTCCTCATGTGCCACCATGATGACCGTTACAAGAATTAGGCTGTTGTTTCAGGTATACCCCCAGTGGTAAATTTTTTCGCCCATTCTTTTAGAATGGGCATTACAACGACAGGAGACCCGCTCCTTTTCAATGGGAAAAATGTTTTGAGGCCCTCATGCACGTCTCTAGCCAGGGACAATGTGGAGCCTCCCAATTTTTGGCTGCCCTGCCAAAGGGCTATACTACAATACACCCACTTCAGGTTTACAGGCCCTCCTGCACGTCTGTATCCAGGGGCATTGTTGAACCTCCCAATTTTTGGCTGCCCTGCCAAAGGGCAATACTACAATACACCCACTTCAGGTTTACAGGCCCTCATGCATGTCTGTATGCATGGGTCATTGTTGAACCTCCCAATTTTTGGCTGCCCTGCCAAAGGGATATACTACAATACACCCACTTCAGGTTTACAGGCCCTCCTGCACGTCTGTATCCAGGGTCATTGTTGAACCTCCCAATTTTTGGCTGCCCTGCCAAAGGGCTATACTACAATACACCCACTTCAGGTTTACAGGCCCTCCTGCACGTCTGTATCCAGGGGCATTGTTGAACCTCACAACTTTTGGCTGCCCTGCCAAAGGGCAATACTACAATACACCCACTTCAGGTTTACAGGCCCTCATGCATGTCTGTATGCATGGGTCATTGGTGAACCTCACAATTTTGGACTGCCCTGGTAAAGGAAAATACTACAATACACCCGCTTCCTCAAAATGGGCACATTATGTCAAGACAGGGCTTCATGTACGTCTCTTCTCAGGGACATCGGAGTGCCACACAATGTTTTTACGTAAAATCTTTCATGTAATCACAAAAAGTAACATACACCTGCTGTATCTCACTATTGGGTATGTGCCCTTAACATTTCCACCCTAAATATTCATTTTGGTGTCATTTTGGAAGGTTTCTGCTAACTCCGTACAATTGGCGTGAATCTCGGACAACATTGTTCACAGCTGTGACTTTTGAGTGAGAAATGCTTACAGGGGTCTTCCCCATGGTGTTGCCATGTCATCTGAGCACTCTTCTGAGACATTTGTGACATTTTTAGGGTTTCTACATGCTGCCGGCGGTCATTTCATAAAAATACTCGGGTCTCCCATAGGATAACATTGGGCTCGGTGCTCGGGCCGAGTACACGAGTATCTTGGGATGCTCGGCCCGAGCATCGAGCACCCAAGCATTTTGGTACTCGCTCATCACTAGTTCTCACTCCTTGCTGGTCATGCCACGCCCCCCTGCAGATCATGTTATTTGCCCAGTGCTCTGCAAAGCATACAATGTGCCCAGTGCTCCAACAGCAGAGCATGCAATGTGCCCAGGGCTCTGCAGAGCATGCAATTTGCTCAGCTTTCTGCAGAGCATGCAATGTGCCCAGAGCTCTACAAAGCCTGTAATGTGCCCAGTGCTCTGCAGATCTTGTAATGTGCCCAGTGCTCTGCTGTTTGTGCTCTGCCATCCGTTGTGCTCTGCCATTTGGTGTGCTCTGCCGTCCGTTGTACTCTGCAGTCAGTGTGATCTACTGTCTGATGGGCTCTGCTGTCAGTGGGCTCTGCCATCCGAGGTGCCCTGCCATCCAGTGTGCTCTGCAATCAGTAGGCTCTGCCATCCAGTGTGCTCTGCTGTGAGTGTGCTCTGCCATCCGGTGTGCACTGCTGTCAGTGTGCCCTCTCCAGCTGCTCACATCTCATTAATCAGTTACTATCGGTTCTGAGGGATCTGGTGATTGGCAGGTCCAGTGCTCTGTTTATTATTGATGATGATGATGATGATGATGATGATGAAGGCTAGACTGAATTAAAACATCGCTATTAGGCAATGTGTCGACTACAAAATAGTGGTGCAGATTTTTTTGCGGTCAGAATATAGGTCCTTTATATTATACAACCCCTGCAAAAATTATGGAATCAACTGGCTCGGAGGATGTTCATTCAGTTGTTTAATGTTGTAGAAAAAAAGCAGATCACAGACATGGCACAAAACTAAAGTAATTTCAAATGGCAGCTTTATGGCTTTAAGAAACACTAAAGCAAATCAAGACAAAAGATGTGGTTGTCAGTAAGGGTGCCTTTTTTCAGACAAAGCAGAGTGAAAAAATTATGGAATCACTCAATTCTGAGTGATTACCGTATATACTCGTGTATAAGCCGACCCGTGTATAAGCCGACCCCCTACTTTTGCCCCCAAAACCTGGGAAAACCTATTGACTCGTGTATAAGCCGAGGTATACAGTCCCCCCCAGTGGTATACAGCAGCCTCCCCAGTGGTAGTATACAGCAGTCTCCCCCTGTGGTAGTATACAGCAGTCTCTCCCTGTGGTAGTATACAGCAGTCTCCCTCTGTGGTAGTATACAGCAGTCTCCCCCTATGGTAGTATACAGCAGCCTCCCCCTGTGGTAGTATACAGCAGCCTCCCCCTTTGGTAGTATACAGCAGCCACAGAGGTATATACAGTAGCCCCAGTGGTAGTATACAGCAGCCTCCCCAGTGGTAGTATACAGCAGTCTCCCCCTGTGGTAGTATACAGCAGTCTCCCCCTGTGGTAGTATACAGCAGTCTCTCCCCTGTGGTAGTATACAGCAGTCTCCCCCTGTGGTAGTATACAGCAGTCTCCCCCTGTGGTAGTATACAGCAGCCTCCCCCTGTGGTAGTATACAGCAGCCTCCCCCTGTGGTAGTATACAGCAGCCACAGAGGTATATACAGTAGCCCCAGTGGTAGTATACAGCAGCCTCCCCAGTGGTAGTATACAGCAGTCTCCCCCTGTGGTAGTATACAGCAGTCTCCCCCTGTGGTAGTATACAGCAGTGTCACCCCTGTGGTAGTATACAGCAGTCTCCCCCTGTGGTAGTATACAGCAGCCTCCCCCTGTGGTAGCATACAGCAGCATCCCCCTGTGGTAGCATACAGCAGCCACAGAGGTATATACAGCAGCCCCTCCCCTGTGGTAGTATACAGCAGCCCCCCCCTGTGGTAGTATACAGCAGTGCCCCCCCCCCTGTGGGTATACACAGCCCCCCCCCCCCCCCCCCCCCCGTTGCTGCCACACACCTGTAAAAGGAAGCGCTTTCATACTTATCCTCCTGCTGTCACCACGGGCATCCTCCGCTCTCCTTCTTGCTTGCACCCGGCGTCCATCCATATGACCGCGCACAAATAATGACGTCATTATTTGTGCGCGGTCACATGGATGGACGCCGGGTGCAATCAAGAAGGAAAGCGGAGGATGCGCGCGGTGACAGCAGGAGGATAAGTATGAAAGCGCTTCTTTTTACAGGTGTGCGGCAGCAACGGGGGGATGCTGTGTATACCCACAGGGGGGGGCACTGCTGTATACTTCCACAGGGGGGGGCGGAGGAGCGCTGACAGTGCAATGTAATATGCACCGCTCCCCCTGCCGCTGATGGACAGGGGATGCAGTGCATATTGCATTAGACTAATGAGCGGGGGCACATGACTGCCCGCTCACTGTACAGCCTCCCCCACCTCCTCCAGCCCCTGGACACCGGCCCCACACACTCAGCCATCACTGACTCGTGTATAAGCCGAGGGGGGCACTTTTCAGCACAATTTTTGTTCTGAAAAACTCGGCTTACACGAGTATATACGGTAAATTATGGAATCAACCTGTAAATTTTAATTCCCAAAACTAATACCTGCATCAAATTAGATCTGCTCGTTAATCTGCAGCTAAAAAAGAGTGATCATACCAAGTTGCACCAAGTGGACTGACATGAATCATGGCTCCAACACGAGAGATGTCAACGCAATGTTGCAAAAGATGTTGGTTGTTCACAGTCAGCTGTGTATAAAATGTGGACCAAATGCAAACATGGGATGGTTGTTAAAGGCAAACATACTGGTAGACCAAGGAAGACATCAAAGCGTCAAGACCGGAAACTTAAAGCAGTATGTCTCCAAAACAGGAAATGCACAACAAAACAAATGAGGAACGAACAGGAAGAAACTGGAGTCAATGTCTGTGACCGAACTGTAAGAAACGGCTTAATGGAAATAGGATTTACATACAGAAAAGCTACACATAAGCCATCATGAACACCTAAACAGAAAAAATCAAGGTTACAATGGGCTAAGGAAAAGCAATCGTGGACTGTGAATAACTAGATGAAAGCCATATTTAGTGATGAATTGCGAATCTGCATTGGGCAAGGTGATGATGCTGGAACTTTTGTTTGGTGCCGTTCCAATGGGATTTATAAAGATGACTGCATGAAGAGAACATGCAAATTTCCACAGTCATTGATGATATGAGGCTGCATGTCAGGTAAAGGCACTGGGGAGATGGCTGTCATTACATCTTCAATAAATGCCCAAGTTTACATTGATATTTTGGACAGTTCTCTTATCCCATCAATTGAAACGATGTTTGGGGATGATGAAATCATTTATCAAGATGATAATGCATCCTGCCATAGAGCAAAAACTGTGAAAACGTTCCTTGACCTTATGTGTCTTCTTTCAATGTCATGGCCTGCAAATAGTCCAGATCTCAATCCAATTGAAAATCTTTGGTGTAAGTTGAAGAAAATGGTCCATGACAAGGCTCCAACCTGCAAAGCTGATCTGGCAACAGCAATCAGAGAAAGTTGGAGCCAGATTGATGAAGAGTACTGTTTGTCACTCATGAACTCCATGCCTCAGAGACTTCAAGCTGTTATAAAAGACAGAGGTGGTGCAACAAAATACTAGTGATGTATTGGAGTGTTCTTTTGTGTGCTTTTCATGATTCCATCATTTTTTCCTCAGAATTGAGTGATTCCATAATATTTTTCCTCTGCTTCATCTGATAAAAATTACCCTTACTGACTACATTTTTTATCTTTATTTATTTTAGTGTTACTTAAAACCATAAAGTTTCCATTTGAAATGACTTTAGTTTGTGCCATGTCTGTGATTTGATTTTTTTCTAAAACATTAAACAACTGAATAAACATTTTCTGGACCAGGTAATTCCATAATTTTTGCCAGGGGTTGTATATATTTACCCAGTATGTGTTCAATGGGCCCATAGAGACGCATTCGCTTGGGGCTCACAAAAACCCTTGGCCTTAGTAACGATGGCCCTGGTAACGGCCATTTAATTATGGCTCAAATTTCATTTGGTTTTGCATTGATTTTTAGGATGATGTGCTATGATCTAAATTATTCTGTCTGTACTTACATAATCCATCTTCTTTGTGAGTGTGTTTTTTATTATTCTTTTTTTTTTCCTTTTCAGATTTCTGGCCACAGGAGAGAGGTCTGTATCCCTTTGTCAACAATTAACAGTTGGTAAATCCACCATTCCCAGAATTGAGAGATGTACATGCAATGTGATCTGGCAGACGTTGCTGCCCGTTATGATGCCTTCCCCAACCAAGGAGACTTAGCTATAGTTTGCAGCAGGCTTTCAAACTGTATCTAACCTTCCCAACTGCATAGGTGCTGTTGATGGTAAACTTGTAAAGGTTTAGAAAGCCACCTCTATCAGACTCACACTTCTTTTATTATAAGAAGTATTTTTCGTGGTTCTTATGTTGGAGGGTATTGCACATTACAATTTTGTTTCTATTGACGTTGGTGTTTATGGGGGTAGTGGGAATTCTCAGATCATGCAAACATCACAAGTTGGTCTTCAAATTCTGCAAGATTTTGATTTTGGAATCATGAGTAGTCAGTGGAGGATCTTTTACTCTGCCATCCAGTTGGAACAGGACACTGTGATTAAGGCATGCTGTGTACGCCGCAACTGTGCTTGAATGTACAGATCTGAGGTAGTTGAGGAGTCACAGCAGGCAAGTATTTCATCCAGTGAGTAACTTGGGTCAGGCCAGCTTGGGTGTGAAGGTGCTGGGTGGTCGCATTTAAATTTGGAGCTTGACGAGCTTCGCCATATACTTGAAAAGTCTAGACTGGTATGGCAACACATTGTAGCTGTGCAATTGATACAGCAGGTGGTGTGGCTCCTGGTTGCCAAGCATTCTGTACGCACTTTACACTCTGTTCAGGGGAGGCAATGGTTGTGGTGATTCATATGCATCTAGTAGACAATGTGCTACTGATGTAACTGTGAAGTGTTCTGATTGGGGTATTTTTCTTATTCTAGTAGCCGGAGAATAAGCGAAATGTAGGAACTTACCCTCCACATGAGAACGTCTTAGCAAGCTGATTGCCTCTTGTTTGATGGGGTCGGATTCGCTCCCAATTTCTTTCCCCATCTTGTTATCCTTCGCTTTGGTGGGTGATCCTTCTTTTCTACCGGCATATACACTTATTGGTTGACATGAGGCAGCTGAATTAGTGGCGGAAGCACATATTCCTGCAACTGCGGAGATGCCTGCAGCTGTATATGACTGCCACAAAGGAGGCAGGCAAACAAAAGCTGGTCTTGCTCTCTGTATTGTACAGACTGAGAGACACATCTTTACTTTCCTCCAAAAAAAGAAACTATAACAAATTAATTATAACAAATTATTTTGAATACATGATATACACAATCAGATTATAACCCACAGTTCAAATAGAATCTATATACTTGGCCATGTTCACACACATGCGTTTTTTTGCCCATCCCTGCGTTTTTTGGGCTGTAAAAAAAAACGCAGGTACATTTGAGTGTACATGCGTTTTTCAGCCCCACTTGCGTTTTTTCCCCCAGACCAAAAAACGCTGCATGCAGCTTTTTGGTTGCTGTAAAAAAACGCATGTGCGCTTTCCCAAAAACGCATGGGACCCAATGGGAAATGCAAGCGTTAACGCTGGCCACATATAGACACATGCGTTAACGCTAGCGTTTTTTGGAAATGTCCCAGCAGCTTGTGGGAAAAAATTTTTTTTCACCAGCACCCCCCCCCCCCCCTATATAAACAAGAAAATTAAAAAAATTTTTTATGATAGCACCCCCCCTTGGTCGGCAGGAAAACGGAAAAAAATGCCATTCGTCTTTTGTTATTTGGGTGTTTGGTGAAAAAATGACTAATTGCAAAAACGTTTTGAAAGCTTTCACACACACAAGGCACATTTTTTGGCACTCTTAAAAAAACGCAAGTGGTTTTAGGAGTGCTAAAAAAAAACGCAAATTGTGTGTGAACATGGCCCTTGTCTTTTGTGCTGCTCAGCTCCTGCAGAACTTCGTAGGCCTGCCGACACACAGGCAAACTGTTGCTGTAGTCCATTTTGTGCGGTTGCCCCTACCAACCGAGCTTGTAGGCCTCGTGTTCCACCTTCTAGCACCAAATGTAGTGATTTGCTCACTGAGCATGTTGGGGGACACTCAAAGGGTAGCGGAATTGAGGCAAACAGGCACATTTTTCCATAAAAAAAAGTTCAGCAGTTTATTAACACCTCATAAACAGCAAAGAGTGCACAGTCCATTTACATCAATGGAACATTAGTGACATACCAGTCTGTTCCAATGTCACATTCAACCACCTGGCATTTACTTTATTATTTTTTATTAATGGTATTTATTATTATAGCGCCATTAATTCCATGGCGCTTTACATGTGTAGAAGGTAAACATAGATAAGTACAATAAACATGGACAATATAAGGCACACAGGGACAGTAGGATAGAGGACGCTGTCCGCGAGGGCTCACAATCTACGAGAGGATGGGTGAGGATACAGTAGGAGAGGGTAGAGCTGATTGTGCGGTGGTTTGGTGGACTGAGGCTTACTGCAGGTTGTAGGCGTGTCGGAGGAGGTGAGTCTTCAGGTTTCTTTTGAAGGTTTCCAGAGTAGGTTAGAGTCTGATATGTTGGGCAGAGAGTTCCAGAGTATAGCGCATGCACGGGAAAAGTATTTTATGCGGGGGAAGAAGAGATGAGGGGGGATTAGAGGAGGAGATCGTGAGTGGATCACAGGTTGTGTGAGGGAAGATATTGGGAAATTATATCGCAAATGTACGGAGGAGACAGATTGTGAACGGCTTTGTATGTCAGAGTAAGGGTTTTAAACCGAGGCCTCTGAGAGATGGGAAACCAGTGAAAGGCTTGGCAGAGAGCAGAGGCTGGGGAATAGTGGGGAGACAGGTGGATTAGTCGTAAAGCAGAGTTTAGGATGAATTGGAGTGGTGCAAGAGAGAGGGGAGGCCAGCGAGTAGGTTACAATAGTCAAGGCGGGAGATGATGAGGACATGGACAAGTGTTTTTGCAGTGTCGAGGTCGAGGAATGAACGGATCTGGGAAATATTTTTGAGTTGGATTCGGCAGGAGGTGGCAAGGGCTTGCAAATTTGGCTTGAAGGAGAGGGCAGATTTGAGGATGACCCCAAGGCACTGAGTGTGGAGGACTGGGGAAGAGTGAGCAGCCATTGATGTTGATGAATAGATCAAGTGGGAGTGAAGTGGGTTGGGGGAAAGATAATGAATTTTGTTTTGTCCATGTTTAGTTTCATAAAGGGAGCGTTAAAGAAAGACAAAATAGCGAACAGAAAATGCGGAATTTTGCATAGTAAGGAGGTGATGTCGAGTCAAGAGAGATAGATCGGAGTGTCATCAGCGTAGAGATGATACTGCAGACTGAGGGATACAATGAGTGACCCAAACCGAGGGTGTAGAAGGAGAAAAGTAGGGGACCAAGAACCAAGACTTCGGGGACACCGACAGATAGGGGGTGGGATGAAGAGATGATGTGTGAGAGGGTGACACTGAATGTCCTGTCTGTTAGATATGAAGAGATCCAGGAGAGGGCCAAGTCAGTGATACCAAGAGATTCAAGCATCTGAAGTAGGAGGGAATGGCCTACTTTGTTGAAGGCGGAAGACAGGTCAAGGAGGAGGAGGACGACAGAGTATTGCCGTTTGCTCTTGGCAGTTAATAGGTCGTTGGTAACTTTGGTTAAGGCTATTTCGGTGGAGTGATGCGGTCGGAAGCCAAATTGTAGGCAGTCAAAGAGGAAGGAGGAGGAGAGGTGGGTGGACAACTCAAGGTGGACGTGGTGTTTCAGTAGTTTTGAGCCAAAGGGGAGAAGTGATATGGGGTGATAGCTGGAAACACAGGATGGGTCAAGGGAGGGCTTTTTTAGGATGGGTGTGATCAAGGCATGTTTGAAGGATGAGGGGAAGACAACAGTAGTAAGTGATAAGTTGAAGAGCTGGGTTAGGGTTGGGATGAAGACTGAGGTGAGGCTAGGAATGAGGTGGGATGGGAAGCAGGTCATGGGCAGTGGTGGTGAGGTATGCTTTTAAAAGAAGGGAGTAGAGCTGATATTTCATGGAGGAGAAGCAGCCTTTGGAAGCAGAGGGCAGTGTAGTTGTGATGAGGAGCTGTGGGGACAGTGGACAAAGCTGTCTCTGATTTTATCAATCTTCTGCTTGAAGAAAGAGGGAAAGTCTTCGGTAGAGATGAGAGGGAGGAAGAGCAGGCGGACAGAACACTTACAGAGAACTTTCATAGTTCATTACAGTTGTCAGTGCAGGCATCACAACCCACAGACACTGACCTCACAGTCCACCATCCATGAATCTGCCTCACTGGGATCACCAACTCCTATTGGTTCCAGGCCCTCAGCAAATCTGAGGCTTCCTGATCACAGAGACATTGCAGGCTTCCTCATGGTCTCCTCAACGTGTGTCTTCCAGGACACCAACCACTTCCAAGCATTTCATCCAGGTGCCTTCCAGGACAATGGCTGTTTCAAAACAGAGAGTGAGCCCTCACAGGTTCTGACAGTCCCCAGACATCCATGGTCTCTCTTTCGGCCCACATGTGCTCACGCAAACACACATTATAAGGTATGAGCCACACCCATCATTTCAGCAACTTGCAAACTTAACCCTTATGGCACCACAAGTCCCATAGTGACTGTTCTGGGTTGCTATTGCAGATTATAACTTGATTAACTACAATGCCCAGCATACATATTTGCAATGCAGCAAGCCGCTGCATTGCTGTATGTATTATGAGGTAGCGCACCCTGGGGGACACGCTTGGCAGCAGAATTGACGCACACGGGAATGGATTCTTCTAAAAGTTAATCGGTTTATTCTAGACTTCTTAAACCGTGCTCCATAACACAAACATGAGGTTTTCCTTCAGCTTCAACATAAATGTCCATATATCTCCATAGATCATTTATCTCAATTATCATAATGAATAGATTCCTGTACAGGTTGAGGTACACTTCTCCCTAAGTGTCCCAGGGCAGTATTCACTCATGTCTCAATGGACTTATTCATACACAGTCTCAATGGATTATCAGCAGTACATCAGTGGTGCACTCCCAGTGTCCATTCAGTCAGTGAATATACGGTTCACAGGCCGTCTTATTACTCACTGTGATTTGAGCCGTGTTCACATAGAACTCCTCCGGTGCTCCCAGCAACCTCACACAGAGAGGTTCAAACAGTACCTCTCACACTGCCTGCTCTGCAGTTGTCTCATCCAGACACTCAGACTCATATCATGAGTCCTGCACCTTTGCAGTCTTCTGGAAGACTGCCTCACACAGCACTAGGCAGGCTAATTTCCTGCCTGACAAACCCACAGCTGCAACACAGTGGTAATCAGCACCTCTCACTCATGCACACACTTAGCTGCCATTAACTCTGTGTGTACAACTAGCTCCAGCAATCACCCAGATTGCTGCAGGCCATGTGAGTCATACCAGCCACGTGCTATAGCACTGGCATGCCTCACATACCCCCCTCCTTGTTCAATCCCGTAGGGTGAACACAAGATACACAGGAGCATTGTAACCCACAGGGTAAAGAGGGTCCCAGCACTGGACCTTTGCATTGCGCAGTTCCTCGAACAGGAGTCATCAACTGTAGCCTCTTCCTCAGGGACCTACAACCCGTCAGCGACACTGACTGTTTCCTTGTACAGAACCCTCTATCAGACATCGCAATATCACTTGTCCGAGTGGAAAGTTTGTCAGGCCTCCCTCACCCCCAGCGGTCAATACAGTGGTGCGAGTCACTTGCTTCTGTATCTAGGGTCAGGTCTGACTCTGTCCTGTCCTGTATTCTATTGGGTCGTCTGATCGGGCCTCTCAGACTCAAGGCACTGGAGGATTCACTACCTCTAAACCCACACCCACTATCCTCAGGACTTCCTTGGAGGTCTCTCCATTGGCGATTTTCTTCATTGCCTACTCCAACTAGAGAACTATTACCCCCTTTGTGTCTTTTGGCTCCAGCTTCTGCCGTGACCATTCCATTCTTTGGAGGGCCCCTTCTTTGTTGGGTCTCACAATTTACAGGCGGTTGCCATTGTCTGCTGCTCAGGCGACGCTGTCTCTCAACTTGCAGTCTTGCAAGAGTCAGCTATTCTACATCTCGCAGGTAGGCCACTCGGTATTCCATGAGCATCCATAGGTAACCAACACTTTCTTCTGTTCCTATGGCAAAGAACGACACCATACCATTCTTGTCAAGTATCCAATCTTGGTGATCACGTGGTCCGCTCACTTTCACCACACCGGACTTCTTTACCATTAGTTGCATGGCTTGGCCTTGTCTCCCAATGAGTTTTCTCACCAGAGCATGAGGGACCTGGATGAAGTCTTCCCTTAGATTCTGAGCTCTCTTCATAAGCTCCAGCTGTCTAGCAGCTTCTTCAGTCTTCAACTGGATCATCCGCTTTATGCGAACGCATCGTAAGTGCATGTCACTTAGGATAGACACTCGCTTCACTGTGACTTCTGTTGTGGACAGGATCACCAGCTGTTTGGCTTCTGAAGCCCAGTACACCTTACAGGCTCCCACGGCCTTCTTAAACTCTTCATGCACCGACTTTCTGGTGCATTCTTCTTTCAAGTCCTCAGGTACATCTACGAGGCACTTGTATAGGGGAGTTTCTATCATACTACTGGTCCCTTCCAGTTCCCCTGGCTTAGGTTTCAGTGCAATGGAATTTCGGCTTCTTAAGCGCGTTTGCCCAGGAGGAACACTGGGCGCTCTACCTTCTACAAGGTGGCCTCGTTCCTCTTCTGGCATGCGACTTTTGAGGTCAGAGACTTCCTCCTCTAGTTCGGCTACTTGCCTCTCAGCAGCTTGTCCTCAAAGCCCTTCCTTCTTCAACTGCTCCTCTACCAAAATTCCCGTAGACCTTTCTGTCTCCAAAGCAACCACTCGAGTCTCGACAGCCTGTCTCCACAGCTTCTCGTCTTAGGTGGCCCTGGAGTACCTCCATGAGCTCCCTTATCTGGGCTCCAACATCCACCGGGCCAGGCGAGTTCACCACACCCGAGGAGGTATTCACTTCAGCCCTCAGTTTCTCAGTGGCTTCTTCCACTCCACTTCTGCAGTCAACTTCCCTCTTGGGGTCTGGCAGCACCCCTAGCAACCACATCACCTTGGGTCTGTCCAGGGGTCTCCAGTTCATCAACTGTGACCTCTGCCACAGCACGCCACTCTTGGTTATCCGCAGCCCCATCTGTCACCCTCACCAGGGTCTCAACGGTATAAGCTTCCTCCTTCTCATAGGTCTCAGCATCTATACCTTCGGCCCTCTCTTGGGTTTATGTAGTGTTACCCTTAGAGGTTTTCTCAACCTCCATCTCTTCAACCTTTTCCGAAACTCCACCCATCTCTGCCGTGGTGTTGTTTCCACTTCTAGCCACCCCAGTGGTGGGTCTATTATTGGTCTGCTTTCCATGACTATCAGGGACTCTTGCTCCACTAGCTGTCCCCAGGATTTCTTCTCCTACAGCGCCACCAAATGACCGATGATCAGCTGCTTGTGCAGACAAGGGAGCGGACACCCAGTCTTCCTGGGTGGCTCTTTCTCCTTGTCTTTCACTTGAACGGTACTGTCATCACACGGTGTCAGTTCATTAGACAGCACAATATCGGTCTCAGCTCCAGCAGTTTCTACGGGCAATAACACTTCACTTTCCATTCTGTTCTTCTTGGTGTCTGGAAGAGAACTCACACATGGCATAGAAGCAGATGACATTATATTGTCAGCTGGGGTTACCTGCCAGTTTTTTTATGGCGCTTGCTCCTTTTGCACTCCTATAGCGCTGTCATGCCTCACCGGGTGATACACCTTTCTCAAGGTGCTTGAGGAAGTGTATCACACCGGAACATTGAACTATAGGGCTGAATAAAGTTCCTTGTTTTTCACCTATGTTGGAAGTTCTTTTTATATTCTACTTGCAGTGGACACCACATTTTGCAGGATGACAACACCCATAACTACTACGGTATTTAAGTTTGTGCTGCTCTTTCTTTTATATATATATATATATATATATATATATATTGTAAGAACACACTCGGGGTTCGCCTTTGCCAGGTCAAAGGGCACGTATGTGTCGTGTGTCACTCAGTCCACCAGCAGAGGCTTAGAGGCCACTGGCCCTGGGCCAGAGTTTATTGCAGTGAAAGCAAACAGAAATAAAACAAAACAGCAAACAAAAATCCTTGCCTGTCCGGCACTAACTAAACATAATACAACCTCACTATAGACTGAAGGGCTTCTCCCTTCAGCCAAACCGTCGAACCAAAGCTCACTGCTTTCACTCACATACGTCTCCATGCACAGTCAGGCCTCCTGTGTTCACAGACTGAGAGAGAGCCCCGCCCGACTTCCAGACTCCTTTTACCTACCCCAACCGCCTCCCACTAATTCATTAGCAGCCAGGTGATACTGACCAGGTTAGGTTGCATAGGACAGATACCTGGGAGAGATATATCTGCCCTCATCCACTAATCCCACATGACTCTCACATATCCCCCCCCCTCTGCTCAGACCACTCCGGCTGAGCAATGGCGCCCACAAAACAGTGCACCCGTGACAGGGCATCAGCATTCCCCATCTGCACCCCTGGGCGATGCTCCACTGTAAAATTGTAGGCCTGCAAGGCAAGGAACCACCTAGTCACCCGGCTATTCCGTTCCCTATTCAAGTGCATCCACTTGAGAGGGGCATGGTCAGTGATCAGCCGGAACTTCCTGCCCCCAAGTAATATTTGAGGGACTCGAGAGCCCACTTAATGGCCAGGCATTCTTTTTCCACAATGGCATACCTCCGTTCGTGTTTATTTAGCTTCCGACTCAGATAAAGGACCGGATGTTCCTCTCGTCCCTCAGTTGTGACAACACTGCCCCTATACCGGTATCGGAAGCATCCGTTTGGACTACAAACTCACTAAGAAAATCAGGAGCCACCAACACAGGTTGAGAGCAAAGAGCCAGCTTTAGGGCATGGAAGGCTTCTTCCGCTGCCGTGGTCCATTTGATCATGACAGAATCCTTCCCTTTGGTAAGATCCGTCAGGGGGACCGCAATGGCTGCAAAATTGGGAATAAACCGGCGATAATAGCCTGCAATCCCCAAGAAAGCCCTCACTTGCTTCTTGTTTATTGGTTGTGGCCAGTTCTGAATGGCATGTATCTTGTCCAACTGGGGCTTAATGATTCCCCTCCCGATAACGTAACCCAAATACCGGGCTTCTTCCAGCCCGATATGACATTTCTTGGGGTTGGCCGTGAGACCTGCCTTCCGCAGGTCCTCTATCACAGCTTGCACTTCCTGGAGGTGGGTCTCCCACTCGAGGCTGTAGATGATGATATCATCCAAATAGGCTGCAGCGTACTGCCGATGTGACCTCAGGACCCGGTCCATCAACCTTTGGAATGTCACTGGTGCCCCATGTAGTCCAAACGGCATATGCACATACTGATATAACCCGTCCGGTGTAGAAAACGCAGTCTTCTCTTTGGCTGCCTCCGTCAGGGGAATCTGCCAGTACCCCTTCGTTAAATCTAAGGTCGTGATATACCGGGCTTTTCCAAGCCGATCTATCAATTCGTCGACCCGTGGCATAGGGTACGCATCAAATTTGGAAACTGCATTCAGTTTCCGGAAGTCATTGCAGAACCGAATGGTGCCATCTGGTTTAGGGAGTAATACAATTGGGCTCGACCAGGCACTATGCGATTCCTCAATCACTCCTAGCTCTAACATCGACTTCACTTCTCGGGAGACGGCTTCCCGCCGAGCTTCCGGGATACGGTAAGGTTTTACATGTACGGTTACGCCTGGCTCTGTTATAATATCATGCTTAAGGAGCGTAGTCTGTCCCGGTTTCTCAGAAAAGAACTGTTGGTTGTTTAAGAGAAACTGCTTGACGTCTGTCTTTTGCCGCTCCGAAAGAGTCTCCGCAATCTGGACTTCGGGCAGGGTCCGTGTGCGGATCGGAAGGGCCAGTCCCGCTGACAGAGCCGGACGGTCCTTCCAAGGTTTTATCAGATTCACGTGATAAATCTGTTCGGGTTTTCTTTTCCCATTTGAGGTATATAGCTTTTTCCCTACTCACGGTCAGATTCATGCTACAGATATACTCTTTGCGAGAGGGTACCGTATCAGATATCCAATGAGCCGCTATTAATTTTCTGGCAGCAAACAACATCCTAGCCACTGCTATATGCGAATAGTCATCTCCCCCTACCTCCTCCGTATAGCCAAGGACACAGACAATCGGGTCTCTGGGGATGTCCAGCTCCGTTGCCCCCCGGATCAAGTAGAGTACCATAATCCAAAAAATCTGGAGGCGCGGGCACGTCCAAAGCATGTGGAGAATGTCCACGTCCTCATGTGAACATTTGGGACAACATGAGTCCCGTCTCAGGCCTAAATCATGAAGCCACTTAGGCGTCCTGTATACCCTATAAAGGATATACAGTTGAGAGAGGCGTCTGGGCTCATTGAGCGACAGCCGGGGTATCATACTCATGATCGACTCACTGCGTTCAGCTGTTATACCCTCTATTTGCTGTTCCCATTTGTCCAGTGCCCGTATCGGGTGTTTTAACAGAGCCATTGCCAAGAGGTATCCGTATACAAAGAAAATTATGCCTTTAGTGGAGGTCTGCGCACCAATCATGGTGATAGCAGTATCATGGTGTATGTCCATACAATGCGTTCGAGCCTGCGCCATGTAGGCATGTCGCACCTGCAAATACCGGTAGAACGAGGAGTGTGGGAGCGAAAATTCACTCTCCAAGGTTTCAAATGTTTTAAAGACTCCCCGTTCCACCAGCTGAGAGAGCCACCAAATGCCCACACGTCGCCACTGCGCGAATCCCCTCAGCACCTGCAGGTGCGGCAGATGAGAGTTGTTCCAAATGGGGGTGTACCGTGTAAAACCAGTGATGCCTCTCAGCCTTTTCAATTTTTCCCATACCTTAATCATGAGTAGCACCGTGGGGAGCCTGTGGGCCCAGGGTCGAAGGGTTCCAGCTTCTAATTTCGCCAGCAGCGGTCCCCGTCCCCCCAGAAACTGAAGGATACCCTTACCTCCCCCCTTCCCCGCAACTGAGTGCTCCGCGCCCCCGGTCAAATGCTGACAGTGTGAGGACAGAAAATACAGCCAAGGGTTGGGCAAGGCCAGCCCCCCCTCCTCCTTACCCCTCTGCAGGTGTTCCAACTTTATCCGTGCTCCCTTTTTCCCGCAAATAAGCTTGATGAATAAGGCGTTAATTTTAAAAAATCTATTCTGCGGAAGCCAAATTGGGGAGTTATGAACCACGTACAAAAGCTGAGGCATGATCACCATCTTCAGCAGGTTCACCCCCCCCCCACCACTGAGAGGTGTAGCTTGGCCCAGGCCTTAATCTTCTGCTTAATCGTAGACATTAGAGGTGTAAGGTTTAAACGCTCATAGTCAGAAATGTCGCCCGATATATTAATGCCCAGGTATTTGAAGCTGTTCACCACTGGCACGTGGGGTATGTCAAGGACTGTGGGATCTATCGGCAAAACCACTGACTTTTCCCAATTTACGGTCAACCCCCGAAACGGCCCCAAACTGTGTAAGGAGCGACATGGTATTGCGAAGTGAAGTATCAGGGTCAGCCAAAAACAACAGAAGGTCATCCGCATAGAGGGCCACCTTCTCCTCCAGCTCGCCATATCGAAAACTCTCAATATCCGGAGCATGTCTTATCCTCGAAGCCAAGGGCTCAATAGCCAGGGCGAAAAGCAGCGCGGACAGCGGGCAGCCCTGCCTTGTACCTCTCTGAAGAGGAAAGTACCCAGACAGTGAACCATTGGCCCATATCCGTGCCTGTGGCTGAGAGTACAAGAGCCTGATCCAGCCAATAAAGCCAGGTCCAAAGCCCATGCCCTCCAGTACCACAAAAAGGTACGGCCACTCCACGCTGTCAAATGCCTTGGCGGCATCCAAAGACAGGACTACCCTCCACCCCACATTATCCGCCTCAACCTGCATATTTAAGAACAATCTACGAATATTCAGAGCCATTGACTTATGGGGCATAAAACCAGTCTGATCCGGGTTCACCAACGACTCCACCACCTTTGAGAGACGTATAGCCAACACCTTCGCCAGAAGCTTGATTCTGCTGTCAGGAGGGAAATAGGCCTATAGGAAGCTGGAGAAGCAGGATCTTTATCTTTCTTAGGCAAAACAGTAATAATTGCCTCCCACATAGATGGAGGCAGGGTCCCTCGCGTGAAACTGTCATTAAACGTGTCTAGCAATACTGGGAGTAGGACTGTTTTATGCGCCTTATAAACCTCCACCAGTAAGCCGTCCACCCCTGGAGTTTTGCCATTCTTCATAGTGCCTAAAGCCCCCTCCAACTCCTCCAGACCCAAAGGTTTGGCCAGCAAAGCCCTGTCTGCGTCCGTGAGTCGTGGAAGGCCAGCAGCCCCTATAAAGCCAGCAAGCTCGTCTGCAGATCCCCCCGCATGAGAGGAATATAGGTCAGTGTAGAATAGTTCCAGCGTATTAAGAATATCAGGAGTGTCCGTAACTAGTGACCCGTCTTCCCTTCGAAGTCCCGCTATGAATGACGACCCCCTCTGTGCTGACCGAAAGCAGATGTCCCACACTCTCCGCACTCTCATAATACTGGGTCGACTGAAACATACGTTTCTGCGCCGCCGTGTCCAGAGTCAATTTATTCACACGGGTCTGAGCCTCCTTAAGTCTCTGTTGTGTAGAGGGGGTGAACCGCACCGACAAAGCCTCCTCTGCAGCCTTCAAGTCCCGCAGCAGAAGTTCCGAATTAGTTCTAGTGCTAGACCTGATCTTAGAGATTTCACGGATATACATGCCCCGCAAGTACACCTTCAAAGACTCCCAGACTACCAGGCTTGATGTCGTGTTTATATTAAAAGAAAGGAATTCCTGCAGTTCAGAGGCAAAATTACCTGCCCTGTCCACTAGCTGCATCCAGAATGGGTTCAATCGCCATAGGGGCCTTTCCCCGGTTGCATGCAACCCCCCCCTAATCTTGACAAGTATAGGAGAGTGTTCCGATACCGTTCTTTGTAAATATTTAGCATACACAACCCTCCCCAACATAGGATCATTCCCCAAGGCTAGATCTATATGGGAGAGGGAGGAGAATGTAGAAGAGAAACACGAGTATTGGTATACCTCAGGGTCGTAGCACCTCCATAAGTCAGTTAGTGCCAACTCGCATATAAGCATCCCAAAAGGCGTACAGTTACCCCCTGACTTTAGTGGTGCGTGATTTCCCCTATCCCAATGAGTGTCAATTATGTTGTTAAAGTCACCCACCCATAAACACGGGACCCCTTGAAAATCCCTCAGAATATTCATTATACGATACATGGAATTACTGCTATTTGGCGGGGGATGTAAATAGATACAAGCACCAGAGAAACAGCATATAACGTACAATGTAGAACAACAAACCGGCCTTCATCGTCTTCCACCACCCGTCTACACTCAAACCGGGCATCTCGTCTGACCAGGATGCTAACCCCTCTAGAAAACTGCGAATGTGTAGAGTGGTATCCTGCCTGTATCCATCTCTTGTCTAAAATATCGAGCTTCTCACTGGTAAGGTGCGTTTCCTGTAAGCAGACCACTGTTGGCTTGTGTTCTGAAATAAAAGAAAAAATCGCCTGCCTCTTGACTGGAGATTTCAGCCCCCTAACATTCCAGCTAAGGACTGTGATGTCTCCCATATCTATAGAGTAAAAGAGGTATCAATCCTCGTTGATGGCTCCTGGGCATGTACAGGTTAACACGTGCAATAGTAGCAAAGGACCTAACTTCCCTCCCCCCCTCTCCCATCCCCTGGACAAAACACCCCAACACTAGTTGTGCCATGTAATTCCCGCAAGGGCAAACGACCCCTAAATGAAGAGCCAACTAGGTACCGGGCTTCTCACTCCTCGCCGCTATGCTCCCACTTGTCAGGATACCACCCCACAGCACAAAGTAAGCATCAACACATGTACTGAAAACCATACATTTGCGAGCCCGAATCATCAACCACGATCCGCTCCCCCCTTCCCCAAATGCTGTTCACTGATGTCCAGCCACTCCGCAGCGGCCTCTGCCTCCAGAAAGAAATGAGTCTTATTCTCGGCCTCCACCCGTAATTTGGCCGGAAATATCATGGAGTACTTGACACCAAGCACTCGTAGCCTCTTTTTGACATCCATAAATTTTGCTCTCATTTTCTGCACTTTCGGCGAAAAATCCGGGTAAAAGGAGACTCTGGATCCCTCAATGGTCACATCATAATGTTCTCTGGAAAACCTGAGGATAATGTCTCTGTCCTTATAGTTAAGGAGTTTGGCCAATATAGGTCGTGGTAGGTGGCCAGGAGGAGGGGGGCGAGCAGGGACCCTGTGAGCACGTTCCACTGCATATAGGTGAGTCAGTATGTCTGAGCCAACTACACCTTTAATCCAATCCTCCACAAAGGCTGTAGGGTCTCTGCCCTCACATCTCTCCGGTACACCCACTATACGCACGTTGTTGCGTCTAAGCCTGTTCTCCAGGTCGTCCGTCTTAGTCCATAAGGCATCCACATCCTTCACAGTCTCCTTATAATATTGCAGGGATTTAGTGACTTTAGCCTCTACAGCAGTGGTGGGGAACGTCCGGCCCCCGGGCCGAGTCCGGCCCGCCATGTTACCTGATCCGGCCCGTGGCCACTTTGCTTTTATTTGTAGCGCGGTCCCTTTAAGTCAGCAGCGGTGTGTGCCGGAATTGTCTCCGACCTGAAACATAGTCAGCGTGAGGCGTTCTGTGAAGCAGGAGCCTCTGCACTGTCCAGCTCAGCTCCCGGGAGGATTACAATCACCTCCTGCTTATCTTAAATAAACAATTCCTCCACCTCGGGAAGTCCATGAGTAAATCTAAAGGTGTCAGATAAGTAAATAAATAAAGTGTCTGCTCTGTGATTGTCGGCTGTGCAGGGATGAAAACTGTCAGCAGTATAAGAAGGAGCTGCATCCAGAAATATAGCCAAGGGAGGGAGATAAAAATCATGTGAAGCCATGTTAAAATCATATATGTCCACATTGATTTTTATCTACCTTCATTTGGATGTGTTGCTGGATCTCTTTTTGTACCTTGTACTTTGTGTACCTGTGTGTCTTATACTTCAGGCCCTGTGTACCCATGTGCCATATGCCTCAGGCTCATTGTATCCATGTTCTGTGTACCCATGAGTTGTATGACTCTGGCCCCATGTACCTGTGTGCCATATGCTTCCGTCTCAGTGTACCCATGTACTGTACGCCTCAGGCTCAGTGTACCCATGTGTCGTACACCTCAGGCTCTGTGTTCCCAAGTGCCGTATGCCTCACGCTCATTGTACCCATGTGTCGTATTCCTTGTGCTCCGTGTACCCGTGTGCCGTATGCTTCAAACTCCATGTACTCATGTGCCGTATACCTCAGGCTCTGTCTACCCATGTGCCATATACCTCTGGCCCTGTGTACCCACGTGCTGTGTACCCCATGCTCTGTGTACCCATGTGCTGTATACCTCACGCTCCGTGTAACCATGTGCTGTATACCTCAGGCTCTGCCTACCCTTGTGCCGTCTACCTCAGGCTCTGTCTACCCTTGTGCGTCTACCTCAGGCTCTATCTACCCATGTGCAGTATACCTCAGGCCCCAGAAATGGGGTTAGGCTACCTTCACATTTGCGTTTGTGTCTGCATGCAGAGGGCATGCAGACACAAACGCAGTGAAAGCAGGGTCATTTTTGTTCATAATGATGTGCCCGCAGCGGAGAATTTCCGCTGCGGACACATCACTATGGAGCCCGGCCAGCCAATCGGCACGCTCGGGAGGCGGGCCGGAGACAGAGATCAGCGGCAGAGATCTCCTCCGGGCCCCTGGTAAGCTCCGACCGTTGTCAGCGGGCAGAAACATCTGATCTGACAGCTGTTTGAATCTCCTGCGCCGACACAGAGAGATGTCGGCGCGGGAACATTCAAACAGCTGTCAGATCAGCTGTTTCTCCTCACCGACACCGCCAGCAGATGTAAGTTTAGCAATGTTTTTTAAGTTAATAAATTTATACGGCCCGCGAATGATATTCTAAATTTCCAAATGGCCCTTTGCAGAGAAAAGGTTCCCCACCCCTGCTCTACAGTATCGACCCTGCGTTCCAGCTGCCCAGTTCTGTCTTTTACTGTATGTAAGCCATGCTTGACTGTCTGCATAGATTCTTGCAGAAATCCCAACTGAGTACATTAGAGATAGCAGACCCACATTGCACAACTGCCATTAGAATGTCTTTTAGAGTGGGCTCAGCAGGGACATGTAGCTGCAGTGATGTTAACTGCTTTCTGTTTTGCTCCACCAGCTCTCCCCAGCTGGCTAGGGGCTCTTGGGTCTCCTGCCCTCCAGTGTCATTAATGTCCTCCTCCCCCTCCTCGCTCATCCCGGACCCTGTACCTTCTCCTCCAGCATCAGTATTGTCTCCTGGGGATGGCTGGGATCCTCTCTCTATCTCCTCCACTCTTGCAAACTGCTGCAG
The DNA here is from genome assembly GCA_033576535.1 of Allobates femoralis. Lineage (NCBI taxonomy): Eukaryota > Metazoa > Chordata > Amphibia > Anura > Aromobatidae > Allobates > Allobates femoralis. The sequence goes on along the minus strand of JARQOC010000001.1, from coordinate 390,021,826 downwards.
CCTGGCCACCATCTCCTTGTTTCTGGCTGCACTGTTGGAGACCGTCTCCCCCAACAGACTGTGCTGAGGCTGCAGCACCATTTTGGGAGCAGAGGGCCATCTCCCCTGCCGTCTTTCTGACGGCTTTTTTCGGCATCCCGGCGGGGTAAGAGCTGTACCGCCTTCAGATTGTGCCCACAGACCTTATGGTACTATACCGGTAAGTTAACGGCCGTGCTGTGGGGAACAGTGGCTGAATTTAGACCGGTAGTGCAGGAGCTCTGTGGATGCACGTCCTCCTCACATTCTGCTTGGCCACGCCCCATACATTACTATTCTAATCCATTTTATTGCATCGAGAGTCATTCTTTCATAGGCCATCTTCCAGGTTTAAAAATCCAAATTCTTGCAAACTTCTTCCTGACTCCACTAAACTGTTCCCAAAATGGTTTCCTCCTCCTCCTCCTGGTGACATCACATCCTGTGTTCTAAACATTTTTTTCCCTTGAAAATGCACTAAAATCCACAGTGATTTTAAAGCATGCATTTTTTAGTACATTTTTAATTGACTCTATTGAAGTTAATTGGAAGAAAAATGCAGGCAAATACGCAGAAAGAGGACCAAAAGGACGTGAGTCATAACAGCATCAGGATTCCTCATCTGACCCCGCGCATCATGATAACACATCGGCGTCCCGTGATTGTGTCATGGGGTCGCTGATGCCGATGAGGAATAACGCAATCCCCACCGTACGGCTTTAGATCACGTTGTCAGTGTTTGATAGTAGATCTAAGGGGCTTGAAGTGGGGTGCATGAGAATTAGCTGCACATGCTGGATGATCACATCACCTGATATGTGCAGGGAACAGGGGCGGACTGGCCCAGGTGACAGTGAGGCATTTGCCCCACAGGCCAGTGGTTGGGTCCTAGTTTAGGCCCGCCCCCTATAGTGATAGCGGCCACGCATTGCGGCCGCAGCTCACAGTGGGACCTGGGAAGCAGGAGGAGGGCAGCGGCTGGCAGCGTGAAGTCTGGTGAGTGAAGTAGCATCCAATCCCACCAGCTCCTCACTTGGCCTCCCTCTGACAGCACCCCCCTCCCCGCTTCTCACTTGGCCTCGCTTCGACAGCACAATTCCCCCCGCCCTCCCGGGTCTTCACTTGGGTGCTGGCTGGAAGAAGTGGACTGCCCCCCAGGGCAAGATCTGCCAGCCAGCCCCTGACAGGGAATGATGCAAGCTCAGCGTGTGAGCCTGCATCTAAGGGAGGAAGGCAACCAAGGATGCACCGGTACGTTCAAGGGGTTAATTACTGAAAAGCAGCTGAAGGGTTAATAAATTACCTGACAGCTGTGTTGAATATGGCGAGCGGTGCTGATTGTAAAATGGTATCACTTTGGTATGGTATTTTTCAATAGGAAGGTCCAAAGTCACTTCAAAACTGAATAGGCTCCTAAAAGATAATTTTAGTTAACTTCCCTGAAAAAAATAAAAGTTATTGCTATAACTTTAAAGCTTCTAAGATCCGAACAAAATAAAAGAACATTTAGGGTTTGTGCTGATGAAAAGCAGACCAGGGAAATGTGATTTATAATCTGGGCAGATGTGAAAATGTGGCTTGGTTACTAAGGGGTTAATGCTTGACCTCAGCTCCATTCATTGTCTAAGTGTGTGTGTGTATGTATTGTGTGTGTGAGTGTATGTATGTATGTGTGTGTGAGTGTATATGTGTGTGTGTGAGTGCATGTGTGTGTGTGTGTGTGAGTGTATGTATGTGGTGTGTATGGGGTGTTGTATGTGTGATGTGTGTGTATGTATGTGTGCGGTATTGATGTGTTGTGTGGTGTATGTGTGTGGTGTATATGAGTGTGTAGTGTGTAGTGTGTGTGATGGTGCATGTGTGTGAGTGTTGTTTTGTATATGAGTGTGTATGTGTGTGTGTATGTATGTGAGTTGAGTGTGTGTGTATGTGTGCATGTGTGTGAGTGTATGTGTGTGTGTATATGAGTGTGTATGTGTGTGTGTGAGTGCATGTGTGAGTGTGTATGTATGTATGTGAGTGTGTATATGTGCATGTATGTGTGTGAGTGTATGTGTGTGTGTATATGAGTGTTATGTGAGTGTGTGTGAGTGCATGTGTGAGTGTGTGTATGTGAGTGTGTATTTGTGTGTATGTATGTGAGTGTGTGAGTATGTATGTGTGCATGTATGTGTGTGTATGTGCATATGTGAGTGTATGTGTATCATGTGTGTGTATGTGTGAGAGTGTTGTGTGCATGTATATGTGTGTGTGTGTGTGGAGTGTGTGAGCGCACTGCCTCCACTGAGGGCATGGGAGGATACTGACCAATCTGTGGCCATAAGTAGAGGGAACACCAGGAGGGCACTACCTTCACTGACGGTCTGAGAGATCTGACAGGATCCTGACAAGCGCTCCGAACGCCTCAGAGTTGATGACGTCACACAGGGTCCCGCCCACCTTCTGCGACGTCACTACGTCCTTATCTCTCCCCATAGCGCTAGCACCATCCGTCACCATAACAACAGCCCCCCTTCTTCCCCCGGGCAGTGATGCTGAGTGCCAGCCGGTCCATCCCATACCCAAGACGTTAAATGAAGGGGGTAGTAAAATAAGTGACACGCGGTGCGGGGAGGGAGGGCTGAGGCCGCCACTGACCTCCACTATCCCGGCTGTGGCCTGTCATGGCACTAATCCCGTGCCAGGTGCTGCGGCTGGCTATCCTGCTGTCATACCTGTCCGTGCTGTGCCACTACAAGGCCATAGAGATGCCCGCACACCAGACCTATGGGGGCAGCTGGAAATTTCTCACCTTCATTGATTTGGTGAGTCAGGATAATCTGCAACCATTGTCCAGTGCATGCCAACTACATATGGACCTGCACTACCCTGTGTGTACATATGAATGATTATATATATGTGTCAAAATATGTATATAATATGTGTGCATGTGTATATAACTGATTATATATGTGTGCGTGTATTTATGTATTCAATATGTCTGTGTGTGAATACTTATGGCTAATTATATGTGTGTATATATGTAGATATATGTGTGTATATATGGAGACTAGATGGTTGGCCCGATTCTAACACATCGGATATTCTAGAATATGTATGTAGTTTATTTATGAAGATGTAAGAATATTGCAATGAATACACAGGATTTTCCATGTAAAATATATACATTATCATTAAATATTATTGCTCACGCTGTGAGTGGGGTTTAAATTCTGCGCCAATATCGCGACGGTAATACTTGGCGGCCGCGACCAATCAGCAACGCGGCTATATTCAATATATCTGCACATGTGACACCTCACAGCGATCAGTAAGGTACTGCCACGCTTGGCGACGCTCCAGCAATACCTACAGGTCGTATCGTTGTCGGCAGGGCTGGCGTTAGGGGCAGGCAGCCTAGGCATTTGCCTAGGGCCCCCAAGCTTCAGAGGGCCCCCTGGCCCGGCCGGATTATAGCCGGCGCGGCAGCGCCACGGCCGCTTGCAGACAGTGCTCTGCACCGCGCTCCGGCTTCATCCGGCTTCTTCCTGGTGGCCGGGCGCAGCCGCAGGCACAGTCGTCACAGGAAGCAGCCAGGAAGAAGTCGGAGCGCGGTGCAGAGTGGCTTGCAGCGGCAGCGGCAGAGTAAGTATGATGTGTATTCTTTTACAGGGAGGGGAGGAGGGGAGGAGGGGGCCCTGTATACAGTCACCAGCAGTGGGCCCTGGGGCCCTGTATACAGCAGCAGTGGGCCCTGGGGCCCTGTATACAGCAGCAGTGGGCCCTGGGGCCCTGTATACAGCAGCAGTGGGCCCTGGGGCCCTGTATACACCACCACCACTGGGCCCTGGGGCCCTGTATACACCACCACTGACTGGGGTCCTGTTTACACCACCAGTGGGGTCTGGGGCCCCGTATACACCACCAGTGGGGTCTGGGCCCCGTATACACCACCAGTGGGGTCCTGGGGCCCCGTATACACCACCAGTGGGGTCTGGGGCCCCGTATACACCACCAGTGGGGCCCCTGTATACACCACCAGTGGGGCCCCTGTATACACCACCACTGACTGGGGCCCTGTATACACCACCACTGACTGGGGCTGCCTATATACACCCCCACTGGGGCTGCTGTATATACTGCTGGGGCCTGTATATAGCACTGGGGAGGCTGCTGTATACCACTGGGGCTGCAGTATATACTGCTGGGGCCTGTATATACAACTGGGGAGGCTGCTGTATACCACTGGGGCTGCAGTATATACTGCTGGGGCCTGTATATACAACTGGGGAGGCTGCTGTAATACTGCTGGGGCCTGTATATACCACTGGGGAGGCTGCTGTAATACTGCTGGGGCCTGTATATAGCACTGGGGAGGCTGCTGGATACCACTGGGGCTGCTGTATATACTGCTGGGGCCTGTATATACAACTGGGGATGCTTGTAATACTGCTGGGGCTGTATATACACTGGGGGCTGCTGTAATACTGCGGGCCTGTATATACACTGGGGAGGCTGCTGGATACATGGGCTTGCTAAAGGCGGGCCTGTATATACCACTGGGGAGGCTGCTGTATACCACTGGGGCTGCAGTATATACTGCTGGGGCCTGTATATACAACTGGGGAGGCTGCCTGTATACCACTGGGCTGCAGTATATACTGCTGGGGCCTGTATATACAACTGGGGGCTGCCTGTATACCACTGGGGCTGCTGTATATACTGCTGGGGCCTGTATATACACTGGGGATGCTGCTGTTACGCTGGGCTGTATAACCACTGGGGCTGCTGTATATACTGCTGGGGCCTGTATATAGCACTGGGGAGGCTGCTGGATACACTGGGGCTGCTGTATATACTGCTGGGGCCTGTATATACAACTGGGGAGGCTGCTGTAATACTGCTGGGGCCTGTATATACACGGGAGGCTGCTGTATACTGCTGGGGCTGTATATACACTGGGGAGGTGCTGGATACCACTGGGGCTGCTGTGTATATACTGCTGGGGCCTGTATATACATGGGAGGCTGCTGGATACACTGGGCTGCTGTATATACTGCTGGGGCCTGTATATACAACTGGGTGGGGGCTGCTGTAATACTGCTGGGGCCTGTATATAACTGGGAGGCTGATACACTGGGGCTGTATATCTGCTGGGGCTGGGGTACCTGGGCTGCTGTAATACTGCTGGGGCCTGTATATACACTGGGGAGGCTGCTGATACCACTGGGGCTGCTGTATATACTGCTGGGGCCTGTATATACCAACTGGGGAGGCTGCTGTATACCACTGGGGCTGCAGTATATACTGCTGGGGCCTGTATATACAACTGGGGAGGCTGCTGTATACCACTGGGGCTGCAGTATATACTAGCTGGGGCCTGTATATACATGCTGGGAGGCTGTGTATACCACTGGGGGCTGCTGTAATACTGCTGGGGCCTGTATATACCACTGGGGAGGCTGCTGTATACCACTGGGGCTGCTGTATATACTGCTGGGGCCTGTATATACACTGGGAGGCTGCTGTAATACTGCTGGGGCCTGTATATACACTGGGGGTGCTGATACCTGGGGGCTGTATATACACTGGGGGCTGTGTATACAACTGGGGGCTGCTGTAATACTGCTGGGGCCTGTATATACCACTGGGGAGGCTGCTGTAATACTGCTGGGGCCTGTATATACACTGGGGAGGCTGCTGTATACCACTGGGGCTGCAGTATATACTGCTGGGGCCTGTATATACCACTGGGGGCTGCTGTATACCACTGGGGCTGCATATATACTGCTGGGGCCTGTTATACAACTGGGGAGGCTGCTGTATACCCTGGGCTGAGTATATACTGCTGGGGCTGTATATAAATGGGGGCTGTGTATCACTGGGCTGCTGTACTGCTGGGCTGTATATACCATGGGAGCTGCTGTTATGGGGCTGTTATACTGGGGGCTGATACACTGGGCTGCTGTTACTGCTGGGCTGTATACACTGGGAGGCTGCTGATACCACTGGGGCTGCGTATATACTGCTGGGGCTGTATATACAACTGGGGAGGCTGCTGTATACTCTGGGGCGTATATACTGGGGCTGTATATACAACTGGGGAGGCTGCTGTATACCTGGGGCTGCAGTATATCGCTGGGCCTGTATATACAACTGGGGCTGCTGTAATATGCTGGGGCCTGTATATACACTGGGAGCTGCTGTATACATGGGGCTGTATATAGCATGGGGCTGTATACACTGGGCTGCTGTATACTCTGGGGCTCTGATTATACTGCTGGGGCTGTATATACCACTGGGGAGCTGCTGTATACTGCTGGGGCTGTATATAGCACTGGGGAGGCTGCTGGATACCATGGGGCTGCTGTAATACTGCTGGGGCTGTATATACCACTGGGGAGGCTGCTGTATACCACTGGGGCTGCAGTATATACTGCTGGGGCTGTATATACAACTGGGGAGGCTGCTGTATACCACTGGGGCTGCAGTATATACTGCTGGGGCTGTATATACATGGGGAGGCTGCTGTATACCACTGGGGCTGCTGTATATACTGCTGGGGCCTGTATATACCACTGGGGAGGCTGCTGTATACCACTGGGGCTGCTGTATATACTGCTGGGGCCTGTATATACACTGGGGAGGCTGCTGTAATACTGCTGGGGCCTGTATATAGCACTGGGGAGGCTGCTGGATACACTGGGGCTGCTGTATATACTGCTGGGGCCTGTATATACAACTGGGGAGGCTGCTGTAATACTGCTGGGGCCTGTATATACCACTGGGGAGGCTGCTGTAATACTGCTGGGGCCTGTATATACCATGGGAGGCTGCTGTATACCTGGGGCTGATATATACTGCTGGGCTGTATATACAAACTGGGAGGCTGCTGTATACCACTGGGGCTGCAGTATATACTGCTGGGGCCTGTATATACAACTGGGGAGGCTGCTGTATACCACTGGGGTGCTGTATATACTGCTGGGGCCTGTATATACCACTGGGGAGGCTGCTGTAATACTGCTGGGGCCTGTATATAGCACTGGGAGGCTGCTGGATACCACTGGGGTGCTGTAATACTGCTGGGGCCTGTATTACACTGGGGTGAAGTGGCTGTATACCACTGGGGCTGCTGTATATACTGCTGGGGCCTGTATATACACTGGGGAGGTGCTGATACCACTGGGCTGCTGTATATACTGCTGGGGCTGTATATACACTGGGGAGGCTGCTGTATACCACTGGGGCTGCGTATATTCTGCTGGGCCTGTATATACAACTGGGGAGGCTGCTGTATACCATGGGGCTGCTATATACTGCTGGGGCCTGTATATACACTGGGGAGGCTGCTGTATACCTGGGGCGCTGTATATACGCTGGGGCTGTATATACCACTGGGGCTGCTGAATACTGCTGGGCCTGTATATACACTGGGGAGGCTGCTGTAAACTGGGGCTCTGTATATACACTGGGGCCTGTAATACATGGGGGCTGTTATATCTGTATACAACTTAGGGTACTATTTATTCATGTTGGGGCCATTCAATCTGGGGACTTGGTCTAAACGGCGGTGCGGGATCTTGGGCGTTCCAAGTGGGGGGCTGTGATTACCACTGGTGGCCTGCTGCTATTAACTTGGGGCTGTATTACAGGGGAGGCAGACTTTACTCGCGTGGCTGACGTAGATGGGGACTGCTGGCACTGGGTGCTGTATATAGCTGGGGCCTGTATGTACAACTGGGGGGCTGCTGTAATACTGCTGGGCCTGTATATACACTGGGAGGCGCTTTTAATACTGCTGGGGCCTGTATATAGCATGGGGAGGCTGCTGGATACACTGGGGTGCTGTATACTGCTGGGGCCTGTAATACACTGGGGAGGCTGCTGTATACCACTGGGGCTGCAGTATATACTGCTGGGGCCTGTATATACAACTGGGGAGGCTGCTGTATACCACTGGGGCTGCAGTATATACTGCTGGGGCCTGTATATACAACTGGGGAGGCTGCTGTATACCACTGGGGCTGCTGTATATACTGCTGGGGCCTGTATATACACTGGGGAGTCTGCTGTAATACTGCTGGGGCCTGTATATAGCACTGGGGAGGCTGCTGGATACCACTGGGGCTGCTGTATATACTACTGGGGCCTGTATATACCACTGGGGCTGCTGTATATACTGTATACAACTGTACGGGTACTATTTTTTTTCATAGTTTGGGGCCCCACTCTCAATCTCGCCTAGGGCCCCACTTGGTCTAAAACCGGCCCTGGTTGTCGGGATCTTTGGAGCGTCTCCAAGTGTGACTGAGCGGCTGGGAGATGACCGGCTCTAACCGGTCATCGCCTGGCTGCGTCCCTGCTGACCTCCATGTGACACACTTTGCGAGGCTCCGATACTTACAGGTCGTATCGTTGTCAGGATCTTTGGAGCGTCGCCAAGTGTGACTGACCGGCCGGGAGATGGCCGTTGATCTCTGCTGCGCGTCACACTGAGTGAAATCTCTAGCGCTGGTGGGGTACTTCTGCTGCGAGCTGCCGGGAGATGACCGGTTAGCGCCAGTCATCTCCTGGCTGCGTCACTGCTGACCTCCGTGCGGCAGGAGATGACCTGCGGCTACCGTCTGGAGATCAGTGGCTGGTGCCGCAGAATTCATCACGATAGTGGTGGCGTGCGTGTTTGAAATCCCGTGCCAATTCGCGGTCGGACTGCGCCTGTCGCTGATTGATTGCCGCACTCAGCGGCAACCAATCAGCGACGCAGGATTTCCGTTACAGAGAGACAGACACAATAAGGCAATTATATAGTAGAATATATGTGTGTGTATACTACATATGGCTGTTTAGAAACGTGTGTGTGTGTGTGTGTTGTAGTTATATATATATATATATATATATATATTATATATATATACTGTATATATATATATAAAATAAATTACTCATTTATATAGCGCTATTAATTCCATAGCACTTTACATACATGAGTAATGCTGTCTCTCTTGGAGATCACAATCTAAACATCCTATCAGTATGTCTTTACAATGTGGGAGGAAAACCACGCAAATACGGGGAAAACATACAAACTCCTTGCAGATGTTGTCCTTAGTGTCCTTGGTGGGAATTGAACCCAGGACTTCAAGACCCCAGTGCTGCAAAAGCTACAGTGCTAACCACTTGAGCCACTGTGTATATTTTTGTGTGTGTGTGCCCTTTGTGTGTGTATATATGTAAATCTAATATATAAAGCTGAATGTGTGTATGTGTGAAAAAAGGGAAAGGAAACGTGTGGGAGGAAAATCGACAGCTGTCAGCTATAGAGACAAAATTTTGCACAGTCACACGTCTGGACCCCGGGAGCGTCATAGGATATGTTGTGAGGCGAAATTTTAACCCCGCGCATTCCAATTCACCAAACAATTTTGCCCCTATCTACATAATGGGGAAAAAGTGACAGTTACCAGTTGACAGTTGTGAATGAGAGGGACTTAATGATAGCGCCAAAGACTAACAGCACATACCAGCATATAGTCACTAAGGTGGGGCCCCAACATGAGATATTCACCACACACAGGGACATGTATACACACCACATGCACACAAAGAGTAACAGCAAGTGTATAGTCGCTAAGGTGCAGCCCCAACATTGGATACTCACCATGCACCCGAACAATCACACACCACAAAGGGCACACACACACCCCCAAGGGGACACACACACACTCTATAGCGACACATGCACTCATCACACAGGGACACACACACACCACAAAGAGACACACACACACCACACAGACCCCCCCCCCCACAGGGACACACACGCATAGCCACCCTATAGGGACACATGCACTCACCCCACAGGGACACACACACCACAAAGAGACACACACACACACACCACACAGACCCCCCCCACAGGGACACACACACATACACACCCTATAGGGACACATGCACTCACCCCTCAGGGACACACACACACCACAAAGGGACACACACAACACAGATACACACACACCCCACACAGACACCCCCCCACAGGGACACACACACACACATACACACCCTATAGGGACACATGCACTCACTCCACAGGGACACACACACACACACACACCACAAAGAGACACACGCAACACAGATACACACACACACACCACAGACCCCCACACAGGGGCACACACACATACACACCCTATAGGGGCACATGCACTTTCCCCACAGGGACACACACACACCACAAAGAGACACACACAACAGAGACACACACCACACAGACCCCATCCCACAGGGACACACACATACACACCCCAGGGACACACACACCACACAGACAGACACATATGTGCACAAATCACCTCACACAACTCGCCTCATACGTGTGCTATCTTTATTTTCCAAACATAAACATCTGATTAAAAACAGCCAATGTGCAACACATGTGCCATATAGGGAATTAAGGCAGATGTCAGTCACATGAGCTGTCTATTATGTGTATGTGTGAGGTAACATATACTACCCGGCCAGGGGGAGGGTTTACTGTTGGCTGGAGATTTATTAGGCTGCCTATAGCAATCAATCACAGCTCAGCTTCTATTTTCCTACAGGTCATTAATATGACATATTCAAATTCTATTTTGTTATAGCTAACAGCAGTTATTTATTAACCCGGGCGTAGCCGGGTACTACAGCTAGTATATAATATGTATGTGTGTATACATATGGCTGTTCATAAATGAGTGTGTCCTTGTCTGTATAAATATGTCTTATGTTTATACATGTGTATATGTATGTATGTTTATGCTCGTGTTTGTCTTTATATATGTATACATACGTGTGTTTGTGCATACTGTATAAACAGTGTTGCTGAGTATCCCTGAGCTGTACTCATTGCGTTAATCATCTGTCTATGGCCCACGTCACACACACAGATATTTGTGCAGATATTGTTCGCAGATCTCTGGTTGCAGTGAAATCATGGACACATTGTTCCATTTTGTGGCTATGTACAAATGGAACCATGTGTCCATAATTTCACTGCAACCAGAGATCTGTGAACAATATCTGCACAAATATCTGTGTGTGTGACGTGGGCCTATGGTAGAGGTCTCAAAGTCAGCTGGGTATGTGGGCCGCACAAAGAATAAAATGTGAATTTGGGGGCCACATTCTTTCCAGGACAAAGTGATATTTTTAGTGATACCAGTTTTTATTTTCAATACACCTTTTGATTATTTTTTAAAAATATTTTTCGCTTGTTTTCTTACAATTAAACCTATATACAAATATTGGCCAACATCTTGCAGAAATGCCCCCATCATTATCCCCTTCTTGCAGTAATGCCCTGCCTTGCAGTAATGTCCCATCATTATCCCCTTCTTGAGGTAAGTCTCCCTGTTGCAGTAATGGCCGAAGATTATCCCCTTCCTTTAGTAATGCCTCATCATTATCCCCTCCTTGCAGTAATGTTGCATCCTTATCCCCTTCCTGTAGTAACGCCCCCATCATTATCCCCTTCTTTCAGTAATGCCCTGTCTTGCAGTAATGCCCCATCATTATCCCCTTCTTGCGGTAAGTCTCCATCTTGCAGTAATGCCCAAAGATTATCCCCTTCCTTTAGTAATGCCCCATCATTATCCCCTTCTTACAGTAATGCCGCATCCTTATCCCCTTCCTGTAGTAATGCCCCCATCCTTATCCCCTTCCTGTAGTAATGCCCCCATCATTATCCTCTTCTTGCAGTAATGCCCCCCCATCTCATTATTTCCTTCTTGTTGTAATGTCCCCATCATTATCCCCTTCCTGTAGTAATGCTCTATCTTGCAATAATGCCCCATCGCTATCCCCTTCCTGTAGTAATGCCCATCTTACTTTCATCAAACACACATACACACACTATACAGTATATATATATATATATATATATATGCACACACACACGTATACATACATACACACACATACAATTGTTCTCACCCTTCCGTTCCCTCTGCGCCCTGAACATGCGGCTCCAGACACACCCATTTGTGATTGCAGTCTTGATGAATGCACGTTCGCCTTCACTACTGGGATTAAGCTCTTCACAGCTACACCAATGATGGCCGCTGACCAATCAGAGGCCAGCAGCATACATCCGATGCTGGCTTATAATTGGCCGGCGGTTGCCATAGGAATAGCTGAAAAGAGCTTAATCCTGGCGACACCGGTGACCGTGCATTCATCTGACTAGCGCCACTCTAAACCGGGCCATGATCACCAAGAAGTCTGTTGTGCTTACAGGCTGCATAAAGCAGTCTCAGGGGGCACATGTTTGAGACCCCTGATCTATGGTGATGTTTACAATAAAAGGTGAAGGAGGAAAAAGGAGGAAAAAACATAATGGAAGGATGGGCGCTTTGATCTCGCCAGCTTCTTGTGACACTACTAGACAGGGCAGGTCTTCTGATTGACTGCCATCATCGCTCCTTTCTAATGACCAACCTCCTGTCTACCCATCTAGTATTGTAATTATGGGTGCTAACTATATTCCTGCTCTCAATAGTAATATATTTATTCAGGCTACAGGCGCACTGAACTTTAATTGTGTGCTTTGTCTGCGGCTTGCCAACACGGAGACTTGTATTAGACAAGCAAGTGACCCTTTATAATGGCAAAATTCACATCACCCAAAATTGGAAAGTCCAACAGATTTTGATCTGTCGTATTACATTGTAATCTTCATGCCTTGTGAGCCTAGGGCGGGGTTCACACTAGCATATAAAAAATTGGTTCAATTTTCATCCAGAAAAGTTGGACGATTGTTTTCCTCCCTTGTCATCTTTGTGCCGTCAGTATGCAATCAGTTTTTGTTTTGTTATTTTTCACAGCAGCTATTAATCATTTACAGTTTTCACTGTTACAGAAATTGCAACATTTTGGATAAAATGAAAGTTGTGTGTTTAATGTGACTTCTTTACAACCCCAAAAATTGACGTATTATTTCATAGATATTCAGTAAGTTAGGCCCCCTTCACATCATGTTTTTTGGGGATCCGTGGCCATCCGTTTTACAACGGATAGCCACGGATCTGATTTGGCCCCCATATATCTCTATGGGCACGGATTGGTCCTTAGTGGCCATCCGTGTGTGCAGGAATCCGATTGTGTCCGCTTTTTTCATATCCCCAAAAATCGGAGACTGCTCCGACTTTGGGCTATCTTCAAAAAAGCGGACAGAATCGGACAGAATCGGATCCAACGCTGTCCAATTCAAATAACATGGGGATCTATGGAGCTCGAATCCGGGAAAAAACAGGATCGTTTCCGGGATCCGGTTTTAGTGTACTGAGCATGCTCAGTACACTAAAATTGCTCTGTTCCTGTAATTTCACTTTAGCAGTGTATCTACCTACACTGCTACAGTGAAATTAAAGAAAGCAATGTGTTAAAAAAAAAAAATACTCACCTCTTCGCCGAGTGTCCCGCGATGCGAGACGTCCACGTCCGGTGGCTGCAAGGACCTTAATCAGCTGATCAGCGGCAACTGATCAGCTGGGTTTTCGCGGGTGATTTAAACTGGTCAGAAGATGCTGTGATGAGACACATCAGCTGATCGGTTGCTGCCGGTCAGCTGATTAAAGTCCTGCAGCCATCGGACGTGGACGCCTCGCATCATCTATCATGGCTATGAAATTATTTAAGTGCGCTCTGTGTTTCTGATAGGGGCATTTAAATAGAGCAATATCTGGTATATAAAGATTAAATCACTTTTCCCAGTTTTCAAATAAAGGAATAAAAAAAGAGTAAGAATAAACATACTATATGTGATGTAAGGGGTAAAAGTTTTTATTTCCTCCCTTTACTGGTACATGTTGATAAGAAGGGGCTATGGTGGGAATTCCCATATCCTGAGGATTGGATACTATGTTTTCTCTTGTTTCGATCGATTTGGCCCTTCTCTCAAGTAAAAAGTGTCTTTGGATGGTTATTTTTCTAATAAATTCATTAAGATCTAAAAAAAACTCAAAAGTACCTAATTTTGCATTTGAACAAAATGTTAGACCCTTTCCGAGTAATAAGGTCTCTCCTATAGTAAGTTTATGTTTTGAAAGATTAAATATTCCCGTTTTTTCTTGAACAGGAACCTCGGTTGATGGTTCTATTGGTGTTTTGCCTTTGTTTTTTTTGGATTCTGTGGATCTCCCTTTTCTTTGTTTGGATTGCTTTCCTCCTATTCCCCCTCTACACCCACGTTTAGTCTTTTTCTTTTTGGATGTCGTCCCGGGTCTATCTGAAAAAAATGTGTTATTTTTGAATCTTTCAATATAACTGATCCTATATCTTTTCTTAATTTTTCAGAATTAGTGTTTGTCAGTGTATCTTTATTCCTTACCTGTTCTAATATAGGCTGAATTAGTTCTACCGTAGAACATACTCTAATTGGCGGGGAAGAATGTTTAAAAAATGTTGTATTTGACCCAGCTCCCATTGTGGGCTTAACAGAGCTCAATTTTTCAGAATCCGGGGAATCAGAGGTAATATGCTCCACCGATGGGACCTGCTCAAGTGACAAAATTGAAGGTGTAACCAATAACTCAAGATTGGTTGAGGGATCAACCACTTGTGTCGCTATCATATTACCAACCATAGGAGATGTTGCTCCTTTGTTAGATATGAAATTTGTCGATGAATCATTTGTTGGTGTCAGATCCCTCGGTTCGGAGGGAAGAAGTTTATCAGAAGTTCCAATTTCTGAAAATTGTGATGACATTCTCAAATTATCACTTTTCTGGATCACAGTTGGAACAACTTCCACCTGGGACTCAGGATGGAGGGTTAGAAGTGTTAGATTAAGCCATGCTGAATTTTCTCTATTTAAACCAAAATCTAATTGTGGAATTAGTGCCCCTAATTTATTTTCGTCATTTAAGGCGTTGGAGATGGTTTCTTGAGATGTGAATAATAATGGCGATATATTATCATCTGTCATCACCATTTCCACTGGTTCAGGTATTACTATTGGAAGGTTCCTCTTGTTGCCCTCTCCAACAGTACTCTCTCCTTATTTACTTTAGAATTTAGTTGTAAAGATTTTCTATGTTTTTCATAGTATTCCCTTTGATTCTCTGTTTGGAACATTCCAGAGGATTCTTTGGGGGGTTTCAAATTCTTCAAATTGTCACCTTTTTCAACACTTTTTATGGCTACCTGGGCGATTTGATCATGAGAGTCCATGGGTTCTGGAGGAAGTGTTAATTCTACCTTATCACGTATGAACTTTTGTGCTATTCTTTTTATCTGCTCTTCTTCAAATTTTTGTAACCGTTTTTTAAGGACCAAGTCAAACTCCTCAAAATCTTTTGAGAAGGAGTACAACTCCAGACTGGCCTAGAGTGCCTTCATGTCTTCCAAGGCCCTATTGGCCAATTCTGATCTTTTCTTAACAAGTAACGTTAACATATGTACTGAGCAGCCAATTAAATGTTGTTCCCATTCTGTACTAAAGACAGAGTCTTGCGGAAATGGAGATTTATGTGATAGTCGCAAACCCCTAGGAATTAAATTTGTAGCAAGATATTGTTTAAGAAACAGTGCATCTAACTGATTGTTGTTAATTTCAGATTTGCTCTTGTTTTCAAACTCTAGGAATAAATCTAGCATGTGTCTTTTATCTGCTTCATTAAGGGGGCCGATTTCAGTGCAATTATTATTTAAAGATATTTGTGTGAGGTCATCACAAACTCCAATTGCCTCAGAAATCAGTTTTAGCCTTCTCTGTTCCTTATTATGGAGTAGAAACTCAATTTTTTGGTATATGTCTCCAAATGAGCTAATGACTCACCCAGGGCAGGGTACTCAGATCTCAGGCGGGTAATCTGGGAATCACGGGTGGCTGCCTGAGACTGTGGCCCAGGTGGTCAAAGGATAAGGGACAAGATAAAATAAAGTTTGTTCGTGACGCCACCTGCAGTACCTGGTGAGATATCACCAGCGTCGCTACAGTCCTCCGGTGGTCGATGGTATTGCGGCAATGATGTTGTAGTCCTCCCCAGGCAGGACAGGACCGCCGGGGCAGTGATTCTGTGGAAGGAATCAGTTTGTGCAAGGAAAGATGCAGCAGAGTCGAGAAGTCACTTCACCGGGTACTTTACTGGAACTCAGCAGTCATTACAGTTCACAGTGAAGTATGATGTTATCAGACAAATGGTTACGGGCTGCAAGTAGATTTTATGGTAGGTAGACAGAACCCTCGTATATGCCTTTCTTGTTCCTCTTGTTCCCTTGCCTCCCAGTGGCGTTGTGAAGCCTGAGTTCTTGTTGAATTTGTCTGACCTCCTGCTGTCTCTCTTTACCTCCCTTTTGCTCCCGTCGGGTGAACCTTCTGTTGATCATTGCAGCTGCCGGGACTTTGTGGCCTCTCATACATAGTGGCTCGCCAGCAGCATCTGGTTCCCCTCTAATGGGTGCTTTAGGAGTCAGGGCCATATCTGGATATACCCCCGTTCTACGGATTTTCTGCAGGCCGTGAAGGGTCCTACAGGTGCAGGCTCCGGTACCCGGTTTCCTACTTTGAGTGAACTCCCGCCCAAGCTTCTTTCTTCTTTCTTTCCTTCTTCTGTGATCTACCCTTTCGTTTCCCTTCGTCTTTCATGCCTCAGGTTCCCATCCTGATCTTTTCTAGCTCTCCAACCCAGAGTTGCTGCTCCTGAGTCCCAGACTCCTGAGCTTAGAACGCTCTCTTGTTCCCCTGAAGGTCACTATATACCCTCCCGGGGTCCCTCCCACCATCTGACTAGCATGGAGTGTGGGTTTAGGGTTCCTCCTACTGCCCATGAATCTACTTGCAGTGGGGTGACTACACCTCTTTTACGGGTGTAGTACCCCTTTTGTGGCACCTACATAGTGGAGCGCCACACTAATATTAGATTATGTAAAAATGACAAACGGGAATTAAAAATTTATACCCAAATGTATACTTATATATAACTGAATCTATATAAACGGAACATAGACTAAGGGGATAAACAGCAACAATGGGAAATTCGCCAATAAATGCGCAACCTCAGTTGTATAAAACCTGAAAAGAACCATATAATCATTAAGCAATGGGGTTAGATTCAGAAATCACAGTAGGGGTTATATTAAATTGCATGTAAATGATCTTTGTGATCTACCACAGGATCTTAAGCAGCTAGCAATATTCAGTAATAATAGCATAGCAAGCAGCAAGCAATACACAGTGAAAACAATTGTATGTGCACAGACACAAATCTTTAATTGTATAAAAGGCTCTAAACGGCCAAGTAATTGTTAGCCAGTACTTATTACTCTGGAGTAATATCCAACCAAGGTGTATTAGTCTTTAAGGAAGCTCCGGATCCTCCAATTTGCAGCCTCCCTTCAGGGCTAAGCCTCAGGCACACAGAGGTGCAGGAACATGTAAAAAAGGAAAAGAGGGGAGAGGCGCTAATGAGGGGGACCCGCTGGCATTAGGGGAGGGAGAGGACACTCCAGGTGGTCTCTCACCTTAAGAGGTTGTGCTGTCCCTGCACAACCTCGGTAATGCGTAGATTAAGGGACCGCTGCGGTAATCGGTGATTCCAGGATGCTGCGCCCGCCCTCCATCACATGATAGCCGACAGCTGACTGGGCTCTGACATAGGGACAGGTCCTTGTGTGTAGAGGACACAGGTCCTGTGTTACACAGCACCAAACACGATCTCCCTAAGGGATATTAAGAAAAGGATTGCAGAAAGACTTGTGTTTTTTAGGAGCACTCACACAGGGGGGCTCACAGGTTTAAGAGCTAACTTAGCTTTATTCACAAAGCGTTTCAATGGCGGAACACCGTCTTCATCAGGGGAGGGTTAGAATAAACAAGGGAAATTGCCTTATATAGATACTAAACAATCCACAACCAATCACAGTCAAGTCAATGGTGCTACCGTAGATACTTTAACCCTTATTGCACTTGACACCTAGTTTGATTCAGAAGCTGCAAGTTAATACAATTAAAACAATTATATATGAATTAAAATAAAATAAAATAAAATACTTTGAAAAACATTGAAATTGTGGAATAATTTTTCTATTATCACAAAACATACTAAAACATCTAAACAATTTTTCAAAAATTGTTTTGCAAAAACAAAAATTGTTAAAAAATCTTAAAAATCCCCCAAAGCACTGGGTTTTAGAGGAGGAAAATATGAGAAAATATTGAAGCAAAAAATGTGGTAGAGATGCACTGTTTATGGATGGGGATCTGCTGCTGACACTGTTATAGGGTAATGCCCCCAATTCCATACTAATATTCCCCATCCTGGTATATAAGTCCCCATCATAGGCCCATCTTGATATATGTCCCCCATCCTAGTATATATGATTCCTATCCTAGTATATATGTCCCTTATCATGGTATATATCTTCCCCATCCTGGCATATATATCCCCTATTACCAGGGCAGCACGGTGGCTCAAGTGGTTAGCACTGTATCCTTTGCAGCGCTGAGGTCCTAGGTTCAATTCCCACCAAGGACACTAAGGACAACTGCTGGGAGGAGTTTGTATGTTTTCCCCGTGTTTGCATGGGTTTCCTACAGGTTCTCTGGTTTCCTACCACATTGTAAAGACATACTGATAGGATATTTAGGTTGTGAGCTCCAAGAGAGACAGCATTACTCATGTATGTAAAGTGGAATTAATAGCACTATATAAATGAATCAATATTATTATTATGTGCCCATACTAGTATGTATGTCCCCCATTCTGGTATATATGATCCCCATCATGGGTCCAGCCTTGTATATTTGTCCCTCATTGTGCTACAAATGTGGACCATTCTGGTATATATCTTCCCCATCCCGGTATAAATGTCCTCCATCATGGGTCCAACCTGGTATATATGTCCCGGATCCTGGTATTTATGATCCCTATTATGCGCCAGTCCTGATATCTATGTGCCCGTTATGCCGCACACATAACGGTGCGCTGTGCTCTTCTGATTTTGAAAACTGACTTTCGCTTGTAAGCAGTGCACCTTATGACAATTATGCCATGAACTCCCAGTTACATGCCGTCATCAGTTGCCACCTAATACAAGATAGATATTCTCTGCTCTCCAAGTACGCGACTGAGAAGCAGTAAATATTAATTTTCTTTAATAGTGGATGCACAGAGCTGGGCAGTATTATGGATGTGGGAGAAGTGAATATTTATCTTCTTTAATAATGGGCATGTGTTTGCCCCAGTTGCTGCTTAAGGCAACGGCGACCCTGGCCATGCCTCTTGTGACCCACTCCACCACTGCCTCCTCCCACAGCAAGCTATTCTGACTATAAGACGCATCCATCCCCCTCATTTTAATCCCAAATCTTTTTTGGAAAAGTGCGTCTTTTAGTCCGAAAAATATGGTAATTGGTATTACTGTGGACATAAAAGTGAATCAAAACATAATATAATTATTTAAAACATACGTTGACTGTCGAAGAAAAAAGAAAATATCAAGATACCAGAAATGCATGTTTTCAGCCACTTCAGTTTCCCCCAGAAATGCAATAAAAACTGATAAATATGTTTTATCTACCTCAAAATGGTATCAATAAAAGCACCAGCTCAGCAAACAAGATATAAGCCGTTAAAAGTTATGGTTCTCATAAAATGGTGATAAATATTTTTTTGTTACAAATGGTGTGGAAATCAACCAATGTAGTCGATGACGTGTACTAGCTGTCTTAAAGGGAAAATGTCCAGATAATCCTTTCCTAAGCACCACTAGATTTGCACAGCCACTGGATTTGATACACACAGACATGTGCCCCTGTGTATGTCACATTGCTCTCATGCCTGCGCAATGGCACAGGTCTGCGTGCTCAATGCAAGCGCACCTGTGACCGAGTCTCGCGAGCACAAAACTACAGCACAAACACCACAAAACTACATCACCAGACCCACCAGAGTTACAGAAATTCATCCATATAACCTCCACTAGTGCAGAAACACTATGTCAAAACTCTCAGTACAGAAATACATCACCAGAACCCTCATCAGTGCAGAAACACAGCATCAAAACCCTTCTCCGTACAGAAAAACATCTATATAACCCCTATCAATACAGAAGAACTATGTCAAAACCCACATCAATACATCACCAGACCCACCAGAGGTACAGAAATACATAAATAGAACCCTCATCATTAACACAATTCATCACAACCATCATCAGTACTTGGTAAAACAATTGTAATGTCAGGTCACTCATTTGTACTGCATGAACCTACAACTCCTACTACATCCTTAACAATTGCAAGGGTACTGGGAGTTGTTGTTACCAGCCATCAATAGAAGCATACAGGAATCACAGTACTCATGAGAATTAGTCATTATCACAAATAATTATTTACATCCAGGTACCTTTTACATGACGTTGTCTCCGATCGGGGTCGTCTATTTCTTTCCTTCATCTTGTCCAGGCACCTGATGACTTTTCACATCCGCAGTTCATCTCTGCAGACGTCCATCTTCTCCAATCTTCTGCAGGACATCCCGGCACGATACCCTTAAAAATAGCAGAATTGTCAAAATTCTCCTAAGTAAAAATATCTGCCCTACACTGACCCTGGAATAAATATTTGCTCCTCCTCACTGTTCCCTGCACATAATATGATTTACACACTGTCCCTCTCATGACACATGCCCTCCACACTGACCTCTCCCTCCATACTGGGTGCCCTGGTCACACTGTCCTCTAACACTATGTCCCCCTATACTGCCCACTGTTTATACTGTTCTATCTCATCAAACTCCCCATCCTCAACATACTGTACCTGCATGCTGCCCCCTCTCCATACAACCCCACACTACTCACACTCTATCTGTGCCGCAGCCATCCCCCTCACTCCACATACTGTGTCTACACCGATCCCCCCCTCACTCCACATACTGTGCTGCAGCCATCCCCCTCACACCTCATACTGTGTCCACACTGATCCCCCTCATTCAACATGCTGTGCCATAGCCATCCCTCCTCACTCCTTATACTGTATCCACACCCATATAACCCCCCCAACTCCTTATACTGTGTCCACACCTATCCCTCCTCACTCCACATACTGTGTCGCAACCATGCCCCTCACTCCGAATACTGTCTCCACATCTATATAATCCCCCCTCACTCCACATACTGTGCCACAGCCATTTTTCCCTTACTCCTTATACTGGATCCTCAAATTTACCCTCTTGCTTCCCATACTGTCCTCCACATACTGTGTCTATAGCCATCTCCCCTACTCCGTATTGTGTCCTGAAATCCCCCATTTTCTCTTCATGCTGTCTCCACATGCACCACTCCCCCACCCTCTCCCCCTCGTTTGCTCTTTTTATACTTCCCCCATCCTCTCCCCCTGTTTGGTTGACATATTCTCCCCCCACCCTTTCCACCAGTTTGCTCCTCATACTTCCCCGCACCCTGTCCCCCTAGTTTGCTCCTCATACACCCCCCATCCACTCCCCCCACCCTGCCCCCTGTTTGCTCCTCATATTCCCTCAGCTTGTGCCACATACTCTCTCCCCACCTTGTTCCCCCAGTTTGCTCCTCATACTCCCCCCACTCTGTTCCTCATACTCCCCCTATCCTCTCCCCCCAGTTTGCTCCTAATACTCCTCCCATTCTGCTCCTCATACACCCCCTATCCTCTCCATCCAGTTTGCTCCTCATACTCTTCCCACTCTACTCCTCATACACCCCCCAACCCTGTCCTCCTTCCCCTAATTATGTTAATACCCCCTGTCTTCCTAAGCTCCAGTGTGGAATGCTGCGCTCCATCCTTCTGTCGCCTCTGTCGGGTGAAGTCATCAGTGTAATGAGATGACCTGATGACGTGTCCCTGACCCGGAAATGCCGGGAATCAGGGCTTCCATTGTACATACAGAGTGTCTAATAGACGCTTTGTGTACAATGAACTGCAGGAGTCGGCGGCTTCAGATTCTCTGCCCCCCTGTCAGCTGATAGCGGGAGCAGAGAAAAGCCGGCTCACACAGCGGGGGAGGGAGACGGAATTTGTGGCCGGCGGGGAGAGACCTTGGGCGCTGCAGCAGGAGACCAGGTGGTGCTCCTCCTGCTGCGCCTGGGGAAAATTCACCGCCAGGTTCCCGTCGATATTCCACTGGCCAAAGGGGGTGACAGGTTACCTTCTAGGGGGGGCAGCTGTCTCCCCCTGCCCCACGCTGGGTACGCCCATGCACACAGATGTTTGCGGTCCATTTATTGTTCAAACTCCAAGCAAGAAGAGATATTTCCTCACATTTATTGATGACTACTCCAGATATACAGTCGCCTACCTGCTTCACAGTAAGGGTGACGTTCCACAGAAACCTGAAGAATATCTTGCTGTAATGCTTAACAAATTTGGAAGAATGCCAAAAGCCCTGCATGCAGATAATGGGACTGAATATACAAGTAGTAAGGTGCAAACCATTTTGAAAAAGAATGGAATTGTGTTCCAGAGTACCATTCCATACAACCCAGAACAGAATGGCATTGCAGAGAGAAAGAACCACATTCTCTGTCAAAGTGGAAGAAGTATGTTGTTTGATGCAAATCTACCTACAACGTATTGGGGAGAAGCCATCATGACAGCTTGCTGTCTTCAAAACAGACTGCCAGGTAAAGCCACAAATAAAACTCCATATGAGCTATGGAACTGCGAAAAGCCTAACCTGAAGCACCTCAGGATATTTGGAAGCAAAACATTTGTGTATGTTCCCAAAGAAACACATTCCACATGGGAATCAGATGCAAAGCAAGGTAGTCCTGGTGGGCTATAGAGAAACTCAAAAGGGATACAGAAATATTCCACCCAGAGACTAACACAGTAACAATCAGCAGAGACTTAGTGATTGATGAGAACTCTGTTTTGCTCAAATTTTATTGAGTTACTCCAGTCATTCAAGCCAAGAAACAAGTACAAGAATCTCAATCACCAATCCCAGACAATGAAAAAGAAAACACTGAAGTCTGCATAAGTTCTAAAGTCAGCAAGGAAGAAACAGAAGAACCAAGTCAACTTCCAGTCAGGAGATCAGAAAGACCAAACAAAGGTATTCCAGCCTGACATCTTTCTTATAGGGTCAGAACACTTCCTGAATCAGAGCCACAGTCAAGGTATGAAAAAGAGCCCTCAGAAGTCAAAGATTCGTCAAAACTCCAGCAATGAGAATTACAGAAAAGCAGTGGGGGCACTTCTGTATATAAGGACAACCAAGGATGTATTAAACTTGCCAGCAGTAAGAAAATTAGTACAAGGACTAAACACATCATCGTTAAACATCACCACTTACGTGACTTAGTGGAACGTGGTGTACTAGAGTTTGTTTATTGCGAGCCTAACAAGATGTTAGCTGATGGTATGACAAAATCATTGCCAAGAGCCAAGTTTGAGGACTTCAGAACTGCAATGGGACTAGCAGGCTAAGTAGTTGTTGAGTGGGGGTGTTGGAGTATGTTTAGTGCAACAACTCCTTCCTGTGTATGTGTTCTATTGCTAGGTTTGTGTACTGTCTATAAAGTTAGATAAAAAAAAAACACTCCCAGAAGCTCACATGCAGGAAGGACCATGTGACTGTACCCAGTTTCTTGTGCCTGTGCATGAGTGGAATATGTATATTCCTGATTCCACAAAGCCTATCGTTTCTGTACTTGTTTATTGCTAATTAAATATATGTTCTGATTTCAACACTCTTGAAGATCTCTGTGGCACCCCTGTGGACTGGTGGCCACAGTAAGACACTGCAGCTGGGACTGGTAAGTTATCACTCCGCACAAAGTGGAGGGTGGAGAGTTGAGGAAGAACCCAGGAAATGGGTGGATGAACTGGAGTACAACCCAGGAACACCAAGTTAGGAGAGCACAGACAAGTAGAGAGTTTAGGTTTGAGTTCCTGGTGAGCTGTAGTGGGAGAGGAACAGAACCTCTAAGCTGAGATGCCCTGAGAGCCTAGCAACTGAAACACCAGAGAGGAAGAACCCGGACCCAGCGGCCTGTTGCACTGTATGGCTAGTCCGGATCCAGTCTACATACCAAGGGAAGAGAGAAGGGGTCTAAGGTGTCCCCAAGCCACCGGGGCACCAAGGGACCGGACCGGAACCAGGGTGCCACCCCTTTTGAAGTGATTTGACGCTGTGTGCCCCAGCCATAAATTAACTGGCGGGGTGAAGGGTCTTTATACCCGGAACCCAAACCCCGGCACAATGAAGGGAAGGCTGTCGAACGAGGGTTAGGAATCCTGGAGAAGGGAGTCCAGGAAAAACCTGTGACCCCCGGACCGTAGTCTGTACGCGGAACCGAGAACAGAGGCCCGAGAGGACTTAGAAATGGGGTGCAACCAACGAACCGTCCCAGCTGCCAGGTTGTGACTGGAACCACCTGTGTACTGTCGTACTATGTGAACTGCAACTGTTTTGTTGTGTGAACTGTGGAGCTTAAGTAAAGACCTGGTCAAGCTCAAAACTATATGTGCGAGACTCTGATTTGCGCGACAGCAGTAAGAGCTCGCCTGTGGAGACGCCGACTGGATTGCTGCACAGGCAGACGCGGCCTGATTTTAAGTGACATTGAACCCCGCTGGCAGCTGTCGAGCCGTGCTGGCTGCTGAATGTGTCTGACTCTGTCCCTACACCTGCCCTGGGGAAAAAGCCCTGCCTGTGGAGGGCTCACCATTCCGGCAGCCTGCCACCGCCATCACCCCCAGAGGCCTGGATGGCAGCGGTGGCCCAAACTGGCCACAAACTATGAGTGGCGTCACAAATTCCTATTTCCTCTTCTCTTTTCATTTCCTCCCTCATTTTTATTGCCGCGCCTAGGACCAAGGAGCCGGGTCACGTCACCGTGACACCCCGCAGCCCTAGACAATGGAAGGGCCCAATTCTGAGTACCCCTGTCCCAGAGGCGCGACAGATACACTGCCAACAGGTGAAAATCAGACCTGAAACTAGGTAAAAAGGTGAGAATTTGACTCAATTTTGCATTGTGTATCTGTGGGGGCCACACTGAGCATGGAGAATACACTATGTGCAGAATTATTAGGCAAGTTGTATTTTAGAGGATTATTTTTATTATTGATCAACAACTATGTTCTCAATCAACCCAAAAGACTCACATATCAAAGCTTAATATTTTTGGAAGTTGGAGTGTTTTTTTTTTATAGATTTGGCTATCTTAGGAGGATATCTGTTTGTGCAGGTAACTACCGTATATACTCGAGTATAAGCCGACCCGAGTACAAGCCGAGGCCCCTAATTTTATCACAAAAATTGGGGAAACCTATTGACTCGAGTATAAGCCTAGGGTGGGAAGTGCAGCAGACTCCCATCCTGGTATATGTCCCCATCAATGGTATATAGCCTGCATCACTGCTATATAGAATCCCCATCACTGGTATATAGCCCCTCATCACTGGTATATAGACCCCATTCCTGGAATATAGACCCCATCATTGCACCCCCTCCATCCCTGGTGCATAGCCTCACATCATTGTACATAAACCCCATCCCTGGTGCATAGCCCTCATCATTGCATATGATCCCCATCATTTCACACACCCCCATCCCTTGTATACAGCCTCCCCCATCCCTGATATATGGCACCCCCATCATTGCACATATTCCCCCCCAATCACTTCAATACAGCGCCCCTATCACTGCACACCCACCCCATCGTTGCTCACACCCACGCAATGGTATACAATGCCCCCAGTAGTGTAAATCCACCCTCCATCACAATATATGCCCCCCATGCTGCTTCTCACTTTAAAATAATAAACCGATCTCACCTATCCGACGCTTCTTTCGCGGCTCCCTGCGTTCCCTTCCTGCTTCTAAAGTCATGTGACCGGGACTCGCAGCGATGACGTCACCGCGGCGCTGATCACTTTAGAAGCAGGAAGTCGGAGTGAGGATGCACGGAGGTGGGAGAGAAGCGTCGGATAGGTGAGATCAGTTTATTATTTTAAAGTGAGCGGCAGCATGGGGGGCATAAATTGTGATAAGGGGGAACAATGCTGGGTCCATATACTGTGATGAAGGGGACAGTAATATAATATGCGCTGCTCCCCCTGCCGCTGATGGACAGGGGGATGCAGTGCATATTCATTACAGTAATGAGCGGCCCCACGTGACCAGCCGCTCATTCTGCAGCTCCCCCTGCCTCCTCCAGCCCTCAGTCACCGCCCCCCCAGAGTCAGCAACTGTATGACTCGAGTATAAGCCGAGGGGGGCACTTTTCAGCACATTTTTTGTGCTGAAAAACTCGGCTTATACTCGAGTATATACGGTATTACTGTGCAGAATTATTAGTCAACTTAATAAAAAAAACAAATATATTCCCATCTCACTTGTTTATTTACACCAGGTAAACTAATATAACTGCACAAAATTTAGAAAAAAATATTTCTGACATGCAAAAACAAAACCCAAAAAAATTAGTGAGCATTATAGCCACCTTTCTTTATGATGACACTCAACAGCCTTCCATCCATAGATTTTGTCAGATTCTGTCAGTTGTTTGATCTGTTTACGATCAACATTGCGTGCAGCAGCCACCACAGCCTCCCAGACACTGTTCCAAGAGGTGTACTATTTTCCCTCCCTGTAGAACTCACATTTTATGAGGGACCACAGGTTCTCTATGGGGTTCAGATCAGGTGACAAGGGGGCCATGTCATTATTTTTTCTTCTTTTAGACCTTTACTGTCCAGCCGCGCTGTGGAGTAGTTAGATGCATGTGATGGAGCATTGTCCTGCATGAAAACCATGTTTTTCTTGAACGATACCGACTTCTTCCTGTACCACTGCTTGAAGAAGTTGTCTTCCAGAAACTGGAAGTAAGATGATGGGAGTGATGGTGTGTCACGGTCCGCGCTGCTTCTGGATTAAAAACTCACCAAAGAGCCCAGCAAACTTTCATCCTCTTTATTCCTTAATCCAACGCGTTTCAGCGCCACAACCCGGCGCCTTCCTCCTGAGGAAGGCGCCGGGTTGTGGCGCTGAAACGCGTTGGATTAAGGAATAAAGAGGATGAAAGTTTGCTGGGCTCTTTGGTGAGTTTTTAATCCAGAAGCAGCGCGGACCGTGACACACCATCACTCCCATCATCTTTCTTGGAATATACCACGATCCAGTGGTAGGTGGAGGTCCTGCAGCAGCTTGGAACACTGATTCCTAAACGCAGTCAAACCAGTTGTGGGGACCACAACTGGACCAGGTGAGCGGCCACACAGCACCACCATCTACATACTAGTGTCACTAGTGATAGGGCACTATTGCGCCTCTTGTCCCCCCCCCTTTTATATTTTGCAGAAACTGGAAGTAGGTCTGGGAGTTAAGCTTCACTCCATCCTCAACCCGAAAATGTCCCATCTTTGATGATACCAGCCCATACAAGTAGCCCACCTCCACCTTGCTGGAGTGTGAGTAAGAGTGGAGCTCTCTGCCCTTTACTAATCCAACTCTGGCCCATCTATCTGACCCATCAAGAGTCACTCTCATTTCATCAGTCCATAAAGCCTTTGAAAAATCAGTCTTAATATATTTCTTGGCCCAGTCTTGACGTTTTATCTTATATTTCTTGTTCAAAGGTGGTTGTTTTTCAGCCTTCCTTACCTTGGCCATGTCCCTGAGTATGGCACAACTTGTGCTTTTTGATACCCGAGTAGCGTTGCAGCTCTGAAATATGGCAAAGCTGGTGTCAAATGGCATCTTGGCAGCTTCACGCTTGATTTTCCTCAATTCATGGGCCTTTTTTGCCCAACACGCTTCTTGGGACCCTGTTGGCTATTTGCCATCAAACGCTTGATTGTTCGGTGATCACACTTGAAAAATTTTGCAATTTCAAGACTGCTGCATTCCTCTGCAAGACATATCACAATTTTGGGCTTTTCAGAGCCCGTCAAATCTCTCTTCTGACCCATTTTGCCTATGGAAAGGCGTTTGCATAATAATTAAGCACACCTTATATAGGATTTTGATGTCATTACACCACACCCCTCCTCATTACAGAGATGCACATCACCTGATTTACTTAATTGGTAGTTGGCTCTCAAGCCTATACAGCTTGGAGTAGGACAACATGTTTAAAAAGTATCATGTGATCAAAATACTCATTTGCTAATAATTCTGCTTACAGTGTAGAAAGAAGAGAATTGTGTGAGGATTTAGAACCAAAATTGTTGAAAAATATCAACAATCTCCAACAGCCAATCAAGATGCCCACTTTCTGTTACAGCATCTGTGATTAGCTGTTGCACCCGCCCCCCCACATTGTGCTGGCGTCTGTGATTATTTGCCATTGGCAACAAACCTGCCTTCATAAGGATGTAAAAATAAATAGTTAATTTTAACAAAATGTACGTAGGGGCTTTGCAGTATATTCTCAGCACAGATAAAGCGGACTGCTACAGGCTGCCATCCCAGCTAACTGGCTTTAACTTGGCTAGAAATCAAAAATAAAGGGGAATCCATTATTTGTTTTTAATTATTTGAATAAATAATAAAAAAAAATGCATGGGCTTTGCCTTATTATTGATTGCCAGCCAAGATAAAGCCAGGCAGCCGGGGGCTGATATTGTTAGTGTGGTGAGGCCCATAGTTATTGGGCCTCCCAGGCTACAGACTAGCAGTCCACAGATGCCCCAGATATTGGCGCATTAATTAGAATCACCAATTCCTGGCACTTTATACGGCTCTTCTCAATGCCCTGGTGCGGTGGTATTGGGGTAATAGCAGGGATTAATGACAGCTGAGAATCGACAGCTTGTCATTAAGCCCTAGATTGATAATGTCCAGGCTTCTATGACACCCACACATTTTAAATTCTGTGAGTAAATAGTTAAAAAAGCACACACAGAGAACAATCCTTTATTTGAAGTAAAACACACAGACAACAATCAGTTCCCATTTATTAACTCCCAAACATATCCTCTGATGGTAATCCACAGCGATTTCCAGCAAAGCACATGATCCTGGCTTTGCTGCATCCAGAGATTGCAGTGATCGAACAAGCTTCATATCGCTGCAGTCTCTGGGATCTTACTGACTGCTGCGGGGAGCTGTGACATCACTTGCTGAGTCACTGAGGGCGATGCGACCTCAGAATCCCTCACCACAGGGGATGGATATTAGAGGTCTGGGAAGGCAGACCAAGAACCCAGACAGCCTCTGAAGCCAGTACACACACATTCATGAATGGGTAAGTTTTTGTATGAATGTTAGTAGTGTTGATGGTTCATCTTTTTTCTGATAATGCTTTTTAGGATGCCTAAAAGAAACTATCAAAGAAGAAGTACAGAGAGTGTGCTATATTTAAATAACCACTAGCTGATGACTACACATAGGATCTTTGCCCCTTTGTATCGATAAAACCATGCGATGGGAGGTCCCTAGTCTAGCATCAAGTCTAAGGAACCTAGTTAGGGAAATTGAGAAAAGAAGGAAAAGACCTTGTTATCCTTCTTCGTACTCTAGAGAAGAAGTGGTCAGACATCATAGTTCATCTAAAAAAATTAGCTTTTCATCCTCTTCCTCCTCGGATTCCTCTTCATCAGAGGTTAGTTCAGTGGGTATTCCTTGCTTTCCCAAGAGTGAGACTAATTATCTGATGAGGGCTGTATGGTCTACAATAGGGTTGGTAGACTCCAAGGACCCAGTTTCAGTGGAGGGCTTAATGTACAGGGGCCTCGCACAGAAGAAGAAATGTACTTTTCCTATCAACAATAAGATTCAGGAGTTGATTAAGGAGCAATTAAAGAGACCAGACAAGAAGGGTTCTCTTCTCGCTACAGTTAAGAGAAAATATCCCTTTGACCAGGATGCAGCTTCCTCTTGGAATAAATGGGGCTCCTCTCTGACACTACTGGTGCTGCCACACATTCTACTGGGTATGATTACTTGATTGTAGTATCTTCAGTTAAGGTCACAACCGTTATTTGGAATAAGTTAGTACTTGTCTCTGTTAGTGTATGGGACTAGCCCATTTCTGCTGATACTGTTCTATTTGATTTACTGAAAATGGGGAAGTATGGGTTGTAAACCCCTGAAAATCACATGTATTTCACCATATGAGAATTTGTCTATGAATTTCATTCCAGTTAATGAAATCTTGTGATATTGCTAACCTGTAACATAACCCATTGAATGTGGTGGTTAACTATCGCACCACCTGTGTCTTGTCTCCCCTCAACTGTCTCGCCTGTCCAGTGTAACCTGTGTTTGTATAATGGTTTGTATTCTGTGTTCTTTTTGACATTTACTCTCTATTAAGCAATTTTGTATTTTGCATAAGAACGTACATTATGGTCTCCTTCCATTTTATTTTTGGGTACTGTTGACACTTATGCTTGTTTCTGGGTTTTTGGAATAAATGTCCAAAGATAGATGTACCAGTGTCCAAGGCTACAAAGAAATCCACATTGCCTTTCAAAGATCTAGAGAATCTTAAGGATGAGTTAGATATAAAAGCAGATAGCTATCTTGGGGGTTCCTGGAAGACTTTAGATACAGTAGTTTTTCTCAGATAACAGCCAGATCGGGAGTTCCAGAGTTAGATCTCTTCGCTACTCGGAAGAACAGGCAGGTGCAGAGGTTTTGTTCTCTAGCCCCCAGGTACAGGCCATATGCAGTAGATTCACTTCAGATTTTCTGGACCTCAAGCCTTCTCTCTGCATTTCCTCCTCTCTTGATTTTGGCCGTCCTGCGGAAGATTCGAGAGGACAGAGGCAGGGTCATAGTGATAGCTCCCTTTTGGCCCAGGAGAGCCTGGTTCTTTTGGCTATGCTGCATGTCCATAACAGCCCCCTGGACTCTGCCAGTATCCGAGACTCTACTCTCTTAAGGGTCAATTCATCATCCTTAGTTCTTGGGTCTTCTGCTGATGGCATGGAACTTGAAAGGAGGCTCCTGATGTGTACAGGTTTTTCTGTGAAATTGGTCAACATACTGATAAAGAGCAGGAAGCCAGTCACCACCAGCACTTATGGTAAGGTGTGGAAAAAATTCCTGTCCTGCTCAGGGGCAAGCCCTGTGTGGGAAGCTCCTGTTATGGCTATTCTGTAGCTCCTCCAAAAAGGTTGGGATCTAGGTTTAACAGTTAACACTTTGAAAGTTCAAGTCACTGCTCTTGGAGCCTTATACAACTGTAACCTTGCTAGTTCCCCTTGGATGTTGAGATTTTTTAAATCAAGTAAGAGGGCTACTCCAGTACCCTGTCCTAAGATGTCTTCTTGGTATCTTAATCTTGTTTTAGATGCCCTGCCTAAACCCCCCTTTGAACCTCTTCCTAAAGTCTCACCAAATGTTCTCACCCTGAAGTTTCAAGGAAGTCCGACCTCTGGGCACTGGGGTCTGGGTGGTGGGGGAGATAGAAAGAGAGGGCGCAAATCTAAGTGTAGATTATAAAGTATGGTGATAGATAATAGGTTTTGTGCTCACCCTTTTGATGTCTTTATTTTCTCATGTAACAATTCCTTGTGGTTGATCCACTCTTTAATGTGCTTGCCTCCTGGTTTGCAGCTACGTCCCAGACATGACAGAGCTCCCAGCCCGGAGTCTGTTAGGTGTGTCCACAGAAAGAGATTATCTGGTGTATAGACGAGCGCTCCCAGGTCCAGAAAGACACAATCCAAATTCTTCTTATTTTCCAAAGTAGTAGTTTATTCCATCAGTAATATAGTGGAGAACATACAACGCGTTTCGGCTTTACAGTAGGGCTAAGCCTTCCTCAGGTATACATGTGTACTAATATTTTGTCTTTATATAGGGTCTGAGCTCTTAGATAATTAAACTAATTATGCTAATTGCTAGGTCAGGTTGCCTGGTTAATGAGAAATCCCTGATTGCTTCTCCTTAATTCTCTGGGAGACCTCTGTTTTTTTCTATATCTATAAATAAAGTGTATATTTCTATTTCTATATTTAAGTGCATAATAATTAGTAAAAAATAAAAGTTGTATGTTCATAATAAAACAACACAATAAAAATATTATACAATAAATTACATTAAAATCTATGTCTTCATAATAAAACAACATCATTATTCATTTTAAAACCATTTTTCTATTGAGGTACTGCCAACTCAATGCAAGCATGCTCTCATAGATCTAATGGGTTATCCAGATGTATTATCTACATGTATACATCTGATTTTCTAAATATGCTGTAAAAATGTCTGAAAGACTTCCCTCGTTTGTCCTCCATATTTAACCAGCTAATTCCAAATCTATCTTGTTATTAAAATTTTTTATACAGTGGGACCAACTTCTCTGTCTTAGTTTATATATAGTCAGGTGTTAGAACCGACTTCCATGCAGTCCATTTACATTATTGTAGTTGATTTAAGGATTGTGCCACCCAACTCTCTCATTTTCCAGCAGTATACACTGGTCATCAGATGGACTTTAACTCAACCTCAGGTAAAGACGTTATAGGCAGCCATATAGATCCCCAATGGGGAGGGAGGTAAAGAAGTTTATATATCATTATCGCCTAAGTGAGGTCTTAAGTTCTTTTAAAGAGATGGTAATCATTAGATTTTATTGTTTTATATGATCGTATGACACTATATATTTTCAATTTTATCATTTAATCCATCAGGATAGAGGGTTTCTTAATCTGTACATCCAAAACGCCTTTTTCCTATTTAGTTGCTGTATTCGGTTGGGGGCATCTAAAGGAATCTGTTCTATGGAAGTTATTTTTATTTTAAACTCTCTCTTATGTGTTATCAGCAAATGGGGTGAGAGACTATGTTTTAAATAGCCCACTTTTGCATTATGTCTGTGGGCGTTCAGTCGTGTTCTGACCATCTGCGTGGTCCGACCTACGTACTGTAGCCCGCAGCTGCAGGTTATTACATATACAACAAAATTGCTTGTACAGTTCAGATGGTTTTGTAAAGGAAAGATTTCTCCAGTGCTATTAGATTTTATATTCTGTTCCCCATGTGTGATAGTACTGCAGCATTGGCATTTTTTTTTTGTAACATCTGTATGACCCCTTTTTCACTGTCTGCTCTCTTGAAACTAGGAGACCCTGTTTTTTCAAGTTTACCAGTGGTTTTTTTAGGCGGCTTGGTGCCACTATATTTTTTATTGTTATTCCTCTTCGAAATGTGATCCCCGGTTTTTTCAGGGAGGATCTCACGTAGAAGAGGGTCTTGTTGGAGAATAAACCAATTCTTTTGTAAAATGTCCCTAATTTCTTTATTATTTTTGTTGTAGGTGATGATAAAGTTATAGTGCCATTTATTTTCACCGGATTTCAGCAGCTTATTTTCAAGTGGTTTTTCTGTCTGATTTAGTGTGCACATATTTGAATCATACTTTTTTACTTTTAAACATTGTTCTTGTGTTTTTTCTAGATTAATTTTGGATGCTTCATTTATCAATTTTTTGGGGTATTGTTTTTCCAAAAATCTTTTTGTTATGATTTTGGATTGTTCCTTATAATCAAGTAATTTAGTATTATTTTTCCTTATGCGATGGTACTGACTATATGGAATATTATTTTTCCACTTTTTGTAGTGTGCACTTTTATAATCAAGATAGCCGTTTACATCTACTTTTTTAAAAAATGTTTTGGTGATGATTTTTCCATTTTTATGACTGATTTCTAGATCGAGATAAGTGGCTTTTTCCGGATCTATGTTAGAAGTGAAAAATATTCCCCAATTGTTATTGTTTAGTTCAGCAATTAATTTATCTGCTGTTTTCCTTTCTCCTTTCCATATGATAATCAAATCATCAATATAGCGTTTGTACAGTAAAATATTATATTTCATAGATGTAATTGGCGACAGGGACTCGAATAGCCCCATGAACAAGTTAGCAAAACTTGGGGCTACCCGAGTCCCCATCGCGGTACCAAGACGCTGTAGAAAGAGTTGCCCCTGGAATTCAAATAAGTTGTGTTTCAAGATAAAATTTAAACCGGATAAGAGGAATTCAACTTGTTTTGCTGGCATCCTCTTGTCACTTTGTAGAAAAAATTCCACTGCATTTATACCCAATAAATGGTCGATATTAGAGTATAGTGCATTGACATCTAAGGTGATAAACAATTGATCCACCCCCCATTCTATTGGTTGAAGTTCTTGAATAAGTTGAGAGGAGTCTCGTAAATAAGATGGTAATGCTTTTACATAGCTTTGCAGGTGTAAGTCGATAAAATGAGAAAGGTAACTCGTCAAGGAATTTATCCCGGAAATAATTGGTCAACCCGGGGATGTAAAGGGTCCTTATGCAGCTTCGGTAGATGATAAAAGAAAGCCATAGCATAACTTTTATTGGTTAGAAACCCTTTTTCTTTTTTAGTGATTATTCCCTTTGAAAATGCTTCATTGATGAGTTTATGATAATCCTTAGAAAACGTTTCTGAAGGATCCGTATCTAATTTAATGTAATGTATTTTGTGTCTGAGAGAATATTGAATGCCTCTTTTAGATAAATCTCTCTATCTTGTACGACCACTCCTCCCCCCTTGTCCGCTTCACGGATAACTATGTCCAAATTATTTTTTAGTTTTTTTAGAGCTTTTCTCTCCTTGTTGGAGATATTACTTCTTTCTGTTCTATAGGTTTTCATTTTTTTGGCCGTATCAGTTTTTATAGTATTAATTTTTACATTTTTTGGATTTAAGTGTCGAAATTCCTCCCCTACCAAGGCAAGGAAGGTCTCCACATAACTTCCTCTATGATGTATTGGATTGAAATCCGAGCGTGATTTTAGATCCACACATATATTCCCTTCACTTTTACTTTCTGAATTTTCTGTTGTTTTTTTTATCAGATTTTTCCTTATTGTGTTTTTCTAAAGAAAAATGTCTAGTTAGTGTAAGTCATCTTACAAATCTATTTACCGTATATACTCGCGTATAAGCCGAGTTTTTCAGCCCAAAAATTGGGCTGAAAAGTGCCCCCCTCGGCTTATACGCGAGTCAATACGGCCCCCTCAAAGTTTGGCGCCTCCACCTCACTTTCTGGGCCCCCCTGCATGCAGCGCTGCGCATATACATTACCTGTCTAGCAGCTGTCACCCTCCGGTGGCGGATCGTGGCTCCCGGCTCCGGGCTCCATCTTCCTCGCTGTCTTCCTGCTTGTCAGGTGACCGGCCGGCGTCGCGATGACGTCATCGCGATGAGCCCCGGTCACAAGGCAGGAAGACAGCGAGGAAGATGGAGCCCGAAGCCGGGAGCCGCGATCCGCCAGCGGAGGGTGACAGCTGCTAGACAGGTAATGTATATGCGCAGCGCTGCATGCGGGGGGGCCCAGAAAGTGAGGTGGGGGCGCCAAATTATGAGGGGGGCCCTGCTGGGGCCCTATATACTACCACTGGGGCTGTATACTTCCACTGGGGCTGTATACTATTACTGGGGCTGTATGTATACTACCACTGGGGCTATATACTACCACTGGGGCTGTATACTACCACTGGGGCTGTATACTACTACTGGGGCTGTATGTATACTACCACTGGGGCTATATACTACCACTGGGGCTGTATACTACCACTGGGGCTTTATACTACTACTGGGGCTGTATGTATACTACCACTGGGGCTATATACTACCACTGGGGCTGTATACTACTACTGGGGCTGTATGTATACTACCACTGGGGCTATATACTACCACTGGGGCTGTATACTACTACTGGGGCTGAATATACCACTGGGGCTGCTGTATACTACCACTGGGGCTGTATACTACCACTGGGGCTGTATACTACTACTGGGGCTGTATGTATACTACCACTGGGGCTGTATACTACCACTGGGGCTGTATACTACCACTGGGGCTGCTGTATACTACCACTGGGGCTATATACTACCACTGGGGCTGTATACTACCACTGGGGCTGTATACTATTACTGGGGCTGTATGTATACTACCACTGGGGCTATATACTACCACTGGGGCTGTATACTACCACTGGGGCTGTATACTACTACTGGGGCTGTATGTATACTACCACTGGGGCTATATACTACCACTGGGGCTGTATACTACCACTGGGGCTGTATACTACTACTGGGGCTGTATGTATACTACCACTGGGGCTATATACTACCACTGGGGCTGTATACTACTACTGGGGCTGTATGTATACTACCACTGGGGCTATATACTACCACTGGGGCTGTATACTACTACTGGGGCTATATGTATACTACCACTGGGGCTGTATATACCACTGGGGCTGCTGTATACTACCACTGGGGCTGTATACTACCACTGGGGCTGTATATACCACTGGGGCTGCTGTATACTACCACTGGGGCTGAATATACCACTGGGGCTGCTGTATACTACCACTGGGGCTGTATATACTACTGGGGCTGCGTGTGTACTACCACTGGGGCTGTATATACTGCTGGGGCTGCGTGTATACTACCACTGGGGCTGCTGCTGTATACTACCACTGGGGCTGCTGTATATACCTCTGGGGCTGCTGTATACTACCACTGGGGCTGCTGCTGTATATACCACTGGGGCTGCTGCTGTAACACTGCTGGGGCCTGTATATACCACTGGGGAGGCTGCTGTATACCACACTGCTGGGGGCTCTATACCTGTGCTGGGGTCCACCCTCGGCTTATACACGAGTCAATAAATTTTCCCAGGTTTTGGGGGCAAAAGTAGGGGGGTCGGCTTATACACGGGTCGGCTTATACACGAGTATATACGGTAAATCAAGGAACAGATCAAACTTATTGGATTCTTGGGTAGGACAAAAATTGAGTCCTTTCTTCAAGATTTTTTCTTCAGTTTCATCTAAAACATATTTAGAAAGGTTAAAGATTTTCTTTGGGGTTCTTTTTCTGGAAATATTTTTGTTTTTATTGTGTGTGTAGGGGATTTGTTAATATCTCTATCTGTATTGGATCCGTAATAATAAGGTCTCTTTGGATTTCTTGGGTGATTGCCCCCTCCTCTGATTCCTCTGATCTTTCTTTTCTTTTTTTGGGGGGTTGTTAATGGAGTAAAAAATTTTGTTATTTGCATTTGGGAAGGGGGTACCGTTTGTGGAGTCATATTTGGAGCAAGAAGGGATTTGCTCAAAAGTGCTGGTACTATGATCTCTATGAGGGGAGGGGGTCGGATGGGACCGATCTCTAAAAAAGAGATCTGAGAGTTTATGGAGGATGGTGATGGAGTGGGGGCCTGGATCACTGTTACAAAATGTGATTGTGTGTCCTCTATGTTATGTGTAGTTAAATCGTTCAGATCGAAGAAACTATTGTTTTCTTCGTCAATATTGTCATCACCACTTATAGCTAATTTCTTTTCTGGGGATCTATTTGCCATCAGGATTTTTGACTGTGTTGCACTTTGAAGGTTTTGTGTTTTTGTATTGAACGGATTCTTGATGGGTATGTGTGTTAATCTAGATTCTGGTAAAGATAGGGAGGATCTTCTGAAGGTCCTATTTGTCAGTGTTTTATTTTGGTACGAAAACCTGAAGTTTGTCTTATTAGTGGCACTAACATCTGTCATACTAATAAATCAATTACAGGCTTTGTCAGTAGTAGGATCATACACTAAGATTTTAGACAACAGGGTTATTCTTAGATTATACCCTTCCTTCCTAAGGTAGCAATATATTTTCACAGAGTTGTATTACCTTCCTTCTGCGATAATCCAGCTAATCCAAAAGAAGAAGTTTTACACACCTTACACACTTTAGACGTTAGAAGAGCCTTGATTAGGTACCTAGAAGTTTCTAAACAGTGGAGGACTTCCCAGACCCTCTTTATTTCCTTCCAAGGGGAAGGGGATGTCAAAAGTTATATTGGCTAGGTGGCTCAGGGAGGCTACAGTGCTAGCCTACTCCTCTAGTGGTAATCCAGTTCCTGATGGAATCTGTGCCCATTCTACTAGGGCAATAGCAACTTCATGGGCAGAGAAGGCAGACGTTCCATTAGAACTCATCTGTAGGATAGCCACCTGGTCTTCCCCTAATACCTTTTTCAAGCTTTACAGACTTGACTTATCTTGTACTGCAGAGGTGACCTTTGGTAGAAGGATTCTTCAAGCGATGGTCCCACCCTAATTTTCTGTTTCTCTGAGGTGGTGCTGTCGTGGAGATGAAAGAAAAATCTAAATTACTTACCGGCAATGAGTTTTTCAGGAGCCACGACAGCACCACCACATCCCTCCTTTCTTACACAATGGTGGTACATGTTTTGCGTGTAGTTTTTTTGTGTGTGTTTTCTTTGGCCGTGGTATGTATACTAATGTTTTTCGGGTACTCCTCTCCGAGCTCTGTAAACCAACTGAAGCAAAGAAGAGTTACCACCTTTTGATTTCAGGGGTTTCCTGTCCTGGATGGAACCTCAGGTGGTGCTGTCATGGCTCCTGAAAAACCCATTACTGGTAAGTAATTTAGATTATTTATATTTTTTATTAAGTAATATTAACATCCTTGTTTTATCAATTTGGTGTCCAAGATGAAAAGTTGGGGAAGGTTTGGTGTCTATATACGTTTCACTCAAATGCACTTGACACAGTCTGTGTCTTCTACTTTACTTTTTTCTCCCTTCTGCAATTGCCAACTGGAGGAACTGGTTTAAAAGTTATAGTCAAAGTAGTTGGCTTTAAGATATCTTGAACCTTTAACAATAGGACATGGGTTACAAGTTTATATGGTCAAAATAGGATAAAATAATATACATGTATATTATATAATTTACTTCAAAACAAATATTTCTGATTTTACTAGATGGGTGCCCGATGCTATTGCATTGGGAGGGCGGTGACATCACAATGGGGGTGGGCTCTATGCCACTGGGGACAGCAGCGGTCTCTCCCCCTGTGTGTTGTCTCATCCTCCCGTGCTGTCTTCTCCCCTCTGTGCTCTCTCCTTTGACCTGTCTTCCCCTTGTGCTCTGTCTCTCCCCATGCGTTCTCCTCGCTGTGTGCTGTCTTCTTCCTTGTGTGCTGTCTTCTCCTCTCATGTGCTCTCTCTTTGACCTGTCTTACCCCTGTGTGCTTTCCCCCTGTGTGCAGTCTCTCCCCCTGTGCTCTTCCCCTCTGGGCTCTCTCCTTTGAGCTGTCTCCCTTTCTATGTTCTCTCTTCCCCGTGTGCTCTGTCTTCCTCCTGTTTTCTCTGTCTTCCCCCTGTGCACTTTTTTCTTCCCCCTGTGCGGTCTCAGCCCCACTATGCTTTCTCTGCCCCCATGCTTTGTCTCTGCCCCCTGTGAACTCTCTTTGCCCTCTGTGCCTTTCTGTGTGTTGTCTCTGCCTCTATGTGCTCTCTCTTTGCCCCCTGTGCTCTCTTTGCCCCCTGTGTGTTGTCTTTGCCCCTGTGTGATCTTCCTCCTGTGTGCTTTCTCTTCCCCCTATGTACATTCTCTTCCCCCTGTGCGGTCTTTGCTCCACTATGCTTCCTCTGCCCCCATGCTTTGTCTCTGCCCCCTGTAAACTCTATTTGCCCTCTGTGCCTCTCTGTGTGTTGTCTCTGCCTCTCTGTGGTCTGTCTTTGTCCCCTGTGCTCTCTTTGCCCCCTGTGTGTTCTCTTTGCCCCCCTGTGTGATCTTACCCCTGTGTTCTCTCTCTTCCCTCTGTTTAATCTCTCTTCCCCCTGTGCAGTCTCTTCCACTTGCCCTGTTTCTTCCCCCTGTGCACTCTCTCTTCCCATTGTGCTGTCTCTCCCCCTGCTTGCTATCTCCTTCCCTTGTGCTGTCTCTCCCCTTGTCTGCTATCTGTCTCCCTTGTGCTGTCTTTCCCCCTGTGCACTCTCTTTTCCCCCTGTGTGCTGTCTTTGTACCCTGTGTGCTTGCCCTCCTGTGCTTTGTCTCTCCCCGCTTGTGCTTTATCCCACCTGTGGTGTCCAAAGATGGTGGCGGTTTGAGTAAGTGTGCATGCGCACACCAGGTCACGCCGTCTCCATCTTTGCTTCCCAGATATCCAAATATGACGTCCACATGAGTAATTTCACATGTGCACAGAAGGTCTCGCCCCTGCCATCTTTGCATACCCAGGTGTCCAAAGATGGTGGCTGCGTGAGTAAACGTGCATGTACATGATGGGTCACAGCGCCACCATCTTTATATACCTGGGAGTCCAAAGATGGCGGCTGCCTAAGTAGGTATGCATGCGCCTACCAGTTATACGCATGCACACTTACTGAAGCGCTTAATAGGAGGACATCTGAACACAAGCAATGTAAGAATCACAGTAAGAACAGATGCATCCGCATCCGTGTTTTAAAATGAATGCAAACACATGCCAGCGCAGCATTTTTTATCCTGATCCTGCGGCGGATCAGGATAAAAAATGCTGCGTTGGCATGCATTTGCATCCATTTTTTGTCCTGATCCGGCCCATGCACCAAGTACAAGATTCTGGGCGCATGTCCAGAACATGTCTAGCAGGAGAAGAAATTTTCTCTCTCTCTCTCTCTCTCTCTCTCCTTACATCGGGCTTACCAGTGGGCCGCTGATTTTTCCGGGGCTGCCCATTAAGTTTCATGCGTGTTCACTGCACTGACCGTCAACAGCCAATCACATTGTAGGACAAAGTACCGTGGGTCCGCGCTGCCACTTCAATTAATGGAGATAAAAAAGCAGCCACACGGGAATGTCTGGATCAAACAGGATTCTTCTTTATTTGTCCAACATGTTTCGGAGTTATCTCCCAACTCCTTCCTCAGGGAATGTCACTTTTGTGACATTCACTGAGGAAGGAGTTGGGAGATAACTCCGAAACATGTTGGACAAATAAAGAAGAATCCTGTTTGATCCAGACATTCCCGTGTGGCTGGTTTTTTTTATCTCCATTAATTGAAGTGGCAGCGCGGACCCACGGTACTTTGTCCTACAAGCTGATTGAACCACGGTGAACAGTGGAAGTACGGTCCTGCAGCAAACCACTCACAGATGAGCGATCATTACCAGTTGTGGGTTTTCACAACTGCATCAGGTGAGCAGCTCCCTCTTTACACATATTTCAGCCTTATAAAAGAAGGTATTACCCTATGTGCGCATTCTTGAATTGCTTTTAGAACAGCCAATCACAGGCACTCACACTCTTTGAGAGCCTCTGTGATTGGCTGTTGCAGTCAGACTGCATTTCCTCAATGTGGACGGTGATTGTGCTTGCTTGCCATACACATTTCTGTATGGGAACCAACCTGCCTTCATATAGTGTTAAATAAATAATTAAGAAAAAAAACATAGGGCTTTGCTGTATTTTTCAGTTTAGCCCAGTGAAAGCGGACAGCTAAGACACTATGGCTGGTTTCACACTGCAGGATTTTCCCTGATCAGGGTTCATCAGGTTTTGTGTGCCAAACCCAGGAGTGAAACTTGCAGGGAAAAAGTATAATTGAAAGATTGACACCTTTTCTGGGTTTTTGGAGGCAAACAGCGTACCATGACAGCTGCTGTCCCTGGTGCTGAAGCTCCAGCATGATATTACAGTAATATCACGCTGGAGCTTCAGCACCAGGGACAGTGGCTGTCATGGTACGCTGTTTGCGTATGTAAATGGCGTAAGTACCATGGACAGCTCACGCTCTTATGAGCTGAGCTGAGGATACACTATGCCATTTGCGCTCAGGACCAGGGACAGCTCAGAATTTCTTCAGCACTGTCCCTGGTCCAGAAAGCCTTTACGTAGTCTCTTGCAGCCCGCTCTATAAGTGCAGGAGCAGAGCGGCCTCACAGTAAAATAAAATAAGCCGACAAATGCCAGGAGATGTAAAATAAAGGTTTAACCCCTGCACTGCCATGCTGTGTTGTCACCATGTATACACAGAGTATACTCTGTGTATACATGATGGCAGCACACCCACAGCAATTTAAGCCTTCTGATACTGGCTTCTAATAGCCGCATCTGCAGGCTCTGTGCCGACATGCTGCGCAGAGCCTGCAGAGGGGATTAAAATGATAACACAAAGACCTTTTTAATTTGCATTGCGGCTGACTTTTATATACAATAATGTTTCAGCGCTCCTTTGACAGCACTGGAATATTATTGATTACTATACAAGGAAAGCGGCAAATTCAAACTCGCCAGCTTTAATAGCCGGCGAGTTTGAAGCGGTTTTACCAGCACACTTGTGCGAATATCGCACAGTGTGCTGTATGGGGCGAGATTTTCTCGCCCCCATAGACTTTAATTGCCCTCTCGCATGTCAGAATCGCG
Source organism: Allobates femoralis (assembly GCA_033576535.1). Classification (NCBI taxonomy): domain Eukaryota; kingdom Metazoa; phylum Chordata; class Amphibia; order Anura; family Aromobatidae; genus Allobates; species Allobates femoralis. The sequence goes on along the minus strand of JARQOC010000001.1, from coordinate 389,979,660 downwards.
TGCAGTTGCAGCATGCTGCGACTGCACTCGTTTCTGACTCGCAATGTGAGTTAAGTGTGGCAGACTCGCACCAGTGTGCCCTGCCTGATAGGGCAACACTGGTCCGAGTGCAATGCGAGTTTCCTTTGCATTGCACTCGCTCGAGTCCCTCGCACAGTGTGCCTTCAGCCATAGGCATACATTTTTCTCACATATAGTTCCTTAATTTAGATTCACATTTTGACAGATTTGATAGCTCATTGTAATCATTCTCTTATTAACATTAGAGACATTTGGATTTAGTACATCTCAAATACTTTGTCTTTATGGCTGATTCTGCATTCACTAGGCATTTTTTGTAAACAGAATTTAATTATAAACCATATGCAGAGGCAGATGTAAAGGTCTGTATTAGTTGTTCCTTTGAGATCACCAAGAAAATAAGGCAACATGCTGGGAAAATGTGCTTGACCTTAATTTGCTTGCGAAAGCTGTACAAAGTGTTGAAAATTTTCTTCCAACATAGGGACAAGTTCTCCCACTCTGAATTGAAGCATCTTAGATTTAAGGATTATATGAATCATCTAGAAAACATTTAGCTCGCTGTATAGTTATAGAGCAGCATAGTATACAATTGTGCCATTCACACTGGGAAAATCAGCCAATCTTGTAGACAGTACATACAGTTAGGGCCAGAAATATTTGGACAGTGACACAATTTTCGCCAGTTGGGCTCTGCATGCCACCACATTGGATTTGAAATGAAACCTCTACAACAGAATTCAAGTGCAGATTGTAATGTTTAATTTGAAGGGTTGAACAAAAATATCTGATAGAAAATGTAGGAATTGTACACATTTCTTTACAAACACTCCACATTTTAGGAGGTCAAAAGTAATTGGACAAATAAACATAACCCAAACAAAATATTTTTATTTTCAATATTTTGTTGCGAATCCTTTGGAGGCAATCACTGCCTTAAGTCTGGAACCCATGGACATCACCAAACGCTGGGTTTCCTCCTTCTTAATGCTTTGCCAGGCCTTTACAGCCGCAGCCTTCAGGTCTTGCTTGTTTGTGGGTCTTTCCGTCTTAAGTCTGGATTTCAGCAAGTGAAATGCATGCTCAATTGGGTTAAGATCTGGTGATTGACTTGGCCATTGCAGAATGTTCCACTTTTTTGCACTCATGAACTCCTGGGTAGCTTTGGCTGTATGCTTGGGGTCATTGTCCATCTGTACTATGAAGCGCCGTCCAATCAACTTTGCAGCATTTGGCTGAATCTGGGCTGAAAGTATATCCCGGTACACTTCAGAATTCATCCGGCTACTCTTGTCTGCTGTTATGTCATCAATAAACACAAGTGACCCAGTGCCATTGAAAGCCATGCATGCCCATGCCATCATGTTGCCTCCACCATGTTTTACAGAGGATGTGGTGTGCCTTGGATCATGTGCCGTTCCCTTTCTTCTCCAAACTTTTTTCTTCCCATCATTCTGGTACAGGTTGATCTTTGTCTCATCTGTCCATAGAATACTTTTCCAGAACTGAGCTGGCTTCTTGAGGTGTTTTTCAGCAAATTTAACTCTGGCCTGTCTATTTTTGGAATTGATGAATGGTTTGCATCTAGATGTGAACCCTTTGTATTTACTGTCATGGAGTCTTCTCTTTACTGTTGACTTAGAGACAGATACACCTACTTCACTGAGAGTGTTCTGGACTTCAGTTGATGTTGTGAACGGGTTCTTCTTCACCAAATAAAGTATGCGGCGATCATCCACCACTGTTGTCATCCGTGGACGCCCAGGCCTTTTAGAGTTCCCAAGCTCACCAGTCAATTCCTTTTTTCTCAGAATGTACCCAACTGTTGATTTTGCTACTCCAAGCATGTCTGCTATCTCTCTGATGGATTTTTTCTTTTTTTTCAGCCTCAGGATGTTCTGCTTCACCTCAATTGAGAGTTCCTTTGACCGCATGTTGTCTGGTCACAGCAACAGCTTCCAAATGCAAAACCACACACCTGGAATCCACCCCTGACCTTTTAACTACTTCATTGATTACAGGTTAACTAGGGAGACGCCTTCAGAGTTAATTGCAGCCCTTAGAGTCCATTGTCCAATTACTTTTGGTCCCTTGAAAAAGAGGAGGCTATGCATTACAGAGCTATGATTCCTGAACCCTTTTTCCGATTTGGATGTGGAAACTCTCATATTGCAGCTGGGAGTGTGCACTTTCAGCCCATATTATATATAGAATTGTATTTCTGAACATGTTTTTGTAAACAGCTAAAATAACAAAACTTGTGTCACTGTCCAAATATTTCTGGCCCTAACTGTAGATGTTAGTTATACCAACAATCTTTTCAGAATTTGTCTTAACACTTTCAGCAAAATATTATTAACAGAATTTTATATGCTACTATTCATACCAGTTGTAGCTGAAAGGGCACTCCACTTCAAAAATCAACACGAGCCTTTGTTTGTTAAAGGAATTGGCCCTTTTAATTTAATTTTACCAAGTGTGTTGGAAATATGTATTTGTATAATTGCTGTACACAAAATCATGTCCCCAACATATCTGTTAAAATATTGATTAAGTGTCTAACTCCTTTAAGTGTTATAATCTTTGTTGTTACTGCAGATTGCTTTGCATTTCATGAAGTAGCCCTTAGCCCAGAACCCCTTTGTCAATGAACAATTTTTTTAACACCTTGTAATGCAAATGCATTAGTCAACCTGTATATGAACATCCTTAGTTGCTCATATCAAAAGTGAAATCTCTGTCTGCAGTGCCAATAGCTTTTAATTTTGTAAGTGAATTGGAGAAACTGGGTTGCATCTTCAATTACCTTATAAAACTAATCTTCACAAGAAAAAGTGAAAAACTATTCTGATAGTTTTTCTTTTTCTGAAAGAGACCTGTCTTTATGTTGCCACCTATAGGTATCTTTCCTGTAAGTCCAGTGGGAAAATGAAATAAAGTTGTCACTCACCAAAGCATTGACCCCCTTCACAAGCAAAGACGTATAGGTATGTCATTGGTCATGTTCCCTGCTTTGATGCAAGCTCACATGCTGGCTGATCATGATGGCTGATCTGACATGTGCAGCTCTGCTCCTGTTAACCTTTTAGATTGCGCTGTCAAACACAACATTAGACTACACAGTGGGGATCAAGCTATTCCCCGCCGCCATCGGCACCGATGTGTTGCCGTAATGGCAGATGATGACCCCTGCAGCTGTCACAACTCACTTCCAGTGAATGCTGCCTGAGCAGCGGTATACCTGGAAATGATTGTATCTGCTGTTCAGAAAAAATAAAATGGAAAAAAAAAATGTTTTTAAAAATATGAAAAAAATGTAACAAAAAAAAATCAAATTATCCTCCATTTCCTCTATTGAAAATAAAACTATCTATCTATCTATCTATCTATCTATCTATCTATCTATCTATCTATCTATCTAAAGAAACCTTTTGAGCAGCAATGCCTTCTGGGTGCAGGACAGTTCGGCTTCCTTCACAGCCTTTCAATACATACAATCCAAAGAATTTCACTGCAGCACTCCTCTCTGGTGTGTTCTCAGTAGTCTTTATTCAGGCATCTGATGGACAGGAATGGCCACGTATCGGGCACACACGCCCTTTGCCAAGCCATCAACTGCGACAAAGTGACTTCAGGGTCTGATGAGTCCTACTCTGATATCCCTATCATCCTTGTCCACCCCCACTTTTCAGTGGGCAGACACCATCTATACCCTCCATCACCTGTAGGTAATGAGGGTGCACATTGAAGCATGGAATATGAAAAACATCCTTTCAGCACACAGCTACTACCAATGATGTACATCATTGATAGTAGCTGTGTGCTGCAAGGATGTTTTTCATATTATATAACCCTGCAGCTTTGCTAGCACCAGTTCACATTTGTCTTTGAGTGCTGTGCAGTTTTTTTCTTGTTATTTATTATATGGAGTTGGAGGTTCCATGCTGCAATGTGCACCCTCATTACCTACAGGTGATGGAGGGTCTAGATGGTGTCTGCCCACTGAAAAGTGGGGGGTGGACAAGGATGATAGGGATATCAGAGTAGGACTCATCAGACCCTGAAGTCACTTTGTCGCAGTTGATGAGCAAACAGACATTGGCCAATGTATGCACCAAGAACTTCAGAATTACCGTATATACTCGTGTATAAGCCGACCCGTGTATAAGCCGACCCCCCTACTTTTGCCCCCAAAACCTGGGAAAACCTATTGACTCGTGTATAAGCCGAGGGTGGACCCCAGCACAGGTATACAGACCCCAGCAGTGTGGTATACAGGCCCCCCCAGTGGTAGTATACAGCAGCCTCCCCAGTGGCATATACAGGCCCCAGTAGTATATACAGCAGCCCCAGTGGTATACAGCAGCCTCCCCAGTGGTATATACAGACCCCACCAGTATATACAGCAGCCCCAGTGGTATACAGGCCCCAGCAGTATATACAGCAACCCCGGGGGTGTACAGCAGCCTCCGGGGCATACAGCAGCCCCAGCAGTACACAGCAGCCCCAGCGGTACACAGCCGCCCCCGGGGATACACAGCCACCCCCAGGGGTACACAGCCACCCCCAGGGGTACACAGCCGCCCCCAGGGGTACACAGCAGCCCCCAGGGGTACACAGCCGCCCCCAGGAGTACACAGCAGCCCCCAGGGGTACACAGCCGCCCCCAGGGGTACACAGCCGCCCCCAGGGGTATATAGCAGCCCCCAGGGGTATATAGCCGCCCCCAGGGGTATATAGCATCCCCCAGGGGTACACAGCCGTCCCCAGGGGTATATAGCCACCCCCAGGGTATATAGCAGCCCCCAGGGGTACACAGCCGTCCCCAGGGGTATATAGCCACCCCCAGGGGTATATAGAAGCCCCCAGGGCCGCCCCCAGGGGTATATAGCCGCCCCCAGGGGTATATAGCAGCCCCCAGGGGTACACAGCCATCCCCAGGGGTATATAGCCGCCCCCAGGGGTATATAGCAGCCCCCAGGGGTACACAGCCGTCCCCAGGGGTATACAGCCGCCCCCAGGGGTATATAGCAGCCCCCAGGGGTACACAGCCGTCCCCAAGGGTATACAGCCGTCCCCAGGGGTATATAGCCGCCCCCAGGGGTATATAGCAGCCCCCAGGGGTACACAGCCGCCCCCAGGGGTATATAGCCGCCCCCAGGGGTATATAGCCGCCCCCAGGGGTACACAGCCGTCCCCAGGGGTATACAGCCGCCCCCAGGGGTACACAGCTGCCCCCAGGGGTATATAGCAGCCCCCAGGGGTACACAGCCGTCCCCAGGGGTATACAGCCGCCCCCTGGGGTACACAGCTGCCCCCAAATGCTGGCACTTGCCCCCCCTGCTGCTTAACTTACCATCCGGTCTTCTGATCAGCGCTGCATCTCGCTGCTCCCGTCCTCGCTGCATCCGGGATCCCCGGCCGTCGCACGATGACGTCATATACCTGCGACGGCCGGGGATCCCGGATGTAGCAGGACGGAGCACCGAGGAGCAGCGCTGATCAGAAGACCGGAAGGTAAGATAAGCAGCGGGGGGGCCCTTACAGCAGCGGGGGGGCCCTTACACAGAGGGGGGGGCGAGTGGCAGCGTTTGGAGGCCATATGCACTGCTTCCCCCTGCCGCTGATTGACAGGGGAAGCAGTGCATATATAATGAGCGGCCCCACGTGACGGGGACGCTCATACAGCAGCCTCCCCCCGCCTCCTCCAGCCTCCCCAGTTTGGACACAGAGCCCACGGCATCACATACCGTATATGACCCGTGTATAAGCCGAGGGGTAGACTTTTCAGCCCAATTTTTGGGCTGAAAAACTCGGCTTATACACGAGTATATACGGTAAATAAAAAATTGGAGATTTTTTTGTTTTTTTTAAAAAAACGGAAGTTTTTAAACTTTTTCCTCAAATATATATAGCTGGTAGCTTATGTACATCATTGGTAGTAGCTGTGTGCTGCAAGGATGTTTTTCATATTATATAACCCTGCAGCTATGCTAGCACCAGTTCACATTTGTCTTTGAGTGCTGTGCAGTTTTTTTCTTGTTATTTATTATATGGAGTTGCAGGTTCCATGCTGCAATGTGCACGCTCATTACCTACAGGTGATGGAGGGTCTAGATGGTGTCTGCCCACTGAAAAGTGGGGGGTGGACAAGGATGATAGGGATATCAGAGTAGGACTCATCAGACCCTGAAGTCACTTTGTCGCAGTTGATGAGCAAACAGACATTGGCCAATGTATGTACCAAGAACTTCAGAATTAAATAAAAAATTGGAGATTTTTTGAGTTTTTTTAAAAAAACGTAAGTTTTTAAACTTTTTCCTCAAATATATATAGCTGGTAGCTTATGTACATCATTGGTAGTAGCTGTGTGCTGCAAGGATGTTTTTCATATTATCTATCTATCTATCTATCTAGTCACTATGGGACTTGTGGTGCTATAAGTGTTAATGCAGTACAAGTGGTGGTTTTGCAAGTTAGCAGAAGGACATGGGTGTATTTAGCAAACCTGAAAAACGTCCATAGGTATATCTCATGTGGATCAGATGGGATATAGTCCAACTTCCTGTTTGTTTAATGTTCCTCTGGGTTTGCAGCTGCCTAGTTGCCAGAAGCACATGGTGTAGAATCCATGTGTGCGCAGAGCTTAGGATAGCTATGGCAGTTCCTATGAAGACTAGGTGTTGCTCAGTGTTTGGAGCCGCAATTGTCCTGGAAAGCACCTGGGATGGAATGCTTGGAAGTCACTGGTGTGGCACCCTGCCATTACAGGGAGCCACAGAACCATTTGAGACATGGATGGATTTCCACAACAGGTAATCCACATACACACACCTTACACTCAGAACAGTAGGGGAGCTCTACTTGCTGCCTTTAAGCAAGATCCTCTATAAATACTGGTGCACACAGAGGTTCTTGACACTACAGAACGGGTGAGAGAAAGACACAGAGGATGTAAGGCTTAAGGTACCGTTACACGACACAAGATCGTTAACGATGTTGCTGATACATCACGGGTTTGGAGGCGTTCCAGTGACATCTTTAGGACGTTGTTGCGTGTAACTCTGCCAAGTTGTAAATAAATTGTTGGGTCGCTGATTGCAGGTTTGAGAACATGTTCTCAAACCAGACGATCAACGATCAGCCAACCTGGTATATCATGGTGTTTGACACCGCAATAACGATGTCGTTCTTGACTTCTCCTATTCACAGCAATGAGCAGGGAACGTTTGCGGGGTTTGCGAACGATACCTGCTCACAACATCATTGGTGAGTTGTCCACGGTATCAATACGTGTAACATCTCACCATCAATGTCAAAACGATGTATGCAATGACCGCGCGCCCACGAGATTGTTGCGGACATTGTTCCAACGTCGTGCCATGTAACGGTATCTTTAGTTTTACACAGGTCAGAGGCTTTAGCAAGGGAAAAGAGAAAGGGAGGCCTTATCCATAACTCACTGTGGAAATACAGAAGTGCCTCCCGACCATCTGGAACGTACCCTGGAAAGTGCCTGCAATACAATCAGTAAAGGTACAGAAACGATCCACAGTGTGTGTATCAGTTTGTCCATCCCTGAACCCATCCGGCTTAAAGACTGTCGCAGTGGCCCGGCTGCCTAACCACCTTCCTGTGCAAATCCCCGTCACCTCATCACTGCCCCGGGGACCCTGCTCCACCTGTGGGGAGCTGTACCCCCCCATGCTGCCCGTCCATCATCCCCGGAGGTCTGAAGCAGCACTGGTGCCTTCACTAGAATCCACAGGTGGCGTCATGAGACTTGAATTATTTTACCCTTTATTCAGCTGACCCCAGGGCTACGGGCACCGAGACAGCACCCCCGTATCAACGCCCGGGTGCAGAGTTCCCGTAGATCGCTGGGCGGATCAAATCTTTGCATCACGAACAGGATTTTCTGCCTGGTCTCACCGGGTACTGTGTGCCATGTATATTGACTGTGTTTTGCGAACTGTTAAGATTTGGCCCCCATTACTGCACCATTGAGTGAGAATAAAGAGCGTGAAGCCAAGTCCCGCCCCGCACTCTACCGACAACTTCCGAAGCGCCACGACCCGATCCCAAGTGCTCAGCTCCCCGCCTGCGGAGCTACAGTTTGTTTTCCCTTATAGAGACTGTCCGTGATACACTAGGGGTGTGCCAACGTGATGAATCCCGTAGATCCCGCAGATCACAACTCCGTCGATCAGCCAGCTCTGAACGTTCCTTCGGTCGGTGGAGTTCCCGCATCGGCAGGGCCTGTAACACCGATCATGCCGATTTCTCTACCATATGTCCCGGGAGCTAAGTGGCCGGCCAAATACCTTATCTGGATTTAAAAGGAAATTCTGCAGTGTGCTGGACATGTATGCGATGACTGGCAAGCAGTGAGCTGCTGTTGTATAGGGACAGTTAACCGGTGCAGCAGAGCGGGAGATTGAAACCTGGTCAGAGGTAGACCAGCAATCAGTGACTATTATTTTTGATAAATTACAGACTGCTTTTGAAAATCGCAATGAGACTAACCTCGGCATGAGATTTTATCACTGTTACCAGCAACCTTAGGACAGTATCAGAGACTATGCCTGGTGCCTGCAGGAAGCGCTGCGGGCCCTGAGACAAGTCAGTCCAGCTAGTGTACAGAATGTAGATAAAATGCTCATTGAACAATTTATCCAGGGGCTAATGCAGAATTTAACACCCTAAAAGATATGGCTATTTAGGGTTTACAGCGTTCAGAAACCCCAGACTCTGCCATACAGTGGTGGCAGGGTGATGCAGCTCCTGTACCCACAGCACTCCCCGCTCCTTCACCTGCAGCTGAAACAAATATGCAGGTTGCAACCCCCAATCGGTTTGACAAGCTGTGCTCTGAGGTACGCCAGATGAGTAAGAACCTGGCCACAGTCATGGAAGCCCTGCAGCTACAGGCGGAGCCAAAGTCATCAGGGAAGATACAGCCCGCAGCAGCCCGGAGGATGTCCCGTAGATGAAATAAAAAAAAGACCATGTCGCTCCATGGGAGGACCACCGATCGCCAAAGCTCCACAGGAGAACCCATCTGTCGTCTTTGCAACAAGACGGGCCATATTGCAAAGCACTGTCCTTTAAACCAGCAACCCCTGGGGGCGGGGTCCAAACCCCAGGAGTAGCCCGACCAGACCCATCAGACTGGTATGATAGATATATTGGAGAGAGACCATTCTTGTCTATTGTACTAGAAGGCATCCCTTTCTGGGCAATGGGTGGCAGGTGACCACAATACCTAATATCCTTTACAAAAGATTCTGGTCTGATGCTAAATTTAACCCACCAAATACAGGCCTCACTATGTATGGTTTACCACTTAACTTAGTCTGGGTTAGAGAGATAACAATAAAAGTGGGGAGGGTGGAGTTGAAAGACCGAGGAATTATTGTGGTGGAAACTAATCCTAATGACAGAGATATTATATATACATATATATATATAGAGAGAGAGATCAGAGCCCTTCTGCACCAACAACAGGTAAAACTGACCGGTGGTGAGATTGGTAGTGTACGGGTAACAGACCCGATTCCCATTGTGGTACCCCTGATGAGTAAAATGATGATCTGGTGCCGAGCAGCTATAGGCCTAAGGGGACAGGACTACCAGGCGGTAGTAGAGCCCATCAGTATAGAACACAGGCCTACACTCTTGACAGCCAGGGGGGTAGTTGATGTACGCAAAGGAAGAGGACAAGGTCAAACTACACAGGTATTCCACTCTTGCTAAGCTGTACACTGAGAACAACAACGCTATACTAGCAGTGGAACCACCCTTGACCCCACCAGACTTGGTGGAGGACAACAATTCCAAGGAACAGCTTGAGGACTGGTGTAAACAGCTCTATGTAGGAAGTGACTCCACTCCTGTTCATCAAAAGCATGATGTCTATCGGGTAGTCCAAGAATATTCAGTAAGCATCCACTAGAGTTTGGGAGGATCAAGGGGGTACACCGTCATATACCCATAGATGCACATCCACCCATTAAAGAGCGATACAGACTTATTCCACCAGCTCATTATTAGCCTGCTAAAGAGATGTTGCAGAACATGAAGGACGCAGGGGTCATAAGAGATAGTTGCAGTCCCTGGGCAGCTCCACTAGCAGCATGAGAATGTGTGTTGACTATAGACAGATAAATCGCATAACACATAAGGATGCCTACCCGTGACCCCGCATAGAAGAGTCACTTGCTGCATTAAAGTCTGCTAATCACTTTTCAACCCTAGATCTCATTAGTGGGTATTGGCAGATCTCTGTTGCAGAACAAGACCAGGAGAAGACGGCATTTACACCACCCATGGGTCTGTGTGAATTTAACAGCATGCCATTCGGACTACGTAATGCACCCGGAATGTTCCAGAGGCTGATAGACTGTTGCCTGGGGAACCGAAACTTTGAGACTGTATTACTCTACCTAGATGACGCCATAGTGTATTCAAAAACCTATGAGGAGCACCTGACACACCTGGCAGAGTTATTTAAAACGTTATCCAAGTTCGGGATGAAGCTGAAACCATCTAACTGCCATCTGCTGAAGCCTAAGGTCTAATACCTAGGACATGTAGTCAGTTCCGAAGGAGTGGCACCAGATCCGGATAAAATCACTGAAATCAAAGAATGGCCAGAACCAACAAGTGTCAGATCTTGGGACTGGTAGGGTACTACAGGAGATTCATCAAGGAGTATACTAAGAAAGCAGCACCTTTACAAAATCTCCTGGTAGGCCTAGCCCAGAAGGCAAGTCCAGAGTCTCATTTGAGTGGAGCAAGGAACAGGAAGAGTCCTTCAAACGGATGAAAGAGGCCCTGACTGGTGAAGAGATCCTGGCTTACTACAATCAACTGTTCCTACTGTACACTGATGCCAGCAATGTGGGGTTAGGAGCTGTCTTAACACAGAAGCAAAATGGAAGAGAGAGTGATCGCCTATGCCAGCAGGAAGCTCCACGTAACAGAAAGGAATCCTGAGAACTACAGCTCTTTCAAATTGGAATTCTTGGCTCTGGTCTGAGCCATCACAGAACGGTTCAAGCACTACCTGGCGTCAGCAAAATTCACCACCTTCACGGATAATAATCCTTTTACCCACCTGGAAACCGCGAAGTTAGGTGCAATGGAGCAACGCTCGATGGCTCGGTTGTCAAATTACCAGTTTACCATCAAGTATCGGGCAGGCCATAACAATGCCAACACTGATGCTTTGTCAAGAATGCCTCACTTACCAGATGTGGGAGAAGATGTGGATGAGTTAGAAGAAGTAGAGCTACCCGCCTTCGATCGCCACAGAGCATTCCTATGTCAGCAAGCCACCAGAAAATACCATGGAGAACAGTAAATCCATTACCTCACTATGGTTGGAAGGAGTCCCAAGACAGTGACCCGGCTATCAGTTTAGTTAAAGGGCTGGTAACCCACAAGGGTTCCCGTCTTGCTCCAGATGCTCCACCAGAGGCCAAAACGTCTATGGAATGAGAGAAGTAAGCTGTTCATATACCAAGAGAAGCTATGTAAGCATTACATAAATCCCAGAACCCATGAGATGGTCTGGCAAATAGTGGTACCTAAGAAGGATGTCCATATCATGTTGGATGCATACCATAATCGAGCAGGACACTTCGGATGGAAAAAGCTTGAGACGCTGTTGAAAGACAGATTTTACTGGGTTGGCATGAAAGGATCCATAGAGAGATGGTGTAAAACCTGTGGACCATGCAACTTGAGGAGAAAAGATCAAGAGAGTCAACGAACACCACTCCAGCCAATTGTCACCACCCAACCGCTTCAGATAGTAGCTTGGATCATATAAATTAGCACCAAGCAGATCAGGTTAAACTTACGCCTTAACAATGGTAGATCACTACTCCAGCTTCCTGGTAGTTGCTCCAGTGAAGGACTTGACAGCTGAGACAGCAGCAAAAACCTTTCAAACCTATTTCTGTAGACCACACGGGTGTACAGAACAGGTGTTGACTGATAGAGGTTCTGCATTTGAAGCTGAGATCTTTCAAGAATTTTGTCATCTATATGGGTTCAAAAAAATTAGAACCACATCTTACCATCCACAAACAAACGGCATGTGTGAAAAGATGAACAACATAGTAATAGAGATGTTGAAGACATTGCCTTTGCAAGAAAGAAATCAGTGGCCTGACACGTTGCCTGATTTAGTGGACATGTATAACAACATACATGTGAGTTCCACAAATTGCACACCAACTTATCTAATGAGAGGACGCCTGGAAAATTACCACTTGACTTGGACATGGGAATTGTAGTACCAGACGCTGAAACATCTAATGTCGATTGGCACACACCTCGCCAGAACAGTGCAAAATGGTACAAGTGTGTGTGGAAGACAATCTGAAAAAGATCAGAGAAAAACAAACAAAAGATTACAACAAGAGTGCACAAGCTGAACCTTTAGTACCTGGAGAAGTTGTACTCAAAAAGAAAAAGAAGACATCATAAACTTGATGACCAGTGGGAAAGAGAACCCTATACTGTGTTAGAATCTAATTTTGAACACGTAAAACCTGTCTCATTAGTAAAGATGGAGGTAGAACTATTGCAACTGTATCAAGGATCATCTGAAAATATGGCCAGAACAATTTACAACGCAAGAAGAAGGAATACCTTATACAAGTCCTGTAGAACAAAGGAAAAAGTGATTCATACAATACTTGGGAGACTTTCCAAAGGATTGGCCCAAATGTGAGGGAGCAGTAATTGTGCCAGTAATCCACTTTTATCAACCAATGGAAGAACAGAGAACACTGGAAGAAACTGCAAGAGTTCCAGAAGTACCTGTCCAAGCTCCAAAAGAACCACCCGTTGTAGCAGAACCAGAGGATCCTGCAATTGGTGAAGATGCCAGCCCTATAGTGAGACTAAGGCCACAAAGACAGTTACCCAGTTTGCCTATTACACATAGAGCAACCCAAAATAGATATACCTCTACACATTACATAGTGTTGAGCACATCACCTGAGGCACAAACACTACGTAGGTCTTGTCGTAGTAATCAGGGTCAACCCCATCCAGGACAATGGGTATAATGTGTAAAGCATAAAATGTAACAAGGGTAACATGTAAATATGAAACAGCATGTACATTTATATGTAAATAGTAGGGTACAGAAAGATGGAGGAACTGGGCCCATCCCCATGCACATTAAGTTAGGAGGAGAAAGTGCCTGGGGTGGAGAGGAAGTACCAGGTCTCCTAAGCAGAGACACCCATAGGGAAATGTTTATTGGTTTGTTTTGAATGTTTTGGACTTTAAAAGACTTTAAACCTGTTTGAAACCTGGAGTTACAGAGGCTTTGCTTTAGAGACTCTTGACATTTTCTCTGGAACTTTTCTCCTACCTTACCCATAGCCATGGACCATAATCACAGGACTGGTGTGATAACAAACTTTACAGCTTGCGGTAGATGGACTAGTACTGTATGGACTGCACCTTGTTTTACTTTTTACCATTTTTCAGTGTTTTTTGTAATTTTTTCATTTTTAAGACTCTGTACATAATACCTGTTATTATTTTGTTGTTGAATGTTTTGAAAATGTTTTTCAGTCCAGGAGTACTGATGTTAACTAGGGGGAATGAGGCACCCTGCCATTACAGGTAGCCACAGAACCACCTAAGGCATGGATGGATTTCCACAACAGGTAACCCACATACACACAACACCTTCACCCCAGAACAATAGGGGGAGCTCCACTTGCTGCCTTTAAGCAAGATCCCCTATAAATACTGGTGCTGGGGGCGGAGTTAGCTAGAGTTTGCAGTTGCTAGAAGAACTGTGAAGAGTGTCTCAGAGCCGTGCTAGGACCGAGCCAGTTGACCAGCCTAGCCAGTGTAAGGGTCTGCGAGTGAGGTCGAAGGCAAGGCTTGAGGAGTAGAGGAGCAGACTGGGAGCAGAGGAGAAATACCAGTTCACCCCAGGAAGCAATCCGGACACTGGAGTCCGAATCTGCAGGAGAGCATCAAGCCCAGCAGAAACACCGGTTCACTGAGGAGACTCCAGTCTCCCTGGACACCTGTCACGCAACCAATAGGGGAGCCAGGGACCAAAGACGAAGTCATAGCAGTAGCCCACAAGAGGTCCTCGACACTACAGAACGGGTGGGGAAAGACACAGAGGAGGTCAGGCTTAGTTTTACATGGGTCAGAGGCTTCAACAAGAGAAAAGAGACAAGGAGGCCTTATCCATCACTCACTGTGGAAATCCAGAAGTGCCTCCCGACCATCTGGAATGTACCCTGGAAAGTGCCACCAGTAAAGGTACAGAAACGATCCACAATGTGTGTGCCAGTTTGTCCATCCCTGAACCCATCCGGCTTAAAGACTGTTGCAGTGGCCCGGCTGCCTAACCACCTCCCTATGCAAATCCCCGTCACCTCATCACTGCCCTGGGGACCCCGCTCCACCTGTGGGAGCTGTACCCCCCAAGCTGCCCATCCATCATCCCTGGAGGACTGAAGCAGCACTAGTGCCTTCACCAGAATTCACAGGTGGCGTTACAGACTTTAATTATTTTACCATTTATTCAGCTGACCCCAGGGCTACTGGTCCGGGCACCAGCCACCGACAGCACCCCCGTATCAACGCCCTGGGTACTAAGTTCCCATAAACCCTGGGTGGGTCACTGGCGTACTGGAAGTCACGCAGTGAGGAGACCATGGATGTGTGGAGGGCCTGGTGTATCTCTCCATTTTTAGGATTGGTGGACTGAGAGGTCAGTGAATGGAGGTTGTGATGCCTTCACTGAGACACTGTAACAGACTTTGTAAATACCGCCAAGTGGGCGTACCTGCCATTGGAACAGACTGAATGTCTTTAATGTTCTGGTTGACGTTAATGGACTATATCATGTATTTTAATAATCTGAATAGATGTTCCTGTTTGCCTCAATTCCACTACCATTTGCATTTATCCCAATGCAGTTTATTCAGTTGGAAGAAAATAAAGGTATTTTAATGGTTTGATGATTGCCAACTTTTTTTCATTCTCCTGCTTGACTGTATTAATTGCCTCATGCATACTATCGGACATTGTATCCCGTTCTTTTAGATTGATTTGGACTATCAGATATATAGTGCTAAATATATCTGCATGTTTTTGATATTAAGGTTTACTGTAAGTTAATGTCACATTAAAAATGTAACACATTAAAAAGCTTTGACACATGATTAGAGATTGTAGCCAAACCAGGACTGCTTGTCTGTAGACAACTGTTTTAAAGTTATGGTCATTCATACAGAGCAAGTGAAATTTCTTTAAGCTGGAGGCACACTGTCATGCATGAAACATGGAGCGTGTTTGATGCATGACAGTGATGTGAGTGTAGTGCGTGTTTTGTCTCAGTGTGGTGCGAGTGTGGTGCGTGTGGGTGAGTATGCATGGCTGTAAGCATGTGAGTGTGCTGCTGGTCCTGAAGCTTTTCAGATTGCAGTCAGCACCCAGCTTTAACCAGCTCTGCACTATAAGAGTGTGACATTTCAGAACCTAGGACAGCGGCTGTCATTTTATGCTCTTATAGTACAGTACTATGGACACTGAGTGCTGGAGCCACCCGGGAAATGCACCCCACTTTTACTAATAAACTTCGTCAACCCCTGCTGGCACATTGTGTGATGTCTGACTTGTGTCCAGGGAGTGTGGACATACCTGGACACAAGCTGGCAACACAGAAACATGGAGTTAAAACCTGCATAAGCCAGCTTATTAGCCGCATCTGCAGCCTCCCAGCTGACATGCAGCACAGAGGCTGCAGATGGACTTAATATGCAGGTTAACCCCAGAAAATTCATAATGTGGACAGCGGCTGTGTTTTTATGAATCATATTTCACCGCAGCTGTCACAGCGGTGAAATATGATTGCTTACTGTGCGGGCAACCCGGCAATTTCAAACATCGCTGCTTTTACAGCAGCAATGTTTAAATACATTGTCATAGCACATGTGTGAGAACTATCGCATAGTGTGCTGTATGGGTGCGAGTTTTTCTCGCAGCCATATACTTTGAATGGACTCATGCGAGAACGCGTTAATGTAGCTACTGTGATTGAACTCACATTTCTCTCGCAATGCGAGTTCAGACTGTGTAAAATGCACTAATGGGACCAGTATCATTAATGATACTGGTCCGAGTGCAATGCGAGTTCCCCTCACATTGCACTCGCATGACAAAATCGGACAGTGTGCCTTCAGCCTAACACAACTCTCCAGGAGTACTGGCTTTTACAGACTGGCTACCTGTAGGTGGCAGTGAAGCATTTTTCTTCCTTTTTTAGAGAATAAACTAATTTGCATACTCTTTCCCAGAAAGCATTGTTTGTAGCATTGACTACACCAGCTGCATCTCTACAAGGAAAATCGGTGCATATTGAGAGTATTGAGAGCTGCATTAAAACACCTAGAATACACCTTCAAAGAGCCTAAAATCTGCCAAACACATCTTAAACTGTTTTACAGTGGAGCCTCTGTTTTTTCAGACATTAGCTTCTAGACTATTACTTACTAAACTTCAGCAATACTGTCACCCTGCTTCCAAGCCCGCTCATGAACCTCAGCAGACTGCTCCACCCATCTTGATCAGTTAAAGTCAGACTTGGCCCCTCCCACCCTCTTTGTCAGCATCTGTGATTAGTTGCCAGTGTGGCAACCAAAATTACGTCATGTTACTGTAAAAATAAATAAATAATTTTAAAAATTGGTGTGCACTTTGCTGTATGTTTGATTGCCAGCCAAGGTATCCCAGGCAGATGGGGTCTGGAATTCTGAGCATGGTGAGGCCCAAGCGTTCTGGTTCTCCACGCTAAAAATTGCAGCCCGTGGCCACCCCAGAATTGGTGCCTCAATGAGAGACTCCAAAACAAGGTTAGGCCCCCTCGCACCGCTTCCCAGCTCACCTCTCCCAGGTCAGCATCTCCTGCTCCTCGCTGACCGGGCATCCGGCGTCCAGGCGTGCTGTGTCTTGGAGCCGTCGCCGGGTTCTCTTCCTGTCAGCTGACTGCCGGGCTCGTACATGAGCACATTACTATCATCGTATTCATGTGACCAATCAGCAGGCGCACTAGGTGCAGTCCTCCCCGTGACACTAGGGGCGGCACGGTCCAACCTGACACTCCCCTTGACCAATAGCTGCTCTTCCTATGGTATATCAGGCTACCTCCTCTGATGGGAGGTGCCTGATTATTGTGTTAGTTGAGCTTCTGTTTTGCTAGCTGTTGGTCAGGACTTCCTTGTACTCTGCGTCCTGGAACCCTTGCTGTGCTCTTCCCCGGTAGCACCATTCCTGTTCTTGCAGCCTTGCACTCTGTTTCCTGGAACCCTTGCTGTGCTCTTCCCCGGTAGCACCATTCCCGTTCTCCTAGCTTTGTAGCCTGTTATCCCGGAATCCTTAGCTGTGCCTTAGTATAGGCTAACCTTACGAGCCGCCCCCCTGGTACTAGCTGCTGTGGTACTTAGACCCCCTAGGCTTGCCCCTGTCAATCCCTGTATAGGGGTTGGGTAAACTAGGATCAGCTCACCCAGGGGAGTTCGGTACCACAGCCCAGTGGGTCCACTCTAGGGCGCCTTCCCCCGGAAGCATGACAACAGGCAGTTACCCTGTTCTCACAGTTGCCCTGGTGCAGGTGGCAGACTGGGTAATAAAGGGGTAATGTCAGCTGAGGATTAGCTAGCTGAAATCAAACCCCTAGATTGATAATGTCAGGTGTATGTTTGACCCGGCCATTATCAATCGATAAGTAAATAGTAAAAACACAGAAAAAAATTATTTAAAGAAAAAACACACAGATATCCCTGTTTAGTATTACCCATGAATCATACCCTTCAACAATAATCCACAGCCAGCACAATTTGTCCTGTGACGTCGAAGCAATTTTTTAAAACCTTAAAAAAATTAGCAGGCCCTGATGCATTAGTAAACAGGATAATGGTATTTGGTTTGATGCCTGCTGGTAATGTCCGCTTACAGCAAGCCCAGAGGTTATTAACATTGAGGCATCAATCTGATACCTAATATTACTAACCACCTCAGTAAGGACACAAATAACCACACAAATATATTTTTTATTTGAAAATTAACCCCAATACATCCCTCTTTCATCCTTTTTTAAATTAAAATTAATTTTTTAAAGTATCCCATGCCACCTAACCCGACTCCCCCAAAAAAGGATGTTATAAAATTTGAAAAAAGAAAATGAAACCTAAATAAGTGCCAAAGTAATCCCAGCATATGGGGTAGGGCAAGATCAGTGACTGCATCCCCTATATGGTGGTACAGCAGGCACTGCACGGCTCTCGGCAGTTTTACAAGCTGTGACGTCACTAAAGTTGTCTCATGTTACACAGCATGTATCACGCAGCAGGGGATCCCGCTGTGTGACCTAAGATAACCTCAGTTGCATCAGCGCTCATAAAACACGCTGTCTAGCGAGAGCTGCGATATCACATGACATGTATATATCTCGCCGGTATCGTCAGACAGAGAAGCGGTGACAGCATGAAGTGCAGTGCAGTTCAAACTGTTAAGGTACCATCACACGCGGCAATATTGCTTGCAATTTCACTGGCAATTTGCTGGTTACAGTGAAATCATGGACATGTTGTCCTATTTTGTTGCCATGTACAAATGGTACAATATGTGCATGATTTCACAGCAACCAGCAAATTGCCAGTGAAATTGCAAGCAATATTGCCTGCGTGTGACGGTACCTTTAGGATAGTCCCATGTGGAACCCCTTGAGTCTGAACTGCAGTAATGTTTGTGACAGCACCGCTTGTGGCACTATCAACTAGTGCCTGTTCTCACAGCATATGAGGGATGCTTTCTGTAAATGTGACCCCACCATATTCTAGTAAGGCCCTGTGCCCATGGTGCTTTGTTTGCTGCTTTTTTTAAGCAGATTCTGTGAATGTGCATCAAAATCTGCATGTCTATCCTGAAAGCCAGCCAAGTCTATAGAAGTGCGTACCAATGTTGTTTTTTTTCCTTGCAAATTTGGTGCAGATTTTGAGGAAAATTTTTTTTTAACCACATGTGCAAGAAAAAAAAAGCAACGTTGTGTGAGGCTGCGCTCACTAAATGTATTGGGGAACACTCACTTGATTAGCGGATTTGAAGCACACAGCACCATTTCTATTTTAATCACGTCCTGTCAATTTATTAAAGTGTACATAGACCGCTACTCTGGCTTTGTAGCCAATACCATGACATACAGTCCACAAGCAATTTACATGACATACAGTGTACATCTGAGTGGGTATGCCTGCATAAATTACTGAAACATAAATGACCTGTAGTACATTTCAACTGCGGATATGTCTGCACACACTGGCTATCATACTGCCTGTGTTCCAGTGAGGATATAGCATTCCTTCACTCACTGACCTCACCCAGTCACATAATTCCCTTTCTCTGGGTTTACCTGTTCAGAAGCTTTGCAGGCTTCACACACTGGCTCAGCCAGTCCTCCATCTAGGAAGGCAATGTACTGGGATCACCAACCAGGTCCTTGGACTTGAATCATTTACTAGTACCTGTTGTTAGTTCAAACCCCAGAAGCTTCGGTCACTTCCGTGACCCTTAGGAGCTTTGGAAGGCTCCACACTCACACATGATCTCTTCACCATGTGCTGCAAACAGAATTCTGACCTTCCAGGAGCTGTGTGAGATCAGAAGTCTGACTATATTGCATGAGATACACCTATGGGAGGTATATGGTTAGCCAGACACGCCCAGATCTTTCATGCTAACCTGTAAAATCCACCCCTTAATACTTTAACAAATTTGCGGAACAACAAGTCCCAGCAAAACACACTGGATTTTACATTTCAGTAGACCTCCACCTGTGTGATACTTACCAGCCATTTAAAATAAAGTCAATTGCTACTTCACAGTAGGCACAGCACTTCTGAACTGTCATAAACTTTGCTAGCCTTTGGATAGACTTGCACATTTTCAAAATTTATGTAAAAAAGCATCAAACCGTGTCACAGAGGCTATAAGGGTCCAGGGAGAGCCCCAGTTGTGGTGAAAGGGCTCGAGGATTCCTCTTGTCCCCTGGCTACCTTAACATGGACTTCTAGGGCAGGGTGACCAATGACAGTCCTCAATGACTTCAAACAGTGCAAGTTTTCAGGATTTCCTTAGCATTGCACAGGTGGTAATTTCATTACAACACCTTGTGCAATGCCAGGGAAACTCTGAAAGCATGCACTGTTTGTGACCTATGAGAACTGCAGTTGCTCAGCCCTGTTATACAGGAGTGTGTGTAGTGTGTTGAATTTCCATACCTCAAACCTTCAGGCTAGAGGCCTGCAGTTTGTTAGCCAGCATCTTAGGCCAGTATCAAAGCACCTCTTAGTTTGCAGAAACAGTCCTAGCACACAAGGAATAAAGTAAAAAAGGCTTTACTGTAGCTCTTTTTAAAAAAAAATGCACATGTTGGTACATGATGTAATTTTTAACATTTGTCCTGCACAGTAAATCATTTTAAAATAGGTACTTAGCACAGATTATGAATCTAAAGGTACCATCACACGCGGCAATATTGCTTTCAATTTCACTGTCAATTTGCTGGTTGCAGTGAAATCATGGACATATTGTTCTATCTTGTTGCCGTGTACAAATGGAACAATGTTTCCATGATTTCACAGCAACCAACAAATTGTCAGTGAAATTGCTAGCAATATTGCCGCGTGTGACGGTACCTTAAAAGACACACATATATAAATATTCACAGTATATAAGTAAGTCCGACAAATTCAGCAGACTCCGTTATAATGAGGTACAGGCCATCAAGATATTGGGGCCATCTCCATTAAGGGCACAGTCCATTAATGGCTTTGAGGTGTAGCCCAAAGTCTGCAGTCCCGCTAATCCAGCAGGGAGAAATACAAGCAGCACAAAATTTGGAAAGAGGAAAATTAAATTAATGGAAAAACAGGCCTTGCTCTTCTGAGAACTACAAACAGTCCTTATCTGGCCAACAGGGCAACTCCAGGACTGGTCAGCAATCGATCTCGGGGGGTAACAGGGGCTACTCCTCAATAAGCATACTACCCACCACCTGCCTCCAAAGCACAACCCCATTATGGCCACCGCTGGAGAAGAGGATGGAGGATTTAAGGGACAGTCACCCTCTCTGGGACACACGAGAGGAACTTTGGCAAGGCCCTTCAGGATCTCTGGCACCTGAGTTTCCAGATCTGGTCTGGCCAAAGCCAAGTCTCTTTTCTTGCCATGTTGGCGTCCTACTGCCCAGTCTTAGAATTCATCCATGGTAGCAACTCGACTTATGCCTACTGTAAACCACCCCTTGCTGCCCTTCACATTCATGAAGGTGACCACACCTCCCCAACATACAGGGAAGAGAGTTGTAAAGACAGATGGTCATGGGTCATGCAGTAGGGTGGACCGGTTTATGTAGCACCTGTTACCAGTCCATCTTTGGCTAGGAACCCAAACCCCTTTTCTGGAAGAATGTGGCTTTGCTCATCAAAAGCTTAGGCCCGTGCAACCATTCTCAGGCGATGGCATCCACGAACCTAATTTCTTCCAAAAATGAGACAGGCCAGGTTGGTTCATGCTTTTAGGATACTTGCTGAAAGGGGTAGGGGTCCCCTCATGGCATTCTCCCAGGCAAAGGCTTCTGGTGGGGGTGCTACACAAAGCAGAGAAACGTGCTTCTGCCACAACTATTATTGAAGCCTGTCATATTTTGAAATAAGTGAAGGATAACAGTTTTTTCCTGCTTACCACCAAATCATCTGGAATGTTGAATAAGGCTAATGGGCAATGCACGTACATGTCCAAAATGAATGCTATAATAACAAACTTGTGCACATGCCAAAAATCTGTATTCAAATGTATGGCAGGAAATAAAATAAAGGGATTGCACATTTTCAAGAAGCAATATCCATACTATTGTGTTTCATGACTGTGTGACTTATAAGACCATGTATGTTAAGCATATATACGCTATTTTATCTGAATTGCTATCAGATACCGTATTTTTCACTTTATAAGATGCATTGGATTATAAGACACACCCCAAATTTGGTGATGCAAAAGAGAGAAACATTTTTTAATGTAAATGGGGTCCATTTTATAATGCCAGTGTCTGTCTTACATGTAAAAATAAAAAGAGAGAATGCGCCTAGGTGCAGATCATTATATAAGGTTATAAACACTCAACCTCAATGCACTCACCTCTTTTAGTTGTGCAGGCTCCGCACAACTAGAGCTTCCAGCATGGGTGAGCAGTGAGCAGGTAACTGAGAGAGAAAAATGAGATGCAGCTGCTGTGTGGAGTAATCAGGTGGCAGTCTCCTCCAAGGGAAGTCACGTGATCCAGCCATGTGATGCACTGGGGTGTTCACTCGGACATCAGCCCAGGTCCTGTAACTTCTTAGAGCAGCTTCCCACCGCTCTCCCCGAGGGGAGATGAGGACATGGATAGGAATAGAAAGTGCGGTGTTTTGGAGTGCTAGAGGGATAGGAACAGGACTGGGACAATTGAAATTGATATACCAACCTAATTTATTATACAGATAAAGGAGCAAACTATCACGCCACAACGCGTTTCGACAGCCGTCGTTCTTCCTTATATCTTCCCTCAGGGTGGGATAGCCTACAATTTCAATTGACCCAGTCCTGTTCCTATCCCTCTAGCGCTCCATAACACCGCACTTTCTATACCTATCCAAGTGTCTGTCTTACAAGCAGCGTATACCGTATGTCCCCCATACTAGGATATAGTTCCCCCCATCCTGGTACATAGCCCCCCCATTCTGGTACATAGCCCCACATCCTGTTACATAGCCCCCCTTCCTAGTATATATACTCCCCATCTTTTGTACAAGCCATCCCATCCTGGTATATATATGTCCCCCATCTTTTTTACATGCACTCCATCCCGGTATTTATACATCCCCCATCTTTTGAACATGCCCCCCCATCCTGGTGTGTGTATATATGTATATATATCCTCCCCGTCCCTGGACCCACCAGGCTTACCAAGGTTGGCGTGGGTTTGTGATGGTGGAGCGGGGGTTCTGGGGCAGGTATCATGGGTCCACGGAGGATGGGAGCTGAGCGGTGGGACTGGAGCTGTTGGAGGAAGTCGCAGTGGGCGCCGCCATGTTCTGTGTGTTTATTCATTCACAACCTGTTCCTGGTTGCAAGAGGTTAAGATTTCCATTTTCTGTAAATCTTAACTTCCTGCAACCAGTAACAGGTTGTTAATTAAATTAATTGACACACAGAACATTGTGACACCCACCATGACTTCCTCCCACAGCTTCAGTCCCGTTGCTCGGCCCCCATCCTCCGTGGTACCTGCCCCTAGCACCACCGCAACACCCACCCACCTCGGTAAAAAACATTTTTTAGATTCTGATTGTTAGACGCACCACCGTTTACCCCCAATTTGAGGGGCAAAAAGTTATAATCTGAAAAATACGGTAAGTGTAGAAGAGGTGACCTCCCATGCTGCTGACTTTCTGCAGTAACTACTCAAAAAAGGCAGCATTAGAAAAACTCACCAAATGCAGCCAAAAACGAATCCAACACAGCATTTTGGCAGGAAGCAGTCAGACCCCAATAAAAAGAACAAACACAGGTGCACAGAAATTATAAAACCACCATCAACATGCCAGGGCATGGGGAAGGTGATTTGCTATGCACTTAAGGTTTGCAACATAGGACGCCATTCACATTGATACAAATGGCGCAGAGTGTTTGAAAACTACCCATTGGTCCTGCCAAAAGACCAAATGGGCAGCCCAGTATGATGTCTCTGCACCACCGGATGAATGATGCCCATGAGGCCCAGCTGCACCCTGCAAAATTGACAAAAAGTGCAAAACATTTTTTATGATAAATAAATGTAAATACCGTATATACTCGTGTATAAGCCGACCCGTGTATAAGCCGACCCCCCTACTTTTGCCCAAAAATCTGGAAAAACCTATTGACTCGTGTATAAGCAGAGGGTGGACCCCAGCACAGGTAACAGACCAGCATGAACAGGCCTATAACAGACCCACAGCAGTGTAGTATACAGCCAGCACCCCAGTGGTAGTATACAGACCCAGCAGCCCAGTGGTAGTATACAGATTCCCCAGCAGCCCCAGTGGTAGTATACAGCGGATTCACCCCAGCAGCCCCAGTGGTAGTATACAGGAGCCCCAGCAGCCCCAGTGGTATATACAGGAGCCCCAGCAGCCCCAGTGGTAGTATACAGGAGCCCCAGCAGCCCCAGTGGTAGTATACAGGAGCCCCAGCAGCCCCAGTGGTAGTATACAGAGCCCAGCAGCCCCAGTGGTAGTATACAGATTCCCCAGCAGCCCCAGTGGGTATAATCAGCAGCCCCAGTGGTATCACCAGCAGCCCCAGTGGTACATACAGCAGCCCCAGGGGGTACAGCAGGCCCCCTGGGGTACCAAACAGCCCCCAGGGGGTACCAGCAGCCCCCTGGGGGTACCAACAGCCCCCAGGGGGTACCAGCAGCCCCCTGGGGGTACCAACAGCCCCCAGGGGGTACCACCAGCCCCCTGGGTGGGTACCACAGCCCCCGGGGGTACAACAGCCCCCTGGGGGTACCAACAGCCCCCTGGGGGTACCAACAGCCCCCAGGGGGTACCAACAGCCCCCTGGGGGTACCAATAGCCCCCAGGGGGTACCAACAGCCCCCTGGGGGTACCACAGCTCCCAGGGGGTAAGCCCAGCAGCCCCCAGGGGGTCCCCAGCACCCCAGTGGTAGTATACAGGACCAGCAGCCCCAGTGGTAGTATACAGGAGCCCCAGCCCAGCCCCAGTGGTAGTATACAGAGTCCCCAGCAGCCCCAGTGGTAGTATACAGATTCCCCAGCAGCCCCAGTGGTAGTATACAGGATTCCCCAGCAGCCCCAGTGGTAGTATACAGCAGCCCCAGTGGTATTACAGCAGGCCCCCAGGTGGTAATACAGCAGCCCCCAGTGGGTACCAGCAGCCCCCGGGGGTACAATACAGCCCCCTGGGGGTACCAGCAGCCCCCTGGGGGTACCAACAGCCCCCGGGGGTACCAGCAGCCCCCTGGGGGTACCAACAGCCCCCAGGGGGTACCAGCCAGCCCCCTGGGGGTACCAACAGCCCCCAGGGGGTACCACAGCCCCCTGGGGGTACAACAGCCCCCTGGGGGTACCACAGCCCCCTGGGGGTACAACAGCCCCCTGGGGGTACCAACAGCCCCCTGGGGGTACCAACAGCCCCCGGGGGTACCAACAGCCCCCTGGGGGTACCAAAGCCCCCAGGGGGTACCAACAGCCCCCTGGGGTACAATGCCCGGGTACCAAGCCAGTACTCCCAGGGGGTACCCAGCAGCCCCCAGGGGGTCCCCAGCAGCCCCCAGGGTGTACCCCAGCAGCCCCTGGGGGTACACAGCCCAGCCCAGCGAGCGATGTCACCGCCCGCATCGCTGCGGTGTCGCCACCCGCAGCGATGCTGTGTGACAGCTGGCCAGCGATGTCGGAAGCGAGCGGGCACCTGCGCATCGCTTCCGACATCGCTGGCCAGATCGTGCTGTGTGATGGCACCATAACACTTCCACAAGAAGATCTTCTGATGTGTAAATGACCATCGCATGTCATCTACATCGTTAACAAAAGACTTTATTTTCATTTCCTTAACACACCTCCGTTTCCTTATTCCTACTGTATTTTGTATTTAAATGTCTCAGTAACTCATTTGTGATATGGTCTGATGAAGGAGCCTTGAGCTCTGAAAGCTTACAAATATAATTTTTCTTGTTAGCCAATAAAGGTATCACTCCTATAATACTTTTCTCAACCTTTTTTTGGGACTTAAGTATTTACATCGATTTTTCTGGCTAACACGGTACAACAATATTATTTAGTATTATATTATGATAAATAAAAAAATTTTTTGTGAGGTATTGGTTAGATGTTTTGGCCAAGACACTGTAAACATGTTATCCACATCATGGATCCCCACGCTTACGAGTCTTATCAAAATATTCAAAAACTATTAAAAAAAAGCAGCAATAGAAAAACTCACCAAATGCAGTCAAAAACAAACCCAACACAGCACTTAGGCAGGAAGCAGTCAGACCTCAGTAAAAAGAGCAAACACAGGTGCACAGAAACAATAAAACTACCATCAACCTGCCCTCTGCAGTAATAAAGGCCTTGCCTCTGTAAGAGAAGAAAAGTAAAAAAAAATATAAAAAAACAAATAATTTACAAAAATTTAAAGGGATGTTTAAGGGAGATGTTAAGGTTCCTGGATTTCACATTTGCTGCCACATCTGGGGTTCCAAAAATGGACCTGATGGCTGTGAAAAACACCTAACCTTAGGTTAGGGGTGTTTTCAATAATCAGGTCTTCTGGCAACTTAAAGGAAACTTTTAGGGCTATTTAAAAATTTCAAACTCTTTTGCCAACAAAGCTGTGTTCGTCAATATTTTAGTAAATTGCTCTGGTTTCCGATCAAGAACCAAATCTGCAATGTTCATGCCGAATTTGAAATTGGTGAACATTTTTGGGGAACATCTCTAGAGAAAACTTTAGGTAGCTATAGATACTTTCTCTGGTATTCATTTAATGGCTGGACATTTACTGAAAGCATAGCTATCTTAGGCTATGTGCACATTGAATTTTTTTTACGGTAGCCAAAAATGCAGTTTTCTAATTGAAACTGATTCATAAAGTGTTCCTTTTTTGTGTAGTTTTTAAAAGTAGTTTTCCACCCTGAAGTAGACTTGTAGAGATTTTATGTTTTAGAAGAAGTTATTTTCCAAAAGCATTTTTGCAACCTTTTGATTATACTGTGCCAGGTATGGAGAATTTTCCTTCAAGAGCTGCTTCAGAAAGTTAGATGTATCTTGTTTTTCCTACCAGCTGTTTTTCAAAACCTGAAGGCAAACTAAACACTCAAAAGACTGAATAAATGAACAGTAGAAATGGGCAAACCCGCAGATGTTCGGGTTCTGGAACGAGCTGGTCTTAAAAATTAAAAAAAAGGGCGTTTTGCGACTGGACTTGACCCAAACTTTGAGCCCATACCCCATATAAATCAATTGAGGCCTGAAATTTAGTTCTATAAAATGGTGGTAGTAAGGGCTATGGGGCTGCAAAAGGATGCAAAATGGGGATTGAAGCAGTAATATTATAGTTACAGAGTTTCCGCACTGCTTTCACACGGTTTCCAGATCCGCATGCTAAACTTTATGAATATTCCTCTGCTGCCACACCCAACCTCTCTGACAGCGTCTGTGATTGATTGTAGTAAGACTGTGCCCCCATCCCCTGTGATAGTGTCTGTGATTGGTTGCCTTCACACTAGTTATGTCGGTGGAGTGTAAAAATAAATAAATTATTGAAAAATTTGGCATGTGGGCTGTAGTATTTTGATACCCAGTGGAAATAAAGCAGACGGCTGGATGTTGCAGCCCCCAGCTGTGTGCTTTATCTTGACTGGATATCAAAATATGAGGGACACCACATGTTTTTTAAAACTAAATAAATAAGTTTAAAAAATGACGGGAGTCTCCCCAGCTTCATACCCAACCAAAATAAAGCAGATAGCACGGGGCAGATATTCTCAGCCTGGGAAGGCCCATGGTTGTGGGTATACCTCAGATAAGTTAACCTGAGGTCACAGCTGGGGTACCTTGGGAAGTGCCAGCTGTGACCTCAGGTGAACTCACTAATGTCACCACTCTTACAGCTGCGGCTCTGTCATTATGTTCCTGAGGCTGCAGTGATTGCTTATGTTTTTTATGTGATCGCACTTAACGACCTTAGCATGTAGCAGAAATGTGTTTGTTGTGGGACGTCATGTCTCTGGTTTACCTTGGACCTGCAGGGATCTTTGTGTTTATTTCTTTATATTTACTGGATTAGTAGTGGGAGAGGTCTCATAGACCCCTCTCCATTACTAATCTAGGGTTTCGTGGCAGCTGTTATTTTTTGATAAATTGCAGGTGTCATTATTTTATAATAAACAATTATTACAATATAATATTATATTACCCTCATTGTCACCACATCAGGGCAATCGTGATGAGCCGGGTAAAGCGCCAGGATTTGGTACATCTAATAGATGCACCAATTCTGGGGTGGCTGCAAAGTGCTATTATTAGCCTGGGGAGGGCCCAATAACTATGAGCCTCCCCAGGCTGGAAATACTAGCCCCCTGCTGTCTGCTTTATCTGCACTGGGTATCAAAAGATGGGGGACCCCACACCATTTTTTTCAACTATTTATTTTTACACTAGTGTGTAGGGCAACAAATCAGAGATCTTGGCACAGAGATTGGGGGCACAGCCTGACTGCAACCAATCATAGAGGCTGTCACAGTAGGTTGGTGGAGAAAGCAGGAAATATGCATAAGGTCTAATGAGCGGACCCGGAAGCAGTGTGATAGCAGAGCGAAAACTCGGTAAGTATAATTTTCCTCCTTTAAATCTCATTTTGCATCGGTAAATCTTGCTGATTGGCTACACTGCAGCATTTCAAAAATCTTTATCTGAGTGACCGAACCCAAATAGTAACCCGGAATTCCCTGAGAAGTCAGTGTTCGGGATCCGTGAACATTACAGTTCAGGTTAACCAATCACTAATGAACAGCAAAGTGATCAGGTCTAGACAAGTGAACAAAGCCTTTGAGATATCACCAAATAAAACAATAAAGAAAAAAACAATAAAAACTTTGCTTAGGACTAAGAAAGTCTTAGACAAAATAGAAACATTATAGCTTAGAGGCATGACCTTGGTTGCTAAAGTACTGTTCTGGCTAAAAAGAAGCTACAAAGTAAGGCTACACATAGTGCACAACTAGTCTTTATAGACCACTTGTTGTCATATTAGGAAAAGAAAAAAACAATTAAGAGTCCCTCATGAATGGAAGTGTTCATTGGTAATCCAGGCTTTCTTGCTCATTTAAATTTATACCCTTTATCTGAATAGGATGCCTTGTGGGTCATATGATAAAGGTTTGCATATCTTTCTGGGCTTCTTCTTTGGTATGTCTCTGTAAGCATTAATATGTTTTTTTACAATTTACATTTGTGTGAGCCTGAAATTTCACTAATGAGCATTGATGCCTGAGTCAGTGAACAGTCCTGTACAGATGAGTGCTAATTGAAATATCAATTCCCTTGATACAATTCTCACAAGGTTAATCTTTTTGCTTGCAATCAATTTTCTTAGGGTTGGGAAGCAAGGGATTCATCCTCATGTATGTGGTTTTAGGGTATGTGCCCACAGGAAGGTTTAACGTCGGTTTAGCAGCGAAAACCGCCGGCGGTTTAGCATAGGTTTTATTTAAATTTATGTAAATCCTAAGCAGCATTAGGACTTACATGTAACCCTATGTAATTTAGAAAACGCTGTGCACATATAGTGGGTTTATGTGAGCGGATCTGCCCGCGGTTGAACGGTTTCCCAGCGGTTTAGCAGCATACAGCATGTCAATTCTTCACGGTTTTTGATCGGTTCCATGAACAAAATCCTCCATAGAAAACCGCCGGAAAAAACGCTGGAAAAAACGACTGAAAACCGCTGTGCACACGCTGAAAAAAACCGCCGGAAAACCGCCGGAAAACAGCTGGAGACTTCAGAGCTCAGAACTGTTAATTTCCAACGGTTTACTGACGGTTTGAACGCCACTAAACCTTCCTGTGGGCACATACCCTTATCCTACTAGAAAATAAGACAGAGCATGAATAACAACGTTTTAAAGTACTGTATCTACTACCATGCGTAATGGGTTTTCATATCAGCAAACGTTGGAAGTAGGGCTGGGCGATTTTGGAAAAAATCAAAATCTCGATTTTATTTAAACCTATGGACGATTTTCGATGTAAATCTCGATTTTTTTTTATATATGTATACAGCATACACAGTATATACAGTATATATCATACACACAGTATATACAGTATATATCATACACACAGTATCTATTATACACACAGCATATACAGTATATATCATACAGACAGTATATACGGTATCATACACACAGTATGTATGTATACAGCATACACAGTATATACAGTATATATCATACACACAGTATATACAGTATATCATACACACAGTATATATCATACACACAGTATATATATATACAGCATACACAATATATACAGTATATATCATACACACAGTATACACAGTATATAGCATACACACAGTATATATCATACACACAGTATATGTCATACACACAGTATACACAGTATATATCATACACACAGTATCATACACACAGCATATACAGTATATATCATACACACAGTATACACAGTATATATCATACACACAGTATCTATCATACACACAGCATATGCAGTATATATAATACACACAGTATCTATCATGCACACAGCATATACAGTATATATCATACAGACAGTGCACTGGGCACTCACAGAACTCGGCGATGTAGTAGGACACGGCGTAGTTCTCCTCGCACCAGTCCAGGGTGGAGGTCGGCGGCCCCCAGTGTCCGGGCCTGTCCAGCGCCGGAGCCATGCTGCGCTCTGCTCTGCTGCCAGTCACCGCCGGCCGGGGAGGAGGCAGAGCGCACCGCAGTGTGCACCGGAAGTACCAGGTGCATACACGGCGTAGTTCTCCTCGCACCAGTCCAGGGTGGAGGTCGGCGGCCCCCAGTGTCCGGGCCTGTGTAGCGCCGGAGCCATGCTGCGGTCTCCTCTGCTGCCAGTCACCGCCGGCCGGGGAGGAGGCGGAGCGCACCGCAGTGCGCACCGGAAGTACCAGGTGACGCCGGACCGGAAATGCCGCCCCGGATCTTCTAAACAGCGCTCCGGACGCCATTTTAAATCGAATTACACGATTTTTAAGAAAACCACAATCGTGGCCACAGCAGGGGGCGAATGAATCAAATTAATTTGATTAATCGCCCAGCCCTAGTTGGAAGTCATTTTTTTAATATGGTTCTCAATGTTTTAATTGCACTGAAAAAGATTATAGATAAATTGATTTTCATTTATTATAAAGTACTATATTTTTTGGACTATAAGATGCACAGACCACAAGACGCACCCAGGTTTTAAAGGAAGAAAATAGGAAAAAATGAAAGCATAAAATGTGGACATGAGGCACTACGATGGGAAGGGGGATCTGCTGTTGACAATGTTATGGGTTAATGCCCCCAAAGTCTGTACTAAAGTCCCCGTTCCTGGTATATACACTGGCGATCAAAATTAAGGAACAATGTATGATTACTTGATTTTTTCAGAAAGAATTTAATCTACATTGATCAACATTTGAATGTTTTGTGTAAGAGGTACACTATGCCACTAGAAGAGTGTTTTCCAAAATAACCAAAGTTTATCAACTTAAAACCTTTATTTTATACAAAATGTGATGATTATATTTAGAGAAAAGCAATGACTGTAGTACAAAGATTAAAACTAAATGTGAAGGTTGTTACAGTCCCCAATCAGTAGGAAGTGAAGCATGTGCTTTGAATTACTTCAGTACATCTGCGGCCACAAGACATCACTAATCTCTCACATTGCTCTGGGTGATTTTGTTCCACTTTTCTTCCAGTCTCTTCTGCAGTTCTGTGACTGTTGTGCGTTTCCTGGCCATACCTTTGTCAACAATGATTTTCCACATGTTTTCTATTGGTTTGGTACAGGACTCTGGGCTGGCCATTTCATTTTTCAATGTTTTCTGTTTCAAGGAACTGCTTTACCCGTTTTGCTGTGTGACAGTAGGGAATTGTCCTGTGTGAAAATTGCTGCCTGAATGAGTGCTGAACAAAAGTAAGGAACCACATAGTGTTGAAGAAGGTTCTGATACACGCATGCATTCACTCTGCCATGTATCTGTATGAGAGATCCAACCCCTGCAGCAGAAAACATTCTCCAAACCATGACACTTCCTCCACCACATTTTACTGACTTCTATACACACTTTAGGTTCAGTCTTCCCCAGTTTGTCGATGAACATAATGTTTCCCATCAGACCCAAATAAATTAAACTTGCTTTCATCACTAAAATGAACTGTGGACCACTTCTCCTCTGTCCACAGAACATGTTCTCACCAAAGGGTATCTAGCATTTGATTTTTTTCTTGAACGTTTGCTACTGCCGATGACTTTCAGTCCAATGTCTAAGATCTACGTATACGGAGTCTACTGTTCATGTTGAATGGTGAGCTATTCAGTTGCAGTGTTAAACAATACTGGAGATCTCCGCATTTCTGTCCTCTTGATTGTTTGCGTGCACCAGCTCTTGGGGACTTGAAGGTTTATAATGTTGTAAAGATGCAATATTCTAGAAATCACAGATTTGGAAAATCCATCTTGTTGCTTTGTGATAGGTGACCCCTTTGGCTTCTTTGAAACCTGCTGCTGAGGGTTTCAGTCATTTGAAATGCACACCATTTTTGCAAAGTGATGTAACCTGGAAATTAGGCTGCTAGTTAAAGATTTTCAGATAATGAGGAAATTAACACCAGTGCTAGATTCTGCAGTTATCTGAACTTTGCTTATTTTGACCTTCAGTTTCTTTTGAAAGCATTTTTCAATATTACGAATTGCCTGTTGTTCTTGCAATAGATTATGGAAATTCATTTGAGATAGACATTGAAAATACTGCCAGTTATTCAATGTTATGATCATGTTTCACTCAGACATAATTCGGTAATTTCAGAGGAAAGTCAGCTAGTTTACCTCCTTATCTGAGACTATTGTCCCGCACATTAGACTAGCACATGGTAACCATTCACACTGTGAACTATAAACTGCGAAATTTTCTGATAAAACCTAAATTAGAATAATGATTTAATAGCTTACATAATCCTATGATAATGTGGCTCCAGTCTACGGCGTAGACTGAGATGGGCAGTCTCCATTATCCCCCCCTTGCTGCTGTAATCACGCCCCGCTGAACATCATCATTCCTTCCCTTTTCGCCCTATGTTTTGAAATTCCCGCCTCCTCCTCATAGTAGGACATGGAGCTGGAACATCAGAAGCATGCGCAGTGCGCATAATGAAGCCGGGCCTGACGCATGATAAGCCCCCACAATGCACCGGATCGGAACCGAAGTCCGGCTCCACGTCAAACTATGAGAAGAAGGCGGGAATTTCTGCATTTTCTAAATGGGGGGAAAAGAGAAGGAATGATGGTGCCCAGCGGGGTGTGATTACAGCAGCAAGGAAGGGGGAAGGGGGTGAATAGAAACTCGGAGACCATCCATCTCAGTCTATGCCATAGACTGGATCCCTCGTTATCATAGGAATCTGTAAATTATTAAATTGTTTTTCTAAAGTTTTATAGTGCACCTTTAGCTCAGAGAGGGATGGTTATGGAAGTGCTAGCAAGGTGCGAGGGCAAGTATTGATAGGACAGGAGGGTAAAGCGAGCTGACGGGTTCCCTATAACATTAAGGAAATTGTGTGTTGTTCTCTAATTCTGATTGCCAGTGTATATGATGGGAAAGTATAAAAATCCTTCTAGTGAGCTTTTCACAACTAGGCCTGCAACATTGGCAAGGGGCTTTCTCTATGTCTTGAGGAAAGAAGGTTTAATCATAATCACAGATGGCAATTCTTCACTGTAGGCAGTAAGACCACGGAACTCTCTGCTGCATGATGTAATGGTTTATTCACTACAAAAGTTGAAGGAAGGCCTTGATGCTTTTCTTGAAAAATATAATATTGCAGGTTATGAGAACTATATTTTGTTACTGTTGATTCAGGGAAGTAGTCTGATTCCCGTTTTTGGCGTTGGTTAAGGAATTATTTTCCCTAATATGATGCTATTACCACCTGCCTCATCTGGCTGTTGCCATCGTCTGCATAACGTGTTAGGCTATAGGTTAAACTTGATGATTTATATCTACCGTATATACTAGTGTATAAGCCGAGTTTTTCAGCCCAAAAATTGGGCTGAAAAGTCCCCCCTCGGCTTATACACGGGTCTATATGGTAACTCAGGCTGGAGGAGGCGGGGGGAGGCTGCTGTATGAGCGGCCCCGTCACGTGGGGCGCCCATTATATATGCACTGCTTCCCCCTGTCAATCAGCGGCAGGGGGAAGCAGTGCATGTATGCCCCCAAATGCTGGCACTCGTCCCCCTCCGTTATAAGCCCCCCCCCGGCTGCTTAAGTTACCAATCCATCCCGGTATGCTCCGTCCTCGGCAGCATCCGGGGTCATGTGACCGCCGGTTGTCATGACGTCATCGCTACTGGCCGGGGACCCGGATGCAGCAGAGGACGGTAGCGTGGAGGACCGGCGCCGATCAGAAGACCAGGGATGGTAACTTAAGCAGCCAGGGGGGATGCTTATAACGAGGGGGATGAGTGCCAGCGTTTGGGGCATATATAACTCACTGCTGGGGCCTTATATACCTGTGGGCTGGGCTGTTATACCACTGGGGCTGCTATATACCTCTGGGGCTGCTATATACCTCTGGGGCTGCTGTATACCTCTGGGGCTGCTATATACCTCTGGGGCTGCTGTTATAACCACTGGGGCTGCTGTATACCTCTGGGTGCTGTATACTGGTATACCTCTGGGGCTGCTATATACCTTGGGGCTGCTTATACCTCTGGGGCTGCTGTATACCTCTGGGGCTGCTGTATACCCTGGGGCTGCTATATACCTCTGGGGCTGCTGTATACACTTGGGCTGCTGTATACACCTCTGGGGCTGCTGTATACCTCTGGGGCTGCTGTATACACCTCTGGGGCTGCTGTATACACCTCTGGGGCTGCTGTATACACCTCTGGGGCTGCTGTATACCTTGGGGCTGCTATACCTCTGGGGCTGCTATACACCTCTGGGGCTGCTGTATACACCTCTGGGCTGCTGTATACACCTCTTGGGCTGCTGTATACACCTCTGGGGCTGCTGTATACCCCCTGGGGCTGCTGTATAACCTCTGGGGCTGCTGTATATACCTCTGGGAGGCTGCTGTATATACCACTGGGGAGGCTGCTGTATATACCACTGGGGCTGCTGTATATACCTCTGGGCTGCTGCTGTATACTACCACTGGGGCTGCTGTATATACCCTGGGACTGCTGTATATACCACTGGGGAGGCTGCTGTATATACCACTGGGGAGGCTGCTGTATATACCACTGGGGTGCTGCTGTATACTACCACTGGGGCTGCTGTATATACCTCTGGGCTGCTGTATACTACCACTGGGGACTGCTGCTGTATATACCACTGGGGAGGCTGCTGTATATACCATTGGGGAGACTGCTGTATATACCACTGGGAGGCTGCTGTATATACCACTGGGGAGGCTGCTGTATATAACACTGGGGTGCTGCTGTATATACCACTGGGGCTGCTGTATATACCTCTGGGGCTGCTGTATACTACCACTGGGGCTGCTCTGTATATACCACTGGGGCTGCTGCTGTATACTACCACTGGGGAGACTGCTGTATACCACACTGCTGGGGGCTGTATACTTGTGCTGGGGTCCACCCTCGGCTTATACACGAGTCAATAGGTTTTCCCAGGTTTTGGGGACAAAAGTAGGGGGGTCGGCTTATACACGGGTCGGCGTATACACGAGTATATACGGTACCTTCAATCTAAAAAACTATGAAATTATACATATGTGTGCATGGAGCATGGACTACAAGTGGCAACTCTCTAGTATGTTGCTACTTGTCCTTAATGTGCAGCCATACAGGCCCCGTTTGGTACCATAAATACAGAAGTGTTTAACCCTAGAAAGAGTGCCTCTATATTTAATAAATAAATGCCACAAATCAGAATAAATATTCAAATGTAAAAATAATATGAATGCATTTGCTACAATGCAATACGTATTAACAAAATAACTGACTAAGGGTTTTTTCCTGCTCACCAATTGGCTCCTGCACTGTCAATGTGAAGTCAGTACTGTAGACAGTAATAGAAACTGGGAGCAGTTATGGAGACTCAGCATAATACTCGGGAAGTACCGTAAGTAACATTTTTTTTTTTGCTGTTGTTGTTTTTGTTTTTAAAGCAAAAAAAAATCATAAAATGTTTTTTTCAAAACGGATAACCTCTTTTAATCATTGCTGAGGACATCTGATTACCAATCACTCTACTTGTTATTCTATATGAGTAAATGAAATGTTAGCACCAAAGAAAGTCCTTTATTTCTTTTGAATACGTAAGATGTTCTGTTCCAGTGGATGTTTTCAGCTAAAACTAAGAATTGGACGTCAAAGATATTTATGAAATAATTTGGCTCATCAAGGACTGCAACATATTTCTTGTCTCCCACACAAAATGTACATGCATTATGCAAATAATTTTTTTTTCTCTAATTTAAATTATCTAACATTTCAGAAGAACACTTGGCGCTGCAGCATCATATTTATCTCATTCATTTTTCCTGTGTCTGAGAGGTGTTTGGAACTGTATTAAAATAGATTAAAAAGTGTCATGCAGACTATACTGATTGGTGAAGAAATGAATGAAAGTTAAGGAGATGAGGAGCACCTACAGTATAGGCCTGACCATACTTCTGAATGACTAAGTAGACCAGATCATGTTACAGACACGCCTCCTTATCTTAAATAATTACCATCGTTTTTGCAACAGTTATTTCATGTTTTAATTGTATTTCATATGAAATTAATTAGTGGGAATGTGTTATCAGGTTTTTGCTACCCCATCTGAGAGCTGCTTAATATAGTTGTAAAGACCATGCAAAGGGCCATGTTTCACTTACTGGGCTGCTTGCTGTCCTTTTGATATAATTAATTAAATCAGAGTTTTATCCCCTGCAAATCATTACTTAACAGCCCATGTACAGTATACACAGATAGCTGCCAATCAATGATGGGAGCATTGTATATAGAGCTCAATAATATGCCTGACTCCCTGATAGCAGTTTTTCTATTCCTCTAGTTATAATATCCTGCTAATGAAACTGATTTTTATCAAAACTACATCAAGCAACCCAATATATGAGGGTTTCAGTCTCTACATTTACTGCTGTTGCATTAATTTGTAAAAATCTGATGATTGATTCCAATTAGAGTAGTCTAAATGTAATGTTCTTTAATCAGAGAACGTATTAAAATACACATGCCTGTAGATAGGGAAGTTGGAGCGAGGAGTTAGGAGAACAGAAAGAAACAATCTGATGTACAGAGACAGGGTGCCCTCCACCAATTCTAAATGATTTTGCTTATCACAGAGCAAATTCACAGGAACACTGCTTAGTACTCCTATATACTAGTGGTGTGGAAAAGTGTTTGCCCTCTACCTTATTTCTTATTCTTTGGCGTATTTGATTGCTCTCAGTGAAAAAAACTAAATAATTTTGTAGCTGTGATACCTTTTCATGGCTAACATAGATGAGGCCTCATCGTCACCCAAGCAGACCCAAGGCAAGAAAATCAATTACCTGTAGCCAAACATTTTTGTAGTCCAGCACATGACATTGACAGTATCAAAGTTTTCATATTAAAAGGCCACTTCAAATCACAAAACAGACGGGTCTGTGAATACAAATTCATGAAAATTGTTGACTCTGTTCGAGCATTTTTAAATCTATCAGTGGGATTTATGACTCACTACAAAATCTCAAGAATCTGTTCCAGAGACAGTGAGGGCACCAGGTTTACATATACAGTAAATTAGGACCATAAAAACTTTCACACCACTAAGCCTTGCTAATTAAGGATTCTCCTATTTAAATGTCCATTTATTATACCCTACATCAGCTCTGGTTGTGTGTGAATATATTTGTGTTTTTTCTAATATCTTGTCATACCATGCCTGATGAAGAGATATGAGAAGTCCCAAAAGCTTGTCTTGTAACATAAATTATTTTATATTTGCTAGACTTTAAAAGGTATCACAATGACAAGATTATTAATTTGTTTCTCCTACTGAGAGCAATCAAACTTTCTTCAACTGGCTAACACAATACCAAACCTTCATTTCTTTTTCATGTTTGTCAAACTTAAGCCCCCGCCACACATAACAAGATCATTAGCGAGATCGTTGTAACGTCACAGGTTTTGTGACGTAACAGCGATCTCGCTAACGATCTCGCTAAGTGTGACACTTAGCAGCGATCAAGCCTTTGCTGTGAGATCGATGATCGGTACAAAGTGCTCTGGGTCATTTATAGGTCATTGGTCTCCCACTGGTCAGCACGTATCACTGCGTGTGACAGCGAGAGACCAACGATCAGCGATCTCACGGGCAGGTAACCATGGTAAACACCGGGTATCAAGGCAGCGTGCGCTACGCTGTGTTTATCATAGTTACCAGCGTCCTCCCTGCTTAGCTCTGCCTGTAAGCAGGGAGGATGCTGGTAACTATGATAAACACCGGGTACCTAGGCAGCGTGCGCTGCCTAGATCTCGCTGTTTATCATAGTTACCAGTGTCCTCCCGCTTCCAGCGATGTGGAGGTGGGTCCCTGGGGAGATCTGCCTGTTTGACAGCTCCCCAGCAACCAGATAATGATGCACCAACGATCCCTACAGGATCGTTATCGTTGTCGGGATCGCTGGTGCGTCGTTGTATGTGACGGGAGCTTTAAATGTTTCAGATCACCAAACAAACTTAAATATGAAACAAAGATAATACAAGTAAACAGAAAATTCAGTTTATAAATGAAGGTCTTTATCATTAAGGGAAAAAGAAATCCAAAGCTAAAGGGCCCTGTGTGAAAAAATGATTGCTGCTTTAATCTAAAAGCTGATTGTCCACCCTTTGCAGCAACAACTTCAATCAATTGTTTGCAATAACTTTCAAGAATCTTTTACAATGAACTGGAGGAATTTTGGCCAACTTATCTTTGCAAAATTGTTGTAATTCAGCCACATTGGAGAGTTTCCAAGCATGAACCAATTTTTTTAAGGTCATACCACAGCATCACAATCAGATTAAGGTCAGGACTTTGACTAGGCTACGCCAACATCTTAATTTTGTTTTTCTTAAGCCATTCAGAGGTGGACTTTCTGATGTGTTTTCAATCATTGTCCTGTTGCATAACCCAAGTGTGTATCAGCTTGAGTTCATGATCATATGGCCATACATTCTCCTTCAGAACTTTTTGGTAGACAGCAGAATTCATAGTTCCATTTACTACAGGAAGTATTATAGATACTGAAGCAAGAAAACAGTACAAGACCATCACACGACCCAATACCATATTTTACTGTTGGTATGATGTTTCTTTTCTGAAATGCTATGGTACATCTGTGCCAGATGTAATGGGGCATACACCTTCCAGAAAGGTCAACTTTTGTCTCGTCAGTTCAGACTATTCTCCCAAACGTCTTGGGGATCATCAAGATATTTTCTGGTAAAACTATGATGAGTTTTTGTTATTTTGCTCAGCAGTGATTTTCATCTTGGAAATATGCCAAGTAGGCCATTTTTGCCCAGTCTCTTTCTTATGGTGAAGTCATGAACACTGACCTTAACTCAGGCAAGTGAGTCCTGCAGAACTTTGGATGTTGTTGTGGGGTCTTTTGTGACCTCTTGGATGAGTTGTTGCTGCGTTCTTGAGGTAATTGTGGTCAGCCGACCACTCCTGGGAAGGTTTACTTCTGTACCATGTTTTCACCATCTGTGAATAATAGCTCTCACTGTAGTTTGCTGGAGTAATAAAGCTTTAAAAATGGCTTTATAAACTTTTCCAGAAAAATGGATCTCAATAACGTTTTTCTCATTTGTTCCTTTTTTATTTGGATTGCAGTAAGATGTCTAGCTTTTGAGGATCTTTTGGTCTACTTGACTTTGTCATGCAAATCCTATTTAAGTGATTTATTGATTGACAACAGGTGTGGCAAAAATGAGCCCTGGGTGTGGCTAGGAAACGTGAACTCAGCTTCCCAAAGATGTGATAGGGCCCCGTCCACACAGAGATATCTGTGCAGATATTGTTCGCAGATCTCTGGTTGCAGTGAAATCATGGACACATTGTTACATTTGTACACGGCCACATAATGGGCCAATGTGTCCATGATTTCACTGCAACCAGAGATCTGCGAACAATATCTGCACAATTATCTGTGTGTGTGACGTGGCCCATAAACCTATTAAGTTATGTTTGAGACACTTGACTTTATAAATATGGCCATATCGATAAACCACCCAGTCACCGAGTTGAGGCGTGTCTGCTTGACCAGTCCCTAACCTCCATTTTCAGCCTCTATCTGGGTTAAAAACCTGCTCTTTATAGACAATTGGAAAAGACTCATACCAGAGAACACTAGCTTTATAAAGCTAAGTGTCTCAATTTTTTGCTTATGAAATATTCCTATATTCTAATTGTAATAGCAGAGTGTCACTTTTTTTACTATTGTAAGTATTGTGTTTAGTGTGCACCTGTGCACATTTACATAATTGAGTGCCGGAGATATTCTTTTATTGTATGCGTTCACTCCCTCTGTTGTGCACCTTCCCCACCCTGGGTCCATTAAGCTAGAGTTCTCTGGTATCAGTCTTTTCCAGTTGCCTATAAAAGAGCAGGTTTTTAACCCAGATAGAGGCTGAAAATGGAGGTTAGGGACCCGGTCAAGCAGACATGCCTCAACGCGGTGACTGAGTGGTTTATCGGTATGGCCATATTTATAAAGCTAAGTGTCTCAATTTTTTGTTTTTGAAATATTCCTATATTCTTATTGTCATAGCAGAATGACGCTTTTTGAACTATTATAAGTATTGTGTTTAGCGTGCACCTGTGCACACTGACAGGATTGAGTGCTGCAGCATCCACAAGAATTGATCATTTTGTGCTATATAGAGATGAGCTGCAGCTCATCTCTACATAGCACAAGCAATAAGACAGTACAGCACAGTGATGCCGTATGGGGCAGTGTAAAACAAAGTAAAAAGTAAAAAAAAAATAAAAAAAAAAAACACAAAAGTTAAAATCACCCCCTTTTGCCCCATTCAATATAAAATTATTAAAAAAAAAAAAAATTTACACACATTTTGTATCGCCGCGTTCATAAATGCCTGATTTATCAAAATATAAAGTCAACTAATCGGATCGGTAATACTGCATAATGGAAAAAAAGTATTAGTGCCAAAATGAAATTTTTTTTTTCATTGCTGCAACATTGCAATAAAATGCATTAATGGGCAATCAAAACATGTCTACACAAAAATGGTGTCATGTGAAATGTCACTCAAGATGCAAAAATAAGCCATCACACAGCCCCAGATCATGAAAAAGAAGAATGCTGCAGGCAGCAGAAAATGGCAACAAAAGTGCAATTTTTTTTTTTTTTAAGTTCTGAATTTATTTTCAACACTCAGATAAAAGTAAAAGTATACATGTTTGGTATCTACGAACCTGTACTGGCCTGATGCATCATACTGACATGTCAGTTTTACCATTTAGTGAATATAGTGAATAAAAAGCCCAAAAAAGAA
The DNA here is from genome assembly GCA_033576535.1 of Allobates femoralis. NCBI lineage: Eukaryota > Metazoa > Chordata > Amphibia > Anura > Aromobatidae > Allobates > Allobates femoralis. The sequence goes on along the minus strand of JARQOC010000001.1, from coordinate 389,938,186 downwards.
ACATGTATTGCACTTTTTTTTCGCAATTTCACTGCATGTGGAATTTTTTTTCCCATGTCCTATACACTATATGGTAAAATAAATGATTTCTTCTTAAAGTACTACTCGTCCCGCAAAAAATAAGGCTTCATATGTCTGTATTGACGGAAAATTAAAAAAGTTGTGGCTCTTGGAAGAAGGGGAGGGAAAAACGAAAAATCGAAAATGGAAAATCACCTGGGGTAAAGGAGTTACATTTATTTGGTGTTCTGAATGACGTGTTCCATAAACGAAAAAGAATAAGAAATCAGGAAGGGGCAAACACTTTTTCACACCACTGTATTGTCCTCACTGCTGTTGCCATTTCTGAAAACATCGAGATGGACTGATTTTCTGTCTGCATCTACAGATGTGAGTCCTCTAATTGCCAGAAATAGTTTTATTCCTCATGTACACACACAACTTATTGTGAAAAGCTACATGAATCAACAAATCTAGTTTTAGTAGGTTTTAAGAACACACTTTACTGCCTTGGGATCTCCGCATTCATGCTTTTTTTGCAAAGAAAATATAAAAGGGTATATTTATTTTCAACCTTCTTCTAGAAGTATTCCTTTTCATCCATAATCTCTTCCATTCCTTGGTTGATGAACACAGATACAAAAGGAGCACCTTTTGTGGATTGAGTTATTTTGGGTTGATGATTGATTTGAGCATTCTCCAATTGATGAGAAGTCATGAGTTACAAAAATGTATGTTCCGCATTGTGTCTGATTTGGCAGGCTTCTTCACTGAGTTTACAAAATGTGAAATCTCCTGCTTGTTATCATAATTTCAACAAGCAACTTTACAATATTTCTGCACAAGATGGTGTCAGAAATTAGTATAGCAGATACAGTTTGGTAAATATTTAAATATTTTATAGCTGGGGAAGCTATTATTGCAAAATGGATAGCAGTAAGTGCAGCAGCTTTTAACTGAGTGTCACCGTTTTACGTGTTTCCTTGCCACAAGGGCTTTTCGATGTTCACTTATGAGTGCTTTCCTGATCGGTCTAGAGATGAATGTGTGGCCATCAGGTTCCTCTTTCCCACAGGCTCTTCCCCTTTGTGAGGAAAGCCATGTTAGACTGAGCTTCTAGTACCAATGGGGTGGTAACCATATGGAGCTGAGATCATGACAGCTATCCCAAGTTTTGACAAGAGGAGGCTACAGATCCTTGACTTTTACCATGTTCTTCTGGTCCAGAGAGATGGGGAAAAGTTTCTTGGGGGCCCTTCTTTTACAGTGGCATGCAATAGTCTATTTTAATGTGCACTTTTTTTGTGGCATTTTGTTAACATTTTTTAAGCAGGTGAAGATCATTGTCTCAAGCTGTTAAGGTTAAGTTCCCACTATGAGTATGTGGTGCAGGTTTGATATTGCAGATTTTATGCAGCAATTCTGCACCAATTGTCTAAATTAGGATACCTGCATATTTTTTTCACATTAGTTTTTATCATGTGTCTTTAAGGCTGCCTTCACATTTGCGTATGGAAAGGCAGCGTATGCTGCGTTCCCATACGCAGTCAAGCGCATGCGCACTGCGGTTCCTATGTTTAACATAGGAACGCATAGTGCCTGCGTTTGCTGCGTTCGGATGCGGATGCGGAAGATATCTGCTCTCTCCAGTGTCCCCCGTCCGCACCCGGGAAGCAGCATGTTGCACTTTTTGGGCGCTCAGGGACCTTGGAAAATCAAAAAGCTTCCCCAAGCGCACAAAACAATGCATTGGCGTCAATGGGTCCGCAGTGTTCAGCGCTTGACAGCGCAGGAGAACGCTGCGGACCCATTGAAATCTCTCCCGGTGGCCGCCGGTGATATCACAGGAGATCTCCTAGCGGTGTCGGCGGGGAGAAACAGCTGATCGTGACAGCTGTTTGAATCTTCCCGCGCCGACATCTCCTCTCGGTGTCGGCACGGGAGATTCAAACAGCTGTCAGATCGCTGTTTCACCCCGCTGACACGTCCCGGAGCTTACCGGCGGCCGGGAGGAGGAGATCTCCGCCGCTGATCTCCGCCTCTGGCCCACCCCCGGACACCGCCGATTGGCTGCCCGGGCTGCACAGTGATGTGTCCGCAGGCGGACATTCTCTGCTTCGGACACAAATAATGACCCTGCTTTTCACTGCATTTGTGTCTGCATGCCATCAGCATGCAGACACAAACGCAAATATGAAGGCAGCCTCAGCTTCGAGTTTTATCTCTTTTTGCTGTGTCAATATTGTTAGTAAAACTGTTTTGTTTTGGATACTTCAGGTTACTCGCCTTTAATCAAACTTGCTTTTAGTGCATTTCTGCTGTGCACTAAACGCATGTACATTAGTTGCAGATTTTCTCATTTCATTCAGTTTTATAGGGAAAATCTATGAATACATCTAATATTTATTGCAAGAGAAACTTACATTTTGCCAATTTCAAAATCACGCTAAACACTCCAGTGGGAAAATAACAACACATTGTGCATGATATTTCTATAAATCTCATTCACTTTGCTGGAAAATACACAGCATCAAAAAGTGCACCAAAATGGTCATCAAGGGACTTACCCTAACAAAAATAGCAGTAAGTGCAGCCATGCAGCCATATTGGTTGTTATTTTTCTATTAGCTTCTAAAAACTGATGGCCTAAAGACATTTTTCAGTATGCTCAATCAACCACAAAGTAAATGTTGAGCACTATTGTCAATATTGAAAATAGTATTTTGTGTGGATAGTAATTTTGCATGATTTTGTACCGTTATTGTCAATTACCAGGCTATTGTAGTTTACTTAAAGAGGTGGTTCATACAAAGCAAAGTGACCACATTGACTTAAAGCTGTTAAAGGGATCCTGTCACCCCCAAATCGCCTCCTAAGCTATCCAAACATGTCCCTGCAACATAGTATCACTAATCCCACACTCCTTTTGGAGCAGAAAAAATCCTGTGAAAGTGTAGAAAAATGTTTTATAACTTATTCATTATGGTACCTTTACACGCCGCTACAGAAGGTTGGAAACAACCGGGTGACGGATACAAATGTATCTTGCACCGTCAAAACAACCCAAGGTAGTGGCGTGTAAACTAGGTTGTTGCCACCCGTCACTGTCGACACCTGTTTCAGAGCAGTGCTCTAAAACAGGTTGGTTTCAACCGATGGTAGCGGCGTCTAAATGAGGTACAGGAAGGTTTTTTCGTCACCTAGTTAACTCCCTGGGGCGTGACACAGCCTCCGGGAAACCGCCCCCCTTCAGTGATCATAGGTGGAAGCTCCTGCGTTACGATTGGTTGTCGCTGCATAGGGCGGCATATTTAAGGAGCTGACCAGTCACACTACACAATTGCAATAGCAGCATGTATTAGCCAGCCTTCATGCGCTGGCTGGCCAATCATGATGCTATTGCATTGTCCAATCATCGTACGAGCGTCTCGTAATCCACAACTCTGGCACGCCTATGTGTTGTCCCTGCTGCCCCAGGTCCTCCCATATTACCTTCTGTAGCGGCGTGTAAATGAGGGACGGTGCTCTACAGAAGGTAACTTGAGGCACCCGGCGGTGCATCCAGAGATAGATTAAACCTACTGTAGAGCACTTTGTAGCGGCGTGTAAAGGCAGTATCGGGTACCGTTTGCAACCGTTGGAACGTGCTCGTGCACGTGAGACACCCGGTTGTTTCTAACCTTCTGTAGCGGCGTGTAAAGGTACGGGTACCTTTACACGCCGCTACTGGAGGATGGATACAACCAGTTACAGGCTACAAATATAGCTTGTAGCGGCAAAATACCCCGTAGTAGCGGCGTGTAAATACGGTAGGAGGCACCCGGCAACATATACATCTGTTTCCAAGCACTGCCCGGAATCAGGTGGCTACACAGGCGATTGTAGCGAGCTGTATCGGCGTGTAAAGAAGCAACAGAAGGGATGTGTCGACACCAGGCAATGTACCTGGTATGTAGCTGGGGCGTGACACAGGCTCCGGGATACCGCCCCCCTTCAGCCATCATTGGTGAAGCTCCTGCGTTACGATTGTTAGTCGCTGCATAGGGAGGCATATTTAAGGAGCTGACCAGTCACACTACACAATTGCTTGAGCGTCATGTATTAAACAGCCTCCTGCGATGCCTGGCCAATCATGATGTTATTGCTTTGTCCTATCAGCGTACGGACGTCTCGTAATCCACAATTGTGGCACGCCTATGTGCTGTCCCTGCTGCACCAGGTCCGCCCATATTAGCTGGTTGTAGCGGTGTGTAAATGAGGTAAGATGAGCTATAGAAGGTGACTTGAGGCACCCGCGGTATATCCAGAGATAGATGTCACGTAGCGTAGCGTACCTTGTGGCGGCGTGTAAAGATGGTGCGTTTACCGTTTGTAACCGTTTGTGCGTGCTCGTGCACGTGAAGTAGCTGGTTGTATCCATCCTCCAGTAGCGGCGTGTAAAGGTACCCTACCATAAGTGATGATAATGAGCAGTGGCTATATTCTTTAGTCACCAAGGCTGGCCATCTTCGTCCTAATATCACGCCTTAATAGGCGTGATCTTCTATGTATAGTGTAATCAGCGCCTCCCTGCTCTCCTCGGCGCTGTAAAGGCTGTAATGCCGCAAATCGCATCACTTCCGGCATCGGGTGACGTAAGTACACCCACGCCACATGCACAGTGCGAGGCTTGAAGCCTACAGAGTGGCACAGGGGGCAACAGGATCCCTTTAAATAAGTCTTTTCCCAAGTAACTTCTGTTTGTGCTTGTGAGCGGCGCTATGCTTGTCCGCTCATCCTCATCATGTGGCACCCGGCTGCAGTGACCTCTGATGTCACATCAACTTTTGGAATTAGAAGTTGATTCAGCATCATCAACATGGGACCCAGTCCTCCTGAGTGACTCGGCTGTGAGTGGAGTTTCACCACATGTCACAGCCCAGTGGCAAGAGATCTGACAGGAGTTAGTGAAGCACGCCAGACAAATTTCTTATGATTTACACCACAGAAATGCTGTAAAGTATGTAAGAAAGTGAGACTGGCTTCACACCATGTTTTTTAGGATCCAGGGCTGTCCGGTGTGAACCAGAGAGCCCCGTATCTGATTTCGGCCCCATAGTATCCCTATGGGGCCGGATGGAGCCGGATGGCAGTTATTTGCCATCTGGTTTCCATCTGTCCGGGAGGATCCAGGAGAATGCGGGTTTTTCTCCCGGGCACAAAATTGCAGCTTGCTGCAATTTTCTGTCGGGGCAAAAATTGACACAAATCGGATCCCAGATCCTGCGCGATCCGGCGCCTCTAACATGGGAGTCTATGGAACCGGAGACATATAATCGGATGCGGCTCCAGGACGCCGGCTACTAAAGTTTAGCAGTGAGCGCTGCTAAATGTCAGCACCTGGATCTGTCCCCTGCAGAGATTTCAGGACTGCGGCTAGCTCCCCGCGATCTTGAAATTTCAGCAGCTGCGAACTGCCGATTTGGCAGAAAACAGGACCCGAGGGCATATTTGCCCTCCGGTTGTGTTTGTGCGGGGCAGTTAGGTTCTGTCCGGTGTTTTGTGGAAAGTTTTCTGCAAAATTCTGGACAGAACCTGAACCACAAAAAAACGTGGTGTGAAGGCAGCCTAAGTTTGTTCTGTGAACCTTTGAATTAATTCTTCTCCTCCATGCGAACAGTCTATTCCTACTCTCCTGAAACACTGTGAAGCTAAAATGGTGGGACAAAACTCTCTTCTATGACTTTTGCCAGCACTCCTGTCTCATGCTGGCTTCTCTCAGTTCCCTTGCAGCAGCTCTGTTCTCAGAAAGACCAGTCAGTATTGAACTCGCTATGTGCATACTCTATGGAAGGATTATCAGCTGGCAGCTGAAACACGCGTCTGGCTGTCCAAGCATTGCGGCCCACGGGAATTTGCCAAGTGTATGACCCTTGAGCCAGAGGTTCCCTTCCTTAGTGTAGACAATCATCTATACAATCATAAAAGACAATTTTCTGAAATGTATGTGGAAGTGCTATTATATATTTATGTTTAATGACACTTCCCAGGAGAAGAAATCTAATATAAAGGCAGCTGGGTAAGCAAAATGTTTAAACTTGCGATTTCAAAAGCAAGACATGCATAAATTCTTAAAGCAGATGTGTATCTATAATGAAGTTAAATGAGCACAGTCAGTAAATCAGCCATAACTAGGGAAACTGAAATTGTATCTCTAAAATCACATGCAGTTTTCACATTTGATAGTTGCTCATGTCGTCTTTTAATTTAGAGTTTTACAGTTATGTAGTAAGTAGAAATGATTGCATTGTTGTTACAATTTTAAATTGTATACTTGTGCCTTCCTCTGTAGCCCTTCCCAATGTTTACACACTATAACTATATACTATATATTATTATATGTTGAGTACCAATTTTTGAAGCAGGCTCAGAAGCTGAGCATGCATTACTGCTGGCAGATGATGGTGTGATTTTTCAGCCTTTATCTCATCTAACAAAAGCAGATGTAGCTGGTACGTGCCTGCTACTGTTAGGCCCCTTTCACATCAGCATTTTTAGCTGATTGGGGCAGATCCGGCAGATTTATTGCATCTGCCCCCTAACGGCAGCACTTGCGGCACACTTGCGGAAAGCCCCATGCATTGTCTATGGGACTTACGGCAAGTGCGGCAATTGCGTATTGCCGTGATTCGGCAAATCCAGCAGTTGCGGCCGCGAAAAGAACACGGTCAGCAGTGTTTTTTTTCACTGCAGCAAGTGTCGGATCTGCTGCATCCGACAAAACCGCACTTATCGCACCCGACTGCAAGCCCCATAGACAATGCATGGGGCTTGCCGCAAGTGTGCCACAAGTGCTGCTGTTAGGCGACAGATGCGGTAAATCTGCCGCATCTGCCACAATCAGTGAAAAACGCTGATGTGAAAGGGGCCTTAAATTCCACTGTCGGTCTCTGAAAACAATAGCTTGCAGCCTGGAGGGCACATGTGCCAAGAGCCCATTAAACTCTCCACAATGTCAAATATCCCTGTTGGGTTGTCATGACAGCCAAACTATACGGTGATATTAGAGAAAATAGTTTAAGTAATCAAAGTCACAGGTCCAATTACCCTAAGGAGCAAATAAAGTAAGAAGTCAAAAAAGAGTTTGCCTAAAGAAGAGGATTGAAAATGCCTCCTTTTCTCCATCGCCTCATTGGGGGACACAGGTCCAGTGGGTGTTATGCTTCTGTCCACTAGGAGGCGACACTAAGACCAATCTGAAAGATATACAGAAAAGACTCCTCCCCTGCAGTATATACACCCTGGCTGGTACATGCCTAACCAGTTTTTGCTTAGTGTCCTTAAGAGGCACACGTGGTCTTCAGACCACTCTTTTCATCTTTTATTCAAATTTGGAAATTTTTCAAAGCTACAAGATTCTAAACCTTTTAAAGCTAGAAGATTCTACATCAAGGGCGATGGTACCTTTGCGTACTGATTTCCCGCAAACTACAACAGGCGAGAACGCGGGGTGTTACCTCCACGTACCCCCTCCTTCCACAAGGGATAAAGTCCTGGGCGACGGTTCCTAGGTGTTCCGATCTCCACTATGGACGGCTTGCCATAGATGCTCAGCACCGATCTCCTCACAGTGGATGTCTGAGTTTTACAGCAGATGGCATAGCTCCTACCAACTCTCAGTCTCCCCAAATGTCTTTGGCCCCTGGGTTGCAGCATAGTGACGGATACAGGACCAGCTGGATCAAGCGGGATCACATCAAGAAACTTGACAAAACAGCCGACACACACGTTACCATTACCGGGGAAAAACAGCCTTTAAAAAGGGGCTCCCTTAGCCATGGCACGGCCTATCTGTTCCTCTACATGGCATCTAGTGTCCGATCGCCGGCGCAGCCTCACAGCGGTCACCGTGGGACTTCCGTGCCGGCCCCCTCACATCCCTTGGGCCCCAACACTAATTAAGGCCCGGCATTGGCCTACGCCTCGCTGCTCCGCCTCCCACCCACCACCTTTCTTTTTATATACTTCCCCAAGCTTATATATACACTACAATTCATTGGGCAATCATACATTCAGGACCCATAGGTTACCATGAGCTCCTCAAAGAACCATACAAAGGTGTCCAAAAAGCTCACAACCTACTATGCCTCGTGCACAGTCTGCAAAGCTTCTCTCCCTAGTGGGCAACACCACCCTGCACTGCACAGCCTGTGGTCCAAATACAGCCCCTACTGACCCTATTATGGCCAGCGCCTCCAGTACCCCTGAATGGGCAGTTGCCCTTTCACAATCTATGTCCCAATCCATCAAGGAGCTTTCCTCTACCTTGATTCGTCCGTGCAGAGCCGTCCCACACCCTGCACCTCTGCTCAGTCTGCTCAGGATGATACTACAGAACAGGACTCTGTACTACCCAGGTCCAGTACTCAGGGTGCTCTCCAGATAGTGTCAGAAGCGAGACGTAAGAGGACTCATAGAAGCCCCTCTCCTACTTCATCGCAAGGCTCTCATGCATCATCTCACAGAGGCAGTAACTATCATTCTCCCTCATGAGACAGATCAGAAGACAAATTTTATGACCCTGGCTCTGACCCCGATCCAGACTTCTCTTTGGACCAGGATACCTGGGACACGCCGGCTATGATCCAGGATCTCATTACAGCGGTCAACCAATCACTGGATGTACAAAATTCCCCCCTGACACTCCAGACCATGCCATACCGTTTAAATGACTAAAACACCAAATAAATTTTTTTCCCGACCACCCTGAATTCCAAGACATTCTACAAATGTATAGAACGCACCCAGACAAGAAGTTTGGTAACCGCAAAGCTATGGAAACCTGTTATCCTTTCCCTCAGGCTCTGACACAAAACTGGGCAGAATCCCTACAAGTGGATCCTCCAATCTCCCGCCTTTCTACAAAAACCTTGCTCTCTCTGCCAGACAGTTCTTCCATTAAGGATCCAACCGATTGCCAGATTGAACAACTTGCTCGTTCAGTTTTTGAGGCATCAGGGTCCTCTCTATCCCCTTCATTTGCGTCGGTTTGGGTGGCCAAAGCAACAATGACCTGGGCAGGCTCCCTACACGCTGCTCTACGTGAAATTGATTCTTCACCTGAGCTGCTAGATCTAGCAGCCCAAATATCTGTTGCCCGGGATTACCTTATGCATGCATGCCTGGACGCAGCCAATTGCTTAACACTTCCCACCGATAATGCCATCTGGCTAGTCCCGTGTTTGAGACTCTTAATTGAGGCTCCACGGACTCCATTTGCATTACCATCCACAGGGCACTCTGGCTCCATGAGTGGAAGGCGGACTCTGCCTCCAAGAAGTCGCTCATCAGCCTTCCATACCTTAGCGGCCGTCTCTTCAGAGAGAAGCTGGACAAAATTATTTCGGATGCCACAGGGGGTAAGAGTACCTCTCTTCCCCAGCATAAACTAAGATGTTTCCCTGCACGGTGCCAGCAAACACGTTTCCGTTCCTTTCGGAATTCGTTCGGCTGGTCTACGTCCCGACCGTCACAGGCTGGCAATCGCTCCCCAAGGAGGAATAAGGGCCCACAATCATCACAAAAACCCAACACCACCTGGCAGTCCCAATTAAGGCAGTTCAAACCCAGGGGATCCAGGTCCCATAGGTTCTGACTCCCTACCACTGCTGGTAAACACCTCTTTTTGGCCGACTTTCCCTTTTTCAACACGTCTGGCTCGCTACTACAGACGACAAATGGATCAGAGAGTTGGTGTCTTCCGGATACAAGATAGAATTTACCTACCTCCCAGACGGTTCTTCCCATCACTACGCCCTCGATCCTCACAAAAGGCCCTGGCCTTCTTCCAGGCTATAGACTCACTATTTCAAAGGGGAGTCATCTTCAAAGTTCCAGAACAAGAACGATTCAAGGGATTCTACTCGTATCTGTTCGTGGTCCCCAAGAAGGACGGTGCGATGAGACCCATTCTGGACTTTAAACAATTGAACATGTTTGTCCGTATCTGTCACTTCCCCATGGAATCGCTCCAGTCTATCATCATATCCATGGAGGAGGAGGAGTACCTCGCCTCCATAGATATCCAGGATGCGTACCTGCACATTCCAATTGAACAGGGACACCAAAGATTCCTGCGTTTTGCCATCAACGACGACCACTTCCAGTTTGTACGCTCTACCCTCCAGTCTTGCTACAGCTCCAAGGGTAGTCACCAAAGTCATGGCGGCTGTCATGACCATACTTCATTCCCGAGGAATAGTCGTTCTCCCGTATTTGGACGATCTCCTGGTCAAGGCCCCTTCATTCCGCACTTGCGAAAAAAGCGTTCACATTACGGTGGATACTCTCAAACGACCAGGTTGGCTGGTGAACCTACAAAAATCCTCTCCGATTCCAAGTCAGTCAAATATCTTTCTGGGGATGACCTTCAACACCTTTCGCAGATTGGTAATTCTCCTTCAGGACAAATCCCGTACTCTGCAACAGGGAGTCCATTCCCTGCTTCGCCCAGAACCTCACTCCCTCCATTTCGGGATGAGAGTCCTTGGGAAAATAGTGGCGTCAATGGAGGCGGTACCCTTTGCCCAATTCCATCTTCGTCCTCTCCATTGTGCTCTACTCAAGGCCTGGGACAGGAATCCATTCAGTCTGGACAGGAAGTTTCGACTATCCGCGACGACCAGACAATCTCCTCAGTGGTGGTTGAAGGACAAAACTCTCTCCAGGGGAAGATCCTTCCTGCCAGCACGCTGGGAGGTACTGACCACAGATGCAAGTCTCATCGGCTCGGGAGCCGTTTACCGTCAGCATACGGCACAGGGCAGATGGTCCCTCAAGAGTCCACTCTTCCCATCAACCTCCTGGAGATTCAGGCAATATTCCTAGCTCTACAAGCATTCCATGATCTACTGGCGGGTCGTCACAGCAGGATCCAGTCTGACCATGACACAGCAGTGGCATATCTCAATCACTAGGGATGCACCCGCAGTTTGCGAGCGATGCTCGAAACAGAGCCCATACTCTACTGGGCAGAGTTGACCAGGTCAGTACTGTCAGCAGCACATATCCCGGGAGTCGATAACTGGGCAGCGGACTTCCGGAGTCACCAAGGCATTGCGTCAGGAGAGTGGGCCTGACATTTTTCAACAGATCTGCAATCGCTGGGGGACTCTGGATGTGGACCTCATAGCCTCACGCCTGAATGCCAAGGTGCCCCAGTCAATGGCCCGATCTCACGACTCACAGTTGATAGGGGCGGACGCCATGGTCCACCCCTGGACTCAGTTCCGCCTTTCTTACATCTTTCCTCCATTGCCCCTGATTCCCAGGGTTATTCAAAAAATCAAGACAGAGGGAGTTCCGGTTATACTCGTCGCTTCAGATTGGCCCAGACGCCCTTGGTACGCCAATCTTGTTCGGCTCGTCACCGACACCCCTTGGCGTCTTCCAGATCGGCCGGACCTTCTCACTCAGGGACTGCTATCCCACCAGAACTCGTCGGCCCTGAATTTTACAGTGTGGCCATTGAGACACCGATTCTGACTGAAGCCGGTTTCTCCCCAGAAGTTGTTTCGACTATGATTAGAGCCAGGAAGCCTGCTTCGGCAAAAAATTACTATTGCACATGGAAAATCTTTTTCAACTGGTGCGCATCACGGGACTTTTCCCCACTGCTGTTCTCCCTTCTGGTGATCCTCAGTTTTCTCCAATCAGGATTAGACATGGCTCTTTCCACTGGGTCCCTCAAGGGACAGATCTCAGCATTGTCGGTGTTATTCCAACGATGACTTGCGGTCAAGCCTCAAATTAAGACTTTTTTTCAAGGAGTATGCCGCTTAATCCCACTCTACCAGCGGCACTTAGATGCATGGGATCTTAATTTGGTTCTGAATGCTCTACAGCAACCTCTTTTTGAGCCCCTCAGAGAGGTCCCCTTCCTGATCCTCTCGCAGAAAGTCGTTTTCCTGCTGGTGATTACATCCATCCACCGCATCTCTGAGCTAGCAGCACTCTCCTACAAAGCACCCTTCCTAATTTTTCACCAGGACATGGTAATGCTCTATCCTGAACCGTCATTTTTACCCAAGGTGGTTTCCTCCTTTCATTTGAATGAGGAAATATCTCTTCCATCTTTTTGCCCGGCTCCAGTGCACAGGGTGGAATAAGCTCTGCACACTCTGGATCTGGTCCGAGCTCTTTGGTACTATGTGTCTACAACAGCATCTTTCAGAAAGTCTGATGCCCTTTTCGTTCTCCCAGAAGGTATGCGAAAGGACATGCCAGCTTCCAGGGCCACCTTGGCTAGATGGATTAAGACAACGATTCAGCACGCATATCCTGTGGGCCTAAAAGCTCACTCTACTCATTCAGTCAGAGCATCCTGGGCTCTTAGACATCAGGCTTTGGCGTAGCAAGTCTGCAAAGTGGATACCTGGACCAATCTTCATACGTTTGTGGAGCACTACAAGGTCCATACTCAATCTTCAGCAGATGCCAGCTTGGGCAGGTGTATCCTGCAGGTGGCAGTAGCCCACATGTAGGGTATGAGTCTCTTACAGACCTTCTCATATTTCTATACCCACCCAGGGACTGCTTTAGGACGTCCCACGGTCCTGTGTCCCCCAATGAGGCGATGGAGAAAAGGAGATTTTTGTGTACTCACCGTAAAATCCTTTTCTCTGAGCCTCTAATTGGGGGAGACAGCACCCTCCCTGTTGCCCTAACTCGGGCCGTTGTATTCATGTTTTTATGGTTCATTGAGTTCTCGTTGGTTGTCTCTTTTTTTTTAAGCCTATCTGTTTCTATCACCTACTGTTGTCACAAAACTGGTTAGGCATGTACCAGCCAGGGTGTATATACTGCAGGGGAGGATTCTTTTCTGTATATCTTTCAGATTTGGCTTAGTGTCACCTCCTAGTGGACAGCAGCATAACAGCCACGGTCCTGTGTCCCCCAATTAGAGGCTCATAGAAAAGGATTTTACGGTGAGTACACAACAATCTCCTTGTTACTCCCATTAATAAGTAAAAATAATCATATGTGGTATCGCCATATTTAATCTATTGAACTAAAGTAACATGATGAGTAAATAATGTAACAATAAAAAATCAAAATGGTAGAAGTTTTTGGTTTTAGACAACACTGCAAAAAAATATACAACAAGAAACAAAACATAAACGGCTCAGTACACAAATAACAAGCCTTAACATAGCTCCAATAGCCATAAAAGGAAAAGTTATGTTTGTCAGAACAGGGCAACAAAACAAGCAAACTACCGGTAATTTATTTTTTAGCAGATTTTCCAATTTTCATTCCACAGGTTTAATATTGCCTCAATTGTGCTGACCTGGACAATCATATTGCCAAGTCATTTTTAGCGCACAATGAATACCGTAAATAGAAACCCCCAAAAATAATTGTAGAAATATTTTTTTGGGTGCAATTTCGCCACATTTGCAGCCATTTCAACATTTGGTAAAATGAATGGTGTTTTTCAGAACTATAATTCTTTCCAAGAAAAAACAAGCTCTAGCACCTATGTGAACAGAAAATTAAATTATTTTCTTGAAAGAAGGAGGGAAATAACACAGAAAATTGTGCAGTCAGAAATGGGTTAATGCACCCCTTTTTTTTTTGACAAATTTCTGGAATTTTTTCCACCAATTAAATATTAAAACTATACATGTTTGGTATCTACAAACACCTTCTGACCTAAGGCATCATACTACCATATCACTTTTTCCATATAGTGAACATAGTTAATAAAAAGAAACAATTTTGGAATTACGCTTTTTTTTTTCAATTTCACTGCACTTTGATTTTTTCCCATTTTTCAGTAAAGTATATAGTAAAATGATGACTTCATTCAAAAACACAACTTGTCCCACAAAAAATAAGCCCTCATTTGTCTATATATGATGAAAAAATAAAAAAGCTATGGCTCTAAAAAGGAGACATAAAAATAAAAGTACAAAAAAGGGAAAAGGCAAGGTTGTGAAAGGGTTAAAGGTAACCTGTCCAAAACACTATGTACCTGCTGATATGGAGTTAATCTGCAGGTTAATAATGTTTTAATACTGTGCAGCTGCTGCTCTGAAAGCCCAGCTAAAAAGACTGCTGTCATGGTGGGTATACACGTCGCGATATTGGCGTCCAACTCCAACCAAAAGTCACGTGGTTCGGGCGTTGGAGCCGATATCGTTTGCGCGTTGTACGGTGTGAACGTACAACGCGATGCAGGAACGATGGCAAAACGATATCGGGGGTCGAATGAGCGTGCTATTCGACCGCCCGATATCGGATGCCGGTTGGAGCAGGATCGTCCTGTGTGACAGCCCAACTCCGATGTGTAGGGCAACGTCACACATTGACTCCAATGTTAGCTGGTCGTTCCTGCGTCGGGGGGCATAGACATTGGACGGACGTTGCATCCCGATATCACGCCGTGTAAACCTCTGATGCGATGCAGGGAAAAGCGCGCACAAAAAGCGCGCTCCCGCGTCGTTGGTTACGATATCGAGCCGATATCGGGACGTGTAAACCCACCATTAGTCAATGTGCTAAGACGTGCTTACAGTCACAGCTCATTGAATACTGAGCGGTGACTGAAGATGCGCTGACATGTCTCTATGACCGAAAGCCAGACACTGCTGGACAGGAATAAAGTTAATTTCTTCCCACTAGCTGGGCTTTCATTACAGCTGATGAGCTCCTTTAGAAATTTGCAAGTTAATAGCATTTGGGAATATGGTAGGTCTCCTTTAACATCTTCGCAACAATGGACGTACTAGATACATCTGGAAAGCCTTTGGGTTCCCGACATTGGACGTACCCAGTATGTCATGGCTATCTTGTGGGCACCGCGGCTGTGCCTGCACGGTCACCACTGGGGCTGCAGCTGATTTTACAGCTGAAACCCTGCACTCACTGCCAGGAGGGGTGCCGTTCTGCTACTGGACATTTTTCCCCCCTAAATACTGCAATCCATATTGATCGCAGCATTTAGGAGGCAGGCAGAGGTATCATGCTCCTCCATCGAGCATTCGTACCCCCGTGATGTGATCATGGGGACCCGATCGCTGCCATGGTGACTCGGGGTTGTTGTAGGTGAATGATTGTCTGGATTAGTCTGGACTCATTCAGATGATTTTTTTTTCACATGAGAAAAATCATACAAGCTTCATCAGTGTTTGGTCAGCATCATTTTGTACCATCAGAGTTTAGTCAGTTTCACCAGTTTTTCTTAAATGGAAAAAAGTCAGTGAAAATTGGACAGCGCACAGATGGCATCCGTGTGCTGTCTGATCTTCTTTTTCATTGTCCCATAGATTTACACTGATAATTTTAATTGGAGAATTTGATCAATATCCCACAATTCTTTGTGCTTTTGTGCAGACTATGTGGTCCAAGGCAAAATTCTAATCTATTAAATACCTCATAAGCTGTCATAGCAATGAATGCTATTTGTGAAAAAAGCAAATAGCGCTCGTATGAGAAAATCTGACATTTCAATCAGCCCTGTCATTTGATGAGTGTCTGTTATATCAGCTTTTGACTACTAATTACCAATATTCAATATTTAAATTATACCTTAACACTATCTGTTCCTTTGCTACATAAATATATAAGTAACTGGCGACTAAATTAGACAAAACCGTACAGTAAAATAATATTTATTATACACACCCAAAAGAGTCTACAGTAATATATATTCTGCTAACTACCACACAAGTAGCACAATACCATAATAGCAGAACAATCCTAATATGAAATAAACCCCACAATCATCTAGTAATATTTCCACGGGACCTAAAAGATACAAAGAAGGGAGCGCACATAGGGCGGTAAAAGAGGGACACCAAGAATTTATCTATAGAGTATGATATCTATAGAGTAGATTATCTATAGAGTATGATAAATTATCATATACTAATTTATCAACCTCACCTTGGGAGGTTGTGAGGGTCACAACCACCTGAACACACTTGGCCGCTGCAGAACCCTTGAAGGATGCAAAGGAAAAAATATGGATGATCGGGAGTTTTTCCACACTAATCACAGTATTCCGAATAATGAAGAGTCCTTTTATTCACACACCGCACATGGTTTGCCTACGCGTTTCGTAGCCTGCAGGCTACTTCATCAGGGCATAATCTTGAAGGAGATTATATCCTGATGAAGTAGCCTGCAGGCTACGAAACACGTAGGCAAACTGTGGCGGTGTGTGGTATGTGAATAAAAGGACTCTTCATTATCTGGTCTCCTGTGGTCAGTGCGGAAAAACTCCCGATCATCCATATTTTTTTCCTTTGCCCGTTACCTAAACACATACACACAATTGAATTACAAATCCACTCACCTATAGCTTTATCCCTACAGAGATTAAGGGGTTAATAGCAGTGATATGGCAATAAGGGCTTAATTCCAGCAAGGGGTTAATTCTGGTAGTGAAGACAGCAGGGAATGCAGGAGTTAACAGTAACAGCAGATGTGACAAGCGTAGGATAAAGGGTTAATATTGTAAATAAGCCTTTGTACTCTGTCACCTGCACCTCGTTGCACTGTAGATTGTAAGATTTTATGAGCAGGATCGTCTTTTTTTTTTTTTTTGCTTTAATTATTATATTACTGTATTTTTTATACTTATGACTGTTTGTACATGTCCCCTTTGAATTGTAAAGCACTGTGGGATATGTTGGCACAATATAAAGATTATTATTATTAATAACTAGGAATGCAGGTGAATACAGGGATAGCAGGGGTGGATACTTAGCTCAGTCTGTTGTCTTGATGATGAGACTGCCTGGGCTGCTTGAGGCTGGATCTTGGAGGGCGGCGGATGAGAAAAGCAGAGCCTGTTATTGGTCAAGTGGGGCTTCAGGGAGAGGAGACACTGAGAGGAAGGGGACTGAGAGGGAGCTGCTGTATGGTGGGGCTGCGGTGGTATGTAGCCAGTAATTCAATACATAAATTGAAATGCATATACTATATATACAGTAGTCATTACAAACAGAGTGAGGTATTTCAAGTGGTTATTTCTGTTAATGTTGATGATTATGGCTCAAAGGTTGTTATCTCAGAAAATTCAATCAAATTGTGAATATAATATTGATTTATTAGTCAATGCGTTTCAGGGCTTCCTGAAACACCTTGAAACATGGCAGTATTACATTGATATGTCCTGAGGAAGGGGCTAGAGAGCCCTGAAACGCATTGACTAATAAATCAATATTATATTCACCCTTTATCTGGAATATGGCAGTGTGGTTTTTAACTCTTCATCCTTTCTACATTATATGTACTACTCTGGGGCCTCCAGTAGCTGTGATATGCTTTTAAAGTGATTGTGACTCATAATCACACAAGGTGAAGCCTCTGATACCTATTTAGGTGATATTTTATCTTTCATCCTCCCTGCTTTAATTTTTTGAGATAATGACCTCTGGGTTTTCATTGGCTATCAGCCATAATCATCAGCATTAACAGAAATAAATACTCGAAATAGAACACTGTTTGTAATGACTCTATATACCGTATTTTTCGCTTTTTAAGACGCACTTTTGTTCCCCCAAATTCTGGGGGAAAGTGTGGGGTGCGTCTTAAAAAACAAAGGTACGGTGCAGGGGAGAGTGGGGGCAGCTCTGGAGTGTGTCCCGGGGCTGGGGCGGGCTGGCTGCGGGCTGTAGGAGGCAGCAGGAGGTCACGTGACCCCCGCTCATTAACTCATTTAATATGCACTGCACTGCCGCTGTCCATCACCTTGGTGCTGAAGCTAGCGCCGAGGTATGGACAGGGGAGCAGGGCATATTAAATGTCCCTGCAGTCCCCCCATGCTGCTGGGCATAAAATAACAAACATTTTATACTTACCTCTCCGGCGCTTGCCTCAGTCTTTCAGTGCCTCTCTCCCTGACTGCCGCAATCACCCTCCGAGGCCACGGAGAAGCCGGTAATGTAATTGGGCGCACACTGATGACATCACCTGCCCTGGAGTCATCAGTGTGCGCCCGATCACATGACCGGCTTCTCCGTGACCTCGGAGGTAAGATTGCGGCAGTCAGGGAGAGAGGCACTGAAAGACTGAGGCAAGCGCCGGAGAGGTAAGTATAAAATGTTTGTTATTTTGTGCCCAGCACCAGAGGGGACACTTGTGCCCAGCACCAGAGGGGACACTTGTGCCCAGCACCAGAGGGGACACTTGTGCCCAGCACCAGAGGGGACACTTGTGCCCAGCACCAGAGGGGACACTTGTGCCCAGCACCAGAGGGGACACTTGTGCCCAGCACCAGAGGGGACACCTGTGCCCAGCACCAGAGGGGACACTTGTGCCCAGCACCAGAGGGGACACTTGTGCCCAGCACCAGAGGGGACACTTGTGCCCAGCACCAGAGGGGACACTTGTGCCCAGCACCAGAGGGGACACTTGTGCCCAGCACCAAAGGTGGAACTTGTGCCCAGCACCAAAGGGGGAACTTGTGCCCAGCACCAAAGGGGGAACTTGTGCCCAGCACCAAAGGGGGGACTTGTGCCCAGCACCAAAGGGGGGACTTGTGCCCAGCACCAAAGGGGGGACTTGTGCCCAGCACCAAAGGGGTGACTTGTGTCCAGCACCAAAGGGGTGACTTGTGTCCAGCACCAAAGGGGTGACTTGTGCCCAGCACCAAAGGGGGGACTTGTGCCCAGCAGCAAAGGGGGGACTTGTGCCCAGCAGCAAAGGGGGGACTTGTGCCAGCCCTAGGGGATGTGTGAGAGCCCTGGTGGGCATGTACCAGCCCTGGGGGATGTGTGAGAGCCCTGGGGGGTATGTGCCAGCCCTAGGGGATGTGTCAGAGCCCTGGGGGGCATGTACCAGCCCTGGGGGATGTGTGAGAGCCCTGGGGGGCATGTGCCAGCCCTTGGGGGCATGTGCCAGTACTAGGGGATGTGTGAGAGCCCTGGGGGGCATGTGTCAGCCCTGGCGGACGTGTGCCAGCCATAACCAGAATAAGGGGGCCATATCTAGGATGGGGGAGCTATATCCAAAGATGAGGACCATGTACCAGGAAGAGGGGGCTATGAGAGACATATACCCTATATGATTTGTAAGACGGACACTGACATTATAAGATGGACCCCATTTAACATTAAAAAATATTTTTTTCTCTTTTCCTTCACCAAATTTGGGGGTGCGTCTTATAATCAGGTGCGTCTTATAAAGCGAAAAATACGGTAATATATGTGTTTCACTTTATGTATTGAATTACTGAAATAAATTAACATTTTGATGATATTCTAATTCATTAAGATACACCTGTATATGAGAGGTATATGTGGAATACTTATAGGGAATATTTTTATTGCCACTGGGGGCATTAATATGCGTGGGAGAACATATATACCAGAGGGGATATGAATAAATATATAGATATATATTTTGCGGGCGTCAGGAGAACAACTTCACAAAGTTATAGTCCAAAACGGTTTATTTACTCCATAAACCGATAACAGAAAGATGCAAAACTAGCAGCCTTTAAGTGCAGGCCAAGACAGACGGAAAACAATCACTTTCAAGCACCCCTTGTCAGGTGTCGGCGACCTGTGTTCACACAGGTTGGTCAGTGGCCAGGATCCAGCTTGGCCTGGAGTCTTCACACACATGAGGCTACCCTCAGCCCCTCCTAGCACACAGACCTGTGCTTCACACCAGGCTCCAGTTTATAGCCTGTAACCACACCCAGCGGTGAGGTATGTGGGCCCCACCCATCTCTCACAGTACCCATAAGACGGACCCTTGCATGTACTAAGTAAAACTCCCAGTGCAAACTTGCACTAGAGAAAAATACTCCGGCTTATGTCACAGATAACTGGCATCTCTGTGACACATACCTCCCATCAATTATGCGACCCCTTGCCACCTCACATACCTCCCCCCTCTGTCTAAAGCCGTGGGGCTTGGCACTATTTACAGCTAGACAAGGGACTCTAGAAAGGGCATCGGCATTGCTATGTAGCTTCCCTGCTCTGTGCTCTACATGGAAATGAAAGCCTTGCAGGGCTAGAAACTAGCAGGTGACCCTGGCATTTTTCCCCTTTCTCTCCCTCAACCATCTGTGTGGAGCATGGTCAGACACTAATCTAAACTTCTGTCCCAATAAATAGTAGCGTAGGGTGTCCACTGCCCACTTTATGGCCAAGCTTTTCTATCACGGAATAATTTTTCTCACATGACGACAGCTTCCTACTCAGGTAGAGGACCAGATGCTCCTTCCTTGTATCTCCTGGGACAGGACTGCCCCCAAACCGATATCTGAGGCATCCGTTTGGAGGACAAATTCTCTCTTGAAGTCGGGGGCAACCAAGACTGGTTGTCTACACAGGGCCCCTTTCATTTCTAGAAAGGCTGATTCCGCCTGCGCAGTCCACTTGGCCATGGCTGATTTTGTTCCATTCAGGAGGTCAGTCAGGGGTGCGGCCATCATGGCGAAATCGGGTATAAATCTCCTGTAATAACCCACGATTCCCAGGAAAGCTCGGACTTGACTTTTGGTCAGCGGTCTTGGCCAGTTTTGGATTGCTTCCATGTTCGTAACTTGGGGTTTAATCTTGCCTCTGCCAACAACATAACCCAGGTATTTAGCCTCCGCCTTCGCCAAGGCACATTTCTTTGGGTTTATTGAAAACCCTGCCTTCCCCAGAGCAAACAACATCGCCTGGACCATCACCAGATGACTCTACCAGTCGGAGCTGAATACCACAATATCGTCCAGATATGCTGCGGCGTATTCCTTATGAGGGGTAAGTATGCGATCCATGGCTCTCTGAAAGGTGGCAGGGGCCCCTGTAGTCCAAACGGCATCTGGACATACTGGAAACACCCATCCGGAGTGGAGAATGCGGTCTTTTCCTTGGCTCCCGACGCCAGGGGGATCTGCCATTACCCTTTTGCCAAGTCCAAGGTAGTGATGTACCTTGTTGGTCCCAATCGCTTGATCAGCGAATTTGGAGACCTCATTCAGTTTCCGATAGTCGTTACAGAATCTCCACTCTTCATCGAGTTTTGGGACCAACACAATCAGGCTCGACCAGCTGCTCTTGGATTCCTTTATGACACCAAGTTTCAGCATCCGAGTCACCTCTTTGGAAATCACCTCCCATCGGGCCTCAGGAATCCAATAGGGCTTCAGGTTCACCCGTACATGGGGCTCCGTTAGGATCTCGTGCTCTACCACCCTGGTACAGCCTGGCAGCTCCGAGAGCAAATCCTTGTTCTACTGCAGCAACTCCCGACATTGCTGCTTCTGGCTTTCGCTGAGGGTTTACGCTATTGCGACCACTCCAATGTCATTCTCTGGCTTACCCACCAAGCATGGCACTTCCCCAGCCTCTCTGTCTTGCCACGGCTTGAGGAGGTTGACATGGTACACTTGGTATGGCTTCCTTCGTCCCGGTTGATGAACCTTGAAGTTCACTTCCCCAACTCTATCTACCACCTCATACGGTCCTTGCCACTTGGCGAGGAACTTACTTTTGATGGTGGGTATCAGGACGAGGACTCTGTCTCCTGCATTGAACTGCCGGACTCTGTCTGAGCGGTTATAGATTCGGGCCTGTGCCTCCTGTGCCTGGAGGAAATGTTCCCTCACGATTGGCATCACTTTCACAATCTTTTCCTGCATCCTGGCAACATGTCCAATGACACTCTGGTGAGGTGTAACTTCGGCATCCCTGGTTTCTTTTGCCACGTCTAGGAGACTGCGCGGATGTCGTCCATACAGGAGCTCGAATGGTGAGAACCCTAGAGATGCCTGTGGAACCTCCCGAATAGAAAACAACAGATACGGTAGGAGACAGTCCCAGTCCCTTCTATCCTTCTCTTTAACTTTCCTCAAGATGCTTTTGAGTGTTTTATTAAACCTCTCAACAAGGCCATCTGTTTGAGGATGGTGCACTGAAGTTCTCAGCTGGGTAATCTGCAGGTACCCTGCACAACTCCCTCATCACCTTACTCATAAAGGGGGTACCCTGGTCAGTCAGGATTTCAGTCCTGGAAACACATGAACCAACTCACGGGCTATACTCTTCGCCGAGGAATTTCTCAGAGGGATTGCTTCAGGATAACGGGTGGCATAGTCCAGAATGACCAATATATACTGATGCCCCCCAGCAGATTTCACCAAGGGACCAACCAAGTCCATGGCAATTCTCTCGAAGGGCACTTCAATTATGGGCAAGGGTGCAAGGGGACTACAAAAGTGAACGGTGGGAGCAGTTACCTGACATTTAGGGCAGGACCTGCAATATCTTAATATCTCCCGATGACACCCAGGCCAGTAGAATCACTGCATTATCCATTCCTGCATTTTGTCCACCCCTCGATGCCCCCCCAAGATATGTGAATGGGCCATGTCCAGTACCTTTTGCCTATATGGCCCTGGCACGAACAACTGCTCCACCCGCTCCTCTTGCACTTTCGTCACCCGGTACAATAATTCCCCCATGGGGAAACTGGGTATCAACCCCAATCTCCTGGGCAATCCCATTTATAACCGTGACATTGTTGAAAGCTTCCCTCAGAGTCAGGTCCTTATGTTGGGCAGACCCAAAATTCCCACTGGTCACCCCTTATTCTGGTACGTTTGACTCATGGGACTCTCCCTCCTCACCCCCTGCAATGACACAGAACAGAAACTCAACTGTTTCTGGGTGGGGTGTTACCTTTTCCGGGTTAACGGGACCCTTATCCAAACCCCGAATCCTGACCCTGCCCCCACAGATCCCAAAACTAGCAAAAGTCCCGGCCTATAATGATCCTGAATGACGCCAACCTCGTGGGTCTTGGTATGTGGGCCTTTTCAATGTCCACTCTGGCCATGGGGTAATTCTTGGCGTCCCCATGTATGCACTGCACGCTGACCTGTTTCCCTGGGATCAGTTGGAGAGGTAGCGTGGCCCTCACCAGGGTCACTAGGCTTCCGGAGTTTAGCAGTCTGATTACCTTTCTCCGAATCACCTTCACGGGACATGCTGGTGGCCTCTCACTGGGTGGACTGTTCAGACTGCAGGCAGGGTACGCGTAATAGGAGCAGCGGTGACCCACGTGGCAGGCCATCAGTTCAGGGGTCAGGGAACAACGAGCGGCTATATGGCCTGGGCCGTGGCACCTCCAGCAAATGACTTCACCTGTAGGAACCTTGGGCACCACCTCCCCTGCCCTTTGGGCCTTGGACACCCCACCCCCTTTTGGGTTTCTGCCCCTGATGGGAGTTCATCGGCATTCCGGGGGTCACCCTGGGCAACCCAGGTCTGTACCGACCTCTGCAGGGAATGTACAAAACAGTCCATTACAACTCACTCCACCATCTGCGCAGGGGTAGAGGACTCCGGCTGCAGCCACTTTTGAATTAAGTGCAACAGGTCAAGCAATTACCCGCTGTGCCCTGACAGTCATTGTCACCCCCAAGGGTGCCAAAATTTCAGTTTTTAATTTGCCATACTCTTTAGCATCCTGCAAAGCTAACTCATAGTATGCTTTCTGGGACTCCCCCGTCAGGTATGGCGCCAGCACCTCCGCCCAAAGGGCTGGTGGAAGTTCCTCTCTCTCTGCAACCTGTTCAAAAACCATCAGGAAGGCCTCTATATCATCCCTTGGAGTCATTTTCTGCATGGCTCCTCTTACAACCTTCCGGATGGAAAAATCGTCCACTGACCTTGTTGCAGCTGTCGCCGTGCCACGGACCGCTTCCACATGCAAGCCGATCTGCTGATGCTGATGATGCTGATCTTGTTGCTGCTGTTTGTGGAGCTGGATCTGCTGCGTCAGTAGCTTTGTGGTCTCCTGTTGCACTATCTTCTGTTGTTGTAGCATTTGCTGGTACTGCGCTTGCTGCGTCTGCGGAGCCTGCAACAGGTGTTTCAGCAGGTCCTCCATTTTGTCGAATGCCTGCTGCTGGCTTATTGCAGACTGCACCCAGGACATGCGATCCTCTTATCCCCGATCTCACATGTCTGCTGAGAACGATGCCCGCATTCTGCACCAATTGTGATAGGGCGACTTGCTTGTGGGCGTCAGGAGAACAAGAGGCAACAAAGGCAACTATAACAAAGTTATAGTCCAAAACGGTTTATTTACTCCATAAACCGATAACAGAAAAATGCAAAACTAGCAGCCTTTAAGTGCAGGCCAAAACAAATGGAAAACAATCACTTTAAAGTACCCCTTCTCAGGTGTTGCCGACCTGCGTTCACACAGGTTGGTCAGTGTCCAGCATCCAGCTTGGTCTGGAGTCTTTACACACAGGAGGCTACCCTCAGCCCCTCCTAACACACAGACCTGTGCTTCAGACCAGGCTCCAGTTTATAGCCTGTAACCACACCCAGCGGTGAGGTATGTGGATACTGGACCCGCCCATCTCTCACAGTACCCATAAGCCAGACCCTTGCATGCACTAAGTAAAACTCCCAGTGCAAACGTGCACTAGAGAAAAATACTTTGGCTTATGTCACAGTTAACAGGCATCTCTGTGAAACATACCCCCCATCAATTATGCAACCCCCTCGCCACCTCATACATATATATATATATATATATATTAGCTGTAGAGGCCAGCGTTGCCCGGGCATAGTAACCAGTGGTGGATTATAATGAGTGTAAAATGGGCTGTAGCCCCGGGTCCAGCCTGCAGATGGGGCCCTTCGCCCAAAAGATCATTGCCCCCATTATAATCCGCAGACATGCGCCGCACCTGTAGCGAAGGTTGAATGATGTTGGGCCCCTGTCACATGATGTCAGACAGGGCGTCTTCAGACCAGCACACAGAGCCCAGGAGAGTGTGGAAGACACGCTGCCTTCTCTCTAGTGAAGAGGATCTTCCAATGGCATCCCTGCAGCCCCTGTAGGACTGCAGAGAAACTGTGGGGGAAGGTCGGTAGGTGTTGTCTGCCTTGTGTCTCTCTACAGAGCAGCACATCAGTGGCTACTGCCTGCACTGGCTCTGCAACTAACTGTATACTGTATCTGTATACAGTATGTAACTGGCAGACTTTTAGTGCAGGCAGCAGCACAGCTCTGGATCTTGGGGCAGGACTTTATTGTAATTTGTAAAACTTCTGAATGAAATGTGGGGAATGGGAGAGTATTAAACTACATGGAAAATGCCCCTGAACACTGTGCCCCTCACCCTACACACTGTGCCCCTCACCCTACTCACTGTGCCTCCCACCCTACTCACTGTGCTCCTCACCCTACTCACTGTGCCCCTCACCCTACACACTATGCCCCTCACCCTACACACTGTGCCTCTCACCCTACTCACTGTGCCCTCCACCCTACTCACTGTGCCCTCCACCCTACTCACTGTGTCCCTCACCCTACTCACTGTGCGCCCCCACCTTACTCACTGTGAGCCCCCACTCTACTCAATGTGCACCCCCACTCTACTCACTGTGCTCCCCCACCCTACTCACTGTGCCCCTCACCCTACACACTGTGCCCCTCACCCTACTCACTGTGCCTCCCACCCTACTCACTGTGCCCCTCACCCTACTCACTGTGCCCCTCACCCTACTCACTGTGTGCCCCCACCCTACTCAATGTGCGCCCCCACCCTACTCACTGTGCCCCTCACCCTGCACACTGTGCCCCTCACCCTACTCACTGTGCCCCTCACCCTACTCACTGTGCCCTTCACCCTACACACTGTGCCCCTCCACCTTGGACATTTTGCTGTATTTAGTATTTATATACACAGTGCTGGAGCATTTTCTATGTAGCGTAATCCACTCCCACAATTCACATTTTATTCACAAGTTTTAAAAAATACAATAATGTCCCCTGTCCTTAGATACAGAACGCTGCTGCAAATGCTGCTTCTATTTATTTATGCCACTGGCAGTATGACGCAATCTGCAGGCACTATGTGACTGCACACTAATGTTAGGTAACCAGACACCCTTTAACCCCTTCACGACCAAGGACATACCTATTAGGGATGAGTATGCTTGTCACTACTCGGTACTCGCACGAACATCTAGGTACTCTGGGTACTCGGCGAGTACCGAGTAATCTTGCGATACTTTTGCTATGCTCGGGGTCCACCTCCCTGCGTGTTGCCGCTCTTTACAGAGCCAGCCCACATGCAGGGATTGGCTGACAGACGCTGTAAAGCCACAGCCATGTTGGTTGTTGCATTATAGTGATTGGCTGGCCGCACAGCGTCATCAGGTCTTTATAAGACCTGACCGCGCTGTGCTCATCACTCTGCTCCACAGGCAGCCAGTGTAGGGAGAGATGCTGCTCATTGAGGGACAGATTTCTGGCCTTTCAGCTAGTGTAGGCGCAGGGCTGCCAATATAATTACCACAACAGTCTTTCTGAGAACTAATAGAGCTGTATACAGGGAGGCAAGGTATATAGCAAACTTTGTTGTGCCAGTATACCAGCCTGCATCACATCTGGGACTTGTGTACAGGCTGGAAATCTCATCCATCCCAAAACAGTGCTTTTAGGGATTAATTTAGCTCTCTATAAGCAGGAGTAGGTTGTAGCGTAAATTAGAATACGCCAAAAGACTCGGTATTCTCGTCAGCGTTTGTGTCTGACCAGTCCACCTGCAGGGCCTTAATCTCTAATCTCAGTGTCCAGCTAAAAACCATCTCTTGTCTGCATTAATTTAGCATCTTAGTGCCGCAGGAGTAGG
Source organism: Allobates femoralis (assembly GCA_033576535.1). Lineage (NCBI taxonomy): Eukaryota > Metazoa > Chordata > Amphibia > Anura > Aromobatidae > Allobates > Allobates femoralis. The sequence goes on along the minus strand of JARQOC010000001.1, from coordinate 389,911,533 downwards.
TTGTAGCATAAATTAGGATACACTAAAAGACTCAGTATTCTCGTCAGCGTTTGTGTCTGACCAGTCCACCTGCTGGGCTTTAATCTCTAATCTCAGTGTCCAGCTAAAAATCAACTATTGTCTGTATTCATTTAGCATCTTAGTGCCGCAGGAGTGGCTTGTAGCTCCAAGTAGTATACGCCAAAACACGGTATACGCGTCAGCATTTGTGTCTGACCGTTCCAGCTGCCGGGATTAAACTGCTGTAATCTGTAATCTCAGTGTGCAGCTAAAAACCATCTTTTCGACGCCTTCATTTAGCTGTATACAGGCAGCACAACATTGAAAATGCGCAAGGCCGGTGGCAAGGGACAAGGAACTGGACGTGATGGTGGTGCAGGCAGAGGCCGAGGCCATGTGCAAGCTCGGATTGCGCCACGACAAACGCCCACATCATCTCGCTTGACCTTCCTGTCCCAACTTCTAGGGGACCGCAGCAGTACACCACTATTAATCCAAGACCAGTGTCAACAGGTTGTTAGTTGGATAGCGGATAATGCTTCCAGTCAGTTTGGCACCACCACAAATACCCTGTCTTCAACACGGTCAAGTGTCAGTAGACGTGAGACTGGACCAGACATTCCATACCCTGATACTCCTTCCTCCCACCATGCTGAGTGCCCGTCCCTGGACATAACTGATCCCACACTTGGACACTCTGAACAGCTGTTCACTTATCCATTTTTAGATTCCGGCCTCTCGCCAGCTCCAGTTGAAGTGGGTCATGAGGAGATCGTATGTACCGATGCCCAAATAGTTAAGCAGCCACGGTCTCACGAAGGCAACGGTGGGAACGTGTCTCAACAAGAGGTGGACGATGATGAGACACAATTGCCAGAAAGTCAGGAGGAACACCAGGGTTCGGAAGTGGAAGACGACGTGGTGGATGATCCAGTAACTGACCCAACCTGGCAGGAGAACATGCAGAGCAAGGACAGCAGTGCACAGGGGAAGTTAGGTGTAGCATCACAACAGGCCGGAAGAAGCAGGGTGGTGGCCACAGGCAGAAGGCAGGCAACCGTTCCCTGGAACAACAACACGACAGAAGTTGCCAGTACAACTGTTAGGTCTTCCCGAGTCTGGCTGTTTTTTAAGGTGTATGCAGATAATTCCAAAAAGGCCATTTGCAACACCTGCCATGCCAGCGTCAGCAGGGGTAGCAAAACTAGCAGCCTGACCACCACCAGCATGATCAGGCACATGGCAGCAAAGCACCCAACTTTGTGGGATGTACAGCAGAGTCCAGGAGCAGTGTCTGCGGGTGACACAGCTGCGTCTTCCACTGTTGTGCATGCAAGACAATCCCCTGTCCATACTGCATGCGAAAATGCTTCCTGTCCTTCACCTGTAGTTGCACAAGCAGAAATAGCACCATCATCAACCACGTCCTTGTCCCAGCGCAGCGTTCAGTTATCCATACACCAATCTTTGGAACGTAGGTGCAAATACGTTGCCAATGCCCCACATGCCACAGTTCTAAATGCACACATTTCGCGACTGCTTGCGCTGGAAATGTTGCCTTTTAGGCTAGTGGAGACGGAAGCATTCCGCAACCTGATGGTGACGGCTGTCCCATGTTACTCGGTCCCCATCCGCCACTATTTTTCCCGGTGTGCCTTCCCCGCATTACATAAGCACGTGTCACAAAACATCATACATGCCCTTAACAACGCAGTTTCAGGCAAAGTCCACCTAACCACGGACACTTGGACAAGTGCTTGTGGGCAGGGCCGGTACATCTCACTGACGGCACACTGGGTTAATATTCTGGAAGCCGGGACCCTGTCTGATCTTGGGACAGAACACGTACTTCCGACACCAAGGATTGGAGGCCCTAACTCAGTCAGGGTTTCAGCCACAGTGTACAGCTCCTGAACGTCATGCTCCTCAGCCTCCTCTTCCTCCTCCTCCTCCACTTCACCCTCCACACCAGTTCCAAGCTGGAAGCACTGCAGCACTGCCTCGGCTAAGTGACAACAGGCTGTGCTGAAGCTAATATGCGTAGGTGACAAACCCCACAACGCTGAAGAGTTGTGGACTGCTCTGAAACAGCAAGCAGATCACTGGCTCACACCGCTGAACCTACAGCCAGGCATGGTCGTGTGTGACAATGGCCGGAACCTTGTGGCGGCTTTGAGGCGAGCTGACACATGTTCCATGCGTGGCCCATGTCCTCAACCTCGTGGTTCAATGGTTTATTAAATCCTACCCAGAGCTGTCTGATCTGCTCGTCAAAGTACGCCGCCTGTGTGCCCATTTTAGAAAGTCACCTACTGCTTCTGCCACCCTTGCCGGCTTTCAGCGGAGTATGCAGCTTCCGGCTCACAGACTGGTGTGTTATGTCCCCACGCATTTGAATTCCACACTGCACATGTTGGTCAGGATTTGTGAGCAGAAGAGGGCAGTTGTTGAGTACCAGCATTTAACTAGGCCATCGGTATACGGTTCAAACTCCACACATAAGACCTCAGGAGTGGACATGGATGTCCGACATATGTACCATCCTACAAAACTTTGAGGATTCCACCAAGATGGTGAGCGGCAATGACGCCATCATTAGCGTCACCATCCCACTTCTCTGTCTTCTAAAATGCTCTCTGCTCAAAATCAAAGACGATGCATTGCAGACGGAGCACGATGAGTTGGAGCAAGAAACCGTACTGGGTGATTACACACAGCCCAGCCTCATCTCATTCCAATGTGCATTGGAGGACTATGACGAGGAGGAGGAGGATGATGAAATAGAGCTACTTTCATGAATTGACGGTAATACATGCACAACCGTCAGACCGTCGGTTCAGCGTGGATGGCCAGTGGACAGGGGAGAGGAGGAGGAGAATGATGAGGCCAGCATGGCCAGTCATGCTGTTGGTGAGGACCCTGAAGTCTTGCCTGTTAACAGTCTGGCGCACATGACTTACTTTATGTTACGCTGCCTGTCTTTTGACCCTCACGTTATCAACATCTTGGCGGACACTCATTACTGGTTGGTGACAGTTTTAGACCCACGCTACAAGGAGAACTTTATTTCTCTTATTCCCGAGGCGGAGAGATCTACAAAAATGCTGCAGTACCAGAAGGTCATAGTCGCGGAATTAGTAAAAAAAATTCCCTTCTGAAAACTCTAGCGATAGAGGTCATGATTCGGTGGACAACCAAGGCGTCCAGCCGAGAGAGGCACAAGTCCAATCCAGCAGAGGTAGGGGAACACTCTCAAAGATCTGGGACACTTTCTCAGCACCTCCTGTACCACAAGCAATGAGGTGCGGGATAGTGTCACAAGGACTGCAAAGTTTGCGAAGATGCTGAGGGAGTACCTTGCCGATCGTACAAAAGTGCTACTAGACTCCTCTGTGCCTTATAATTATTGGGTATCCAAGCTGGACACGTGGCAGGAATTAGCAGATAGAAAACAAGCGGTGTCAGAGGTTTGGAGCGCTAAAGAAACCACGGGTTGGTGATTAATTTACCAATAATTTATTGCACGAACAGCAGGGGTCCAGTAAGCCACAACGCGTTTCGACGCACAGATGCGTCTTTCTCCACTTGAGAAAGACGCATCTGTGCGTCGAAACGCGTTGTGGCTTACTGGACCCCTGCTGTTCGTGCAATAAATTATTGGTAAATTAATCACCAACCCGTGGTTTCTTTAGCGCTCCAAACCTCTGACACCGCTTGTTTTCTATCTGCTAATCTCTTTTCTCCTTGTTGGGAGTGCGGTGTGTGAGCTGCTCTAAGATCCACAGTACCTGGCAGTACATCATAAAGACCCACCCTTGAATGATCAACTGATACACAGTGTGGAGCTGGGACGGAAGCCAGTGCAGCGAGTCTGCCTCTTCGGGTGGAGGAGTGAAGGAGCCCACCTCCATCTCCAGAGGAACTAAGGAGCCGACCACCAGGCCCGGAGTATCTGAAGAGGAGAGAATATTGTCCCCTGTCACTACAGTGATCCACATTAAGCCATCAGTCTGGTTGTGCGGGGTGTTGCACAGCCAGTAAAGGTTAGTGCAAACATAGTAAAACCGTGTATTAAGTTCCTCCAGTTGCTGTGTGGCGCTATATATCTGTTTTTTTTTTTAATTACGTGGCAGGAATTGGCTCTCTATGCTTTGGAAGTCCTGGCCTGCCCTGCCGCTAGCGTTTTGGCAGAGCGTGTTTTAGTGCTGCAGGTGGAATTATTACTCATAAACGCACCCACCTGTCAACTGAAAATGCTGACAGGCTGACTCTGATCAAGATGAACAAGGGTTGGATTGGGCCTGACTTCACCACACCACCACCAAATGATAGCGGAATTTAAATTTTGTGCCGGTAAATTGCCATGCACCTCCGCACACCCACACGTCGGTACACACTTCATGTCTTTGGCTACTTGCTGTACTGCTACTCCTTCTCCTCCTCCGCCACCATCATATGATCAGTGCGACCGTGGTTCATGATGCCACAAAAATATAATTTTTTTACATCATATTTATGGTGATGATGATGACCCTAACCGTTCAAAAGTTATGCAGTAGTTTCATGTATACCCGCCAGGGGTAAATGTTTTAGTCCATGCTTACAGAATGGGCATTACAAGTACAGGAGACCCGCTCCTTTGTAATGGGAACAATATTTAGAGGCTCTCCTCCATGTTTCTTTCCAGGGGCATTGAAGTGCCTCCCAATATTTGGCTGCCCTGCCTAGGGCAATACTACAAAAGACCCACTTCCTTATAATGGGCACATTATTAAAAGAGGCACCTCATGCACGCCTCTATCCAGGGGCATAAGAGTGCCACACCAATTTTGGCTGCCCTGCCTAGGGCAATACTACAAAAGACCCACTTCCTTATAATGGGCACAATATTAAAAGAGGCCTCATGCACGCCTCTATCCAGGGGCATTAGGGTGCCTCACAACTTTTGGCTGCCCTGTCCTAGGGCAATACTACAAAAGACCCACTTCCTTATAATGGCCACAATATTAAAATAGGCCCTCATGCACGCCTCTATCCAGGGGCATAGGTGCCCCAACTTTTGGCTGCCCTGCCTAGGGCAATACTACAAAAGACCCACCTCCTTATAATGGGCTTAATATTTAAAGAGGCCTTCATGCACATCTCTATCCAGGGGTATTGAAGTGCCTCCCAACTTTTGGCAGTCCTGCCTAGGGCAGTACTACAAAAGACCCACTTCCTTAAAATGGGCACATTACTTAAAGAGGCCCTCATGCTCGCCTCTATCCAGGGGCATCAGGGTGCCTCCCAATTTTTGGCAGCCCTGCCTAGGGCAATACTACAAAAGACCCACTTCCTTAAAATGGGCACAATATTTAAAGAGGCCCTCATGCACGTCTCTTTCCAGGGGCATTGGGGTGCCTCCCAATTTTTGGCTGCCCTGCCAAAGAGCAATACTATAAATGACCCACTTCCTTAAAATGGGCACAGTATTTACAGAGGCCTTCATGTACGTCTCTTCCCAGGGTCATCGTAGTGCCACACAATTTTTTTTTTTTTAAATCTTTCATGTAATCCAAAAAACTAACATACACCAACTCTGTCTCGCAAGTGGGTATGAGCCCTTAATGTTTTCTCCAGAAAATCCATTTTGGTTTCATTTTGCAACGTTTTCTTGACAGTCCGTAAAAGTGGCGTAATAGTCTGACAACATTGATCACAGCTAGTGACTTTGGAGTCTGAAATGCTTACAGGGTCTTCCCCATGTTGTTTCCCATGTCATTTGAGTACTGTTCTGATACTTTAGTGACATTTTTAGGGTTTATCCATGCTGCCGGGAGTCATGCCAGAAAAATACTCGGGTCTTCCATAGGATAACATTGGGCTCGGTGCTCGGGCGGAGTACACGAGTATCTTGGGATGCTCGGCCCGAGCTTCGAGCACCTTGTTTGTGTCTCTGAATTTAATGTTGGCTCATACACTGACAGTCACAGGTGGATTGGAGATCAGAGATTCACTTGCACCTGTTAACTAGTCAGGTTGCTGTTGTCAAACTCTGATTGCGCGATATAGCACGCACCGGTAGGGATCGCTCCATCCCCCCACCACCAGCAATGACCCTGTGATGAGATCATGGGAAACCTGTGGATTGTTATGACAGTGATGACCCCTGTAACTGTCATAATGAAGGTCCTGTGAACACTGAGTGCTGACAATCACAGAGAGATGATCATTTCTGCAGCACAGAGGGTTGCTAACCATCGCTGTGAACAGCAGAAGCAATCGGACAGTGCAGGCTTTAAGCGCCCTAAGGCTGGAATCTGGCTTGCGTGTAAAAAATCTGACCGTATCTCATCCAGGAGAGTAGGACAAGTGACATCCATATTGTGATCCATGTGGCATGCGAGGGCTATGAGAGTGTGCGATTTTTTTTTTCCTCTCCCAGCATCCGTGTGCTGTTTGTGTGCAATGCATTTTTTTTCTCCGTAACTATTACTGTACAATCATTTGCAGGAACATTTTATAGTGTTCTGAGCTATAGAATGATAATGTATCAGTAAAAAACTGATGCCACTAGGATGGTCCGTGTGCTGTTAGTATGCTGTCTGTTTTTTCTCACACTCATTGACTTGCATTGGTGAGTCTTGCAAGATTATATGATCCACTCGCAGCATGTTGCTAGTTTTTTCTCATCCAGAAAAGATGAGACACACGGTAATCTGCTCAGACTCATTTATTAACATTGGTCAGAGTGCAATGCAAGATTTTCTTGCATTGCACTTCCTTGCCAGTGTGTCTGAGCCTAAACGGGAATAGTAAAAGCAATTAAAAGTGTAAAAAAAATCACCCCCTTTTACCACATGAAAATAAAACTATAAAAACCCACACATAGGGTATCACCACGTTCAGAAATGCCGAAATATCAAAATATAAAATTAATCAGATTTGTAAACTATGTAACAGAAAAAAAACCAAAACCGCCTGAATTGTTTTTTTGGAATAAATGCAATAACAGGTGATCAAAACCTCACATCTAGACGCAAAAAATAAGCCATCACACAGCCCCAGATCCGAAAAATGAGAACACTACAGGTCCCAGAAAATTTACCGTAATTCTTTATTTTTACAAACTTCAGAATTTTTTTTCACCACTTTGATAAAACTATACATTTTGGTGTCTACAAAGTTGTACTGATCAGAGGAATCATATCAAGACATCAGTTTTACCATATAGGGATCATGGTAAATAAAAAAAAAAAATAGCGAACTTGCACTTTCTTTTTGCAATTTCACCAGAGTTGGCATTTTTTTCCCATTTTCCTGTACACCATAAGGTAAAATAAATGAAGTACGTAATTGAAAAGTACAACTCGTCTCGCAAAAAAGCAAGCCCTTGTATGTCAATATTGATGGAAAAATAAAAACATTATAGCTCTTGGAAAAATGGGAGGAAAAATGTACATGGAAAATGGCCTGAGATGACAGGGTTAAAAGGGAAGCTGTAGAGTAAAAAAAAAAAATCGGTAAACTCCTGCATTGCTGGCCGGTGACTCCCCTGAGCCTTGTGTGAGAGCTGCATAGAAATACATGATGCTGTCACATCGGGTCAGAGGAGTCACCGACCAGTACAAGCATTGCAGTTGTCGAGCCCAGGCTTTGGGGTACTCGGGTATCAGGCCTCGTAGGGGTTAACCGTGTCACTGGTGAATGGCGGCAGTGCCTGATCCCGTGTCCTTGGCCTATCTTTGAAAAGGGGGATGATATTTACAGGGGACTATTTACAAAGTTTGTTGTCGTGACGCCACCTGTAGTTTCTGGTGATTTGCACCAGCGCCGCCACAGTCCGCCGGAGGTAGATGGTATCGCAGCTAAGATGGTGAAGTCCTCCACAGGTTGGACTGGGACCTCCGGGGCAGCGATCCTGTGAAGAAACCAGTTCATGCAAAAGAAGATGTAGCAGAGTCGAGTTCACTTCTCTCTGGGTACTTTACTGGAAACTTTTGTCATTGCAAGTTGCAGTTTACAGTTCAGCATGAGATGTTATAACAGGTAGCTAACGGGTGGCTGCAAGCGGATCCCAGGTGGTATGATGGAACCCTTGGTGTGTGCCTTCCTTCCCGTATTTTCCTTCCTGTCTCCCAGTGGTTATCTGAAGCTCGGTAACCTGAAATCAGCCGGACCTCCACTCTTCCTCTCACCCTTGCTCCCGTCGGGTAACCCTCTGCTGGCTGATCGCCTGCTCCTTCGGCGGTGCCTGGTTCCCTCTTCTGGTTGCTTAGGTGCCTGGGGTGACCCGTAGGCTCCCCGGGACTCCGGATTTTCTGTGGTCCTGAAGTATCCCACAGGTGCGGGCTCCAAGACCCGGTAAGCTGTCAAGGATAGACCTCCTCAAGTCTGTTCTTCCCCAACTGGCTGCGCCTGCGAGTCCTTTCTCCTGGTCCCTCACTATTTCTATCTTTCTCCTTCTTCGGCTGTTCCAGACCCTCTCTCCCCCTCGCCCAAAAAGAGGGAGACTATTCTTGCTCCTAGTTTGCCATTCTGCTGAAAGACCTCCTTGTTCCACCTAGAGGTGGTTTTGTTCCCTCCCGGGTACCCTCCCACCATGTAGTCTAGTGTGGGAGTGTTGGTAATGGGTTCCACCCACCATCCTAGAATCTGCCCGCAGCTGGAGCATCTGCACCACTTTTACGGGTGCAGTACCCCTCTGTGACGCCTGCATGACGGGGCACCACATACCCCCTTGATTGAATATACTCGTCCGTGAGTATTAGTACCTGTTACTGGGAAGTAAAAAACATTTTTATCTTTATCAATACCAACGGGTAACTATATACAATTAAGCATATTTTGGATTTCTTCCCATCGCTGGGAGGCACTTTCTTTGAATGTTACACCTATATAAATTTACACAGACACTATTTACTCTGCCCAGCTGGAACAGTACTAACTTTGTGGGCCCAGCGGTAATCTCTAGTCCAGCACAGTCCAGTGTGTGTTATCACCGCTGCTCACTCAGCACACATTATTAAACAGGGGTAAGGAAAGTTCAAATAAAAAGTTCAAAGTAAAGTCTCTGAGTCTTTAGATAAAGAAAAACACTGGGGACACACTCTTCATTCTTGGGGCTTACAAAAAAAAAGGGAAAGTAGAAATAAAAGGGCATGGTTAATGTGAGGAGCTATTTACAATGCAACATCTCTGCACGGGAATCTCTTGCAATTACAATGTCTACGGTTAGCGGGGTTATCTGCACAACGGGAGATCCGTATTGCGAACCAGCCTAAAGGGCCGGGGTGCCGCTATACGTGACCTGCTCACCTATGTATAGGTCTCGATTTGGGTGTCCTCTGCGTAGATATGACTCCACATCCCGCCGGGAGAAAAATATGTCATCCGTAAGTCCGGATTCACGTAAAAATCCCAATCCATCTTCCTGGTAAACGGAAACGACAGTTCCTAAGCGGCGAAGTTCCAATGGAAGCGGGGGATGAGCTCTTGCTTCTCCTCGGAGTCGCCTGGTTGCCTGTTCCCGTTGATACCATTCTTCCCTTCTTCTCTGTCTCGCCGCTTGGTCGCTCTCATCCAAAGCTGACTGGGCAAGTTGTAGTGACTGATACTTTGGGGTTGGTGAGTTGCCGGTTGGGTATTCGCGGTACAACTCGTGTCTCCGTGGAGCTCAATATGGCGGGGACTCCTCGTTGGTGATGCTGCCATGCGGTCCACCATGCTGCTTCTGGAGTGCTTCCTCCTGAGGCTCCCTCTGCATCCTCCGGTTCCTCGTTGTTGGTATCATCGTCATACTCCTCCTCGGCTTCGATGCTTGGTGTGGTGGGGGATGTCCACGCTGCCTCCAGCCGGAGACACTGCTGGCTCGGGATGGTGGTGAATTCAGGGGGTCTGTTTGAACTCCCGTGTCCTGGGTCTGGACGGGTGGTGCAACGGGTGGTAGAGAGGCGCAGTACTCCTCAAATGCACGCTCGGCCACCGCCGCCTCCCGCGATTCGGGTCCGTTCACATGGAAGACAGTTCATAAGTTCGCTCTGCACTCCACCCCGGAACACCCACGCCAGGGCCTCTTCCATCTCCTGGCGGAGCCGTCCAAAAGCATCCCGCCAGTAGTCGGTATCCCCCTCAAAGGTCAAGAGGGACACCGCTGCTGGGTCTCCTTTCGCGGCCCGAGTCTGCTCCTCAAGTCATGCACAATGTCTCTCCACCGGGGGCCGCCATGCTGCTAGGTACAAAGAGCCTAGTTGTTTCTGTCCTCTTCCGGTTTGTCTTCTTATGGGCGGCCTCTCCCAAGGAACTTCCTGTGGGCCTCCCCTCTGATTGATTGATTGATGGCAATCGGGGCGGCCACACTTTTTGGGCCTCTGTCTTGCCCTCCTTCTTCTAGGGGCTGAGGCACGCCCTGGGCCTGCACATGGTCTTTAGTACATGGCTACGGCGCCATCTTGGGCCCTCCTGCGGTAATGGCAGGAACCCATTTTTGGCGCCAAGCAATGGCGGAAAAAGTTTGTTTTAAGCACAAGTCCAAGTTCAAGGCACACAGTACCCTGATATCCTGTTTGTGATGCCAGAAAAGATAGTGTTGAGCCCAGGCTTTGGGGTACTCGGGTATCAGGCCTCATAGGGGTTAACTGTGTCATGGGTGAATGGCGGCTGTGTCTGATCCCGTGTCCTCGGCCTATCTTTGAAAAGGGGATGATATTTACAGGGGACTATTTACAAAGTTTGTTGTCGTGATGCCACCTTTAGTTTCTGGTGATTTGCACTAGCGCCGCCACAGTCCACTGGAGGTAGATGGTATCGTGGCTAAGATGGTGAAGTCCTCCACAGGTAGGACTGGGACCTCGGGGCAGCAATCCTGTGAAGAAACCAGTTCATGCAAAAGAAGATGTAGCAGGTCGAGTTCACTTCTCTCCTGGTACTTTACTGGAAACTTTTGTCATTGCAAGTTCAGTTTACAGTTCAGCATGAGATGTTATAACAGTAGCTAACGGGTGGCTGCAACGGATCCCAGTTGGTATGATGGAACCCTTGGTGTGTGCCTTCCTTCCCGTATTTTTCTTCCTGTCTCCCAGTGGTTATCTGAAGCCCAGTGACCTAAAATCAGCCGACCTCCACTCTTCCTCTCACCCTTGCTCCCGTTGGGTAACCCTCTGCTGGCTGACCGCCTGCTCCTTCGGCACTGCTGGTTCCCTCTTCTGGTTGCTTAGGTGCCTGGGGTGACCCGTAGGCTCCCCAGGACTCCGGATTTTCTGTGGTCCTGAAGTATCCACAGGTGCGGGCTCCGGGACCTGGTAAGCTGTCAAGGATAGACCTCTCAAGTCTGTTCTTCCCCAACTGGCTGTCTGCCCTGGGAGCCCCTTCTCCTGGTCCCTCACTATTTCTATCTTTCTCCTTCTTCGGTTGTTCAAGACCCTCTCTCCCCCTCGCCCAAAAAGAGGGAGACTATTCTTGCTCCTAGTTTGCCATTCTGCTGAAAGACCTCCTTGTTCCCCTAGAGGTGGTTTTATTCCCTCCCGGGTACCCTCCCAACGTGTAATCTAGTGTGGGTGTTGGTTATGGGTTCCACCCACCATCCTAGAATCTGCTCGCCCTCTCTGTGACGCCTGCATGTAGGGGCGCCACACAATGCGATCCTCGTCTGAGTTACACGGCCGTCTGATTGTAGCCATAAGAAGGTTCCCACCATGATGTTGCAGTTCATGGGAAAAAAATCATCCAGCTTTCAGTTATACCAGTGTGTATGAAGCATCTAGTCACCTCCTGGCACTTTAACTGACAGTTCCCAGTGCTGTGTATCAGCCAGCTGTGACTGAAATGCGGGGCGGTGACTGTAGATACTTCTGTGGAGCCCACTGGGATGGGGTACTCAGTACCGAACCGGGGTATCACGGGGGGTATCAAGGCAGTCTTGGTTCGGACCGTGTACCGAGCCCACAAGTAATGAGGAGGTATTTATAGGGATTTGTCGTGATGCCACCCACGGGTTGTGGTCAGTGAGGGGACCACCGCTGCTGCGTATTTCTGCCAGGAGGATGGATGGATGATGCTGCAGCAAGATGGATGAGCCCGTCGTGGGTCGGGGCTGTTCCTGACAGGATGAAATATGAATTACAGTTCACTGTGCAGGGAATCACATGCAGGAGACTTTAGCAGGGTTCACCGTTTTACTTCACAAGTTCTTAGTACAGTTCACAGTATAGTCCACACAGTTAACTCCGTACACTCTCTCTCTCTGAACCCTCTGCAGCCAGATTTCCTTTCTGAGACCCTTCACTCTCTAAAACTTTTCAGACTTTTCTCTCCTTTGTTTTTCCGTTGGCTGTATGAGGGCAGCTCGGTCCCTTGTTTGGCTTCTCCCGGTGTATGGGTAGCAAGCCTGGGTCCTATATGTTGCTGTTTCTCCAGCCCGTGTGTTGGGTGACCATGACCTGGAATCTGTGCCTCCCCGTCGGTGTGTTCATGTACCGGCGTGTAGCTACGGTCACCCAGACCTGACTCTCTGGTCTCAGCCTAGCCTTGGGTGTCCCTATCTTGCAAGGGATCACCGGGCTCTCTCCTACTCATGTAACTACCTGGGTACGTCAGGGGAGTCTGTCCTGCCAGTAGTTTGTCAGCGCTGCCGTCTTCCTCAGACCCAGCTGCACCGGTCGATCTCAGTCTTTCCCTTCCGTTGGCCTGCAGGCTATGGAGCAGGCTTTCTCTCCAGGGAACGTGTCTTGCAGGGAGCCTCAAGCCTTCCGGGAAGTCTCTCTGTCTTTTCTGTCTGCTCTTGTCTTTGCTACTCGGCACCCACTGGCCTACTTGGTCTTTTCTGGTCGGCTCACTCTGGCCTACTAACTAACTACTTCCTGTTTCCCCTTTTGTACCTGGTTTGTCACCTGACCTACATCCCCACCCACTATGACTGGCCCTACCACCTCTTGCCCGTCTAGAGTCCGGGCTCTGGGTTGGGTCTTGTGTCGGGGGGGTGTGTTTGAAGGTGTGTTCCTTTCCCTTCTTAATTAGATCATCCTTCACCTCTTGGCGTCATTGTCCTTTTTAGTGGTGAGGTCAGCAATCAAGGCTTACATCTATACACCTCCCCCAGATTACCTCCCCCAGGTTGGACAGATATATTGCAGACAAGCTCTAAGATGGGATTCATGAGTTGTGCTTCCATAAACGCCTTGCTATCAATTCCCCCCCAGTCAATGGCCACTGTATGGTTAGGTTTACTCACTGTTAATAGCTCAGAGAAGAATGATGGGGGCTGCGAATGTGGGTTATTCTCAGAAGATGTGTCAGCAAGATCCACATCATAGTGCTGCATGGCTTCTTGGATGTGGGTGATGGTTGTGACAAGCTGGCTGGATAGGCCTTGTTCTAGTTCAGTTTGCAAAATAACCGATGTGGGGAGGCCATCCCTGAGCCCCACTTCAACTGCCTCCAGGTTAGCCCCTGAAATAACAGGTGTGGGAGGCTGTCCACAAACCCCACATCAACCTTTTCCTGGTCAGTACTCAAAATAACAGGTGTGGGAACAATGTCCTCAAGTTCCACCTCACCCTCTCCCTGGTTAGTCCCCCCATCCAGCTGCACACATGCCAGCAGGATGTCCGAGCACTGACCCTCAGCCAGGGAGATGGATAATTGGGAACATGGTAAATGGTCTTCTGGGGAAACAATTGCTGGGCTTACCAGGGTGTTGATAGATAGAATTATTGTAGTCCTGAGACCTGTATGTCACTGACCTGGACTGGCTGTGCTGATAGATGGGCTTCAGGCATGGGGGCCCTGCTTTAGAGTCAATCTTTATCCATATGTCCAAGGCATCCACAGGTATAACAGAACTGTGGATTGGGCAAGTCACAGGCCCTGTTTGCATACCATTGTCCTGGTGGGGCTTCTCCTGGGTAGCTGAATAATTCTCAAGCAGCTGATGCTGGCCATAACTTAACTGGAATTCCTAAACCTAATTCCAATACCTGTTTATCTCACATATGGCCTGCTGGGTATGCTTATATGCCTCCCTGGTTGTTGAACCCTTGGACGGTGCACACGAGCACCAGTCCAATGAAGCTCCCCTGGATAAACCAGGCTGAGTAGTATCCCACTGCTGCCACCAATTGTAGAGACATTGGAGGTCAGTGGGTGCTGTTGTCCGCTGGCCCGACCGCCTTTAGAAAGACAGTATGACAAAGGCTCATCCCAACTGAACGCCCAAACTCCTTACCCGTGGGTGGAACACTACTCAGAAAACGCAGGGTGAGGGAACCACAATTATAAGACTTTATTGGATCCCCAACACTTAAAGGCATATAACATATAACCAAGCAAAACATAGATTGTAACAGGCAACAGTTTCTCACCCTTCCGCTGGCTCACCAGGGATTACAAGGTTCTGCTGTAGTCAGGTGACCAAAATGTCCCAACCTGGATTTCTTCCTTAAGTAGTCTCTGGAGCTTCTTTAGTCGGGCTGAGGTTCATGTAATAATATAATCCAGGTTCTGATCCCCTTGATCAGCGTCGAAGAGCCTAGGCCTGCCAATCGGATCCGCAGATCCTTGATTGGAGCCATGTAGCATGTAAAATGAACATGTTCAGTGAACAGACCTCTTTATATACCCCTGAGCACTCTATTCAGAACATTGGGGACTTCACAATTGGTGGAATAAGACTGTAGTCTCATTGCCAAGATTTTCAAGCCACATACATAATATCCTTATGAGTCAAGAGTCTCTGGCAGAGGTGATGAGGGGGTCAAGATGGAGAGGGGTAAGTGGGATTTACATTAATTTATCAATGCACATCTATTGGACAATAGAAGGCTCGCATCCTTAATCGTCTTTAAGTCTATGAAAAAGGGGTGCGATAATTAATGAAAAAACACAACCTTTGGACAATAGAGGGACTCTGAAGAGTATGGCAGAAGCAATGCCCCAGCAAACATGAGATGACAAGCAAAATTTTCAATAGTATGACTACTATAAAAACTTATCCTGTGCTATACACTGAAAGAGTCCATGTCATCACGTGTTATATGCAATAAATTTTACTTCATACTAAAAGGTGAGTTTTTTTTTTTTTTTTGAGGAGTGGGGTTTTGTTTTAATTAAATTTTTTTAGATTGTATATTTACAAATTCTAGTTATAGATTACATTCCTGAAGATATGTGAGAAAACACTTGGGGGGCATTACATTTTTTATTGCTCAATTTTTCAACCTACCTGTGACATCTACAGTTACAGCAAAAATCTTCTTCTGTTGTGGCACAAAATAATTGGAGAACTGACTTGAGTCTCGTAAGGCTACATTCACACAGTGCGTTTTTTGAAGATCCGTTTTTGCAGCGAAATGCAGTGATGCTGGGCATCCCAGCAAAGCCAATGCATTTCCATATTTAGCATTCAGACCCAACGTTTTTTAAGGAGCCATTTTTGCCTGAAAAACGGATCCTCACAAAGAATGAGCATGTCAATTCTTTGGCATTTTTCCTGGTCAACTTTCTCCACTGACCCCATTGTTGAATGTGGTCACAAAAACAGATCCATAAAAAGCGCAGCAAAAATGCTCTGGGGAATGGGTGAAGCTTTTTTTGAAAACATAGAACTGCTTTGCAGCTGAAAAGCAGATCCACAAAAGACACATCAAAAGTGCACCATGTGAATGTAATCAAAAACAAAGTCAAAATTGGTGTAGAATAGTACCAGGGTCCTACCTCCACATTGTTATCTCATGAGGTGTCCCCATACAGCAAGTACATACTCCACTAACTCATCAAAAACCAGAGAACAGGAGTATTATGCAAACAATTAATTTTTTATGAATGTGGACGTGGTAGTTAAAAAATGTACAGGTGGCAAAAGATCACAAGAATAAGACAAAAGATGAAACCGGGACGCATCACCGTGGTTCCCGTGCATGCGCACACTGCATTATGGGGCAGCTCCGCTCACAGAGGCAGTCGATTCCAGCGATGCAGAGCAGCAGGGGCAGATAAATTGTTTACTCAGGACTCAGCATACAAATTAACAACTTAAGGGCAGTTGGGCATCCCAGAGAAGAAATCTATCCCAGATAGAAGAAAAGAAAGAGAATACCAGTCAAAAGGTCTAGTGTACGAACAATTAAAAATCCAACAGTGCATCAACACAATGTTTTCTATTACAAAAAGACCAGGTGTCCAAAACAGGGAGTTCCTTTTCTACATAGTCCATTCACATATTTGGAAACAAAATTGCGTAAGTAGTCTTCTTCACCAATTTGGATATCAAATGTCACATTATATTTATCCCTAAGTTGAAGTTCTGTGGATGAATTAAAAGGAACATCAATTTAAAATCATTATACAAGAAATTAGTCAAATGTCAGATGCAGTTGCAAATGATGGGAAGATTAACAGTTTAAAGAAAGGATCTGAAAGTCAGGGATTCGTTCAGACCCTTAGGATCCAGGGTGTCGAACAGCACAATCCATTTGGCTTCCATCTGAGCCAAAGTTCGTTTAAGGTTACCACCCCTAATACCTCCCCTCACCTTATCAATGGCCCTGACCTTTAATGATCCTTTAGTGATCCGGGATTACAGCCATGATATTTTTTAAAATGGCGGGGGATGGTCTTAAGAAGTGTGATGCCTTCAACCTTTGTGGCTGCCTCAATGTCCTTAACGTGCTCCCTTACTCTCCTCCAGAGTTTCCTAGACGTCAGGCCCACATATATCAGTGGACAACCATACGTTGCGTAATACACAACGTGGGTTGAACCACATGACATATGCTGCCTGATATCAAATCGTCATCCGGAGGAGTCAAAGGTCTTAACACGTTCAACATTGGGGAAAGCCACACAATGGCCGCACGGAAAACACCCTGGGTCTGGGCCTCTGGTTTTAAAGTGGTTGTGTGGCGGAGGCAAATAGTGGCTGTGAACAAGTCAATCCTGTAAACTCTTGGATTTTTTGGGGGCCATTAAATGTCGATTAGTGATACACTCTGCCAAGATAGAATCTGTTTTCAATACTGACCAATGTTTGTTCACTATTGACTGCATGGTACCCCACTCATGATTATAAGTTCCAATATAGCATAACTGAGGTGTTGTTGATTCAATCTTGGATTTGTACCTCAACAGAGTATCCCTCGAGGTATTCTTTGCCCTTTGGTACCCAGCCTTCACCATCCTCCTACTGTAGCCTCTGTCGCTGAATCTTTGACTAAGATCATTGGATTGACGTTCAAATCCAGACTCGAATGAGCAAATTCGTCTCATTCTCATAAACTGGCCCGTCGGAATGGCGTTACGGAAAACGTCGGTCTGTAATCCACCCCTCTCGTCAATGGAGATCTCAATGTCTAGAAAATCGATCTTCTCCCTACTCACCTTGTGCGTAAGCATGATATTATATGATTTTTCATTAAGCCGACAAACAAAGGAGTCGAATTGCTCCACAGTGCCCTGCCATATGATAAGGACGTCATCAATATATCTCAGCGAGCACTGCGCCTGGGCACAGCCCGGCACGTCCTCGTCGCCAAAGATATTCCATTCCCAAAATCCCAGGACAAAATTGGCATATGCGGGCGCGCAGTCCGAGCCCATCGCAGTGCCTCGCCTCTGTAGGTAATAGATGTCCTTAATCACAAAAAATTATGGGTTAGGGCAAAATGGAGCAGCTCGACAATGAGATCTCCCATTGCACCGCTCCGACCTCCAGCCTCCAAGAAGAAACGAACAGCCCATAATCCATCGTCATGGTTGATAAAGTGTACAGAGACTCAACGTCTATAGTGGCTATCAGAGTGTCAGCATCCACAAAAATGCCGTCAACCCTATTCAGAAGGCCCGTAGTGTCCTTAACATAAGACGGCAGTAACTCAACCAATGGTTTTAAGTAATGGTGTATCAAGTTACATATCGAGTCGCAAAGGCCATCTATGCCAGACACTATCGGGTGCCCTGGGGGGGTTAAGGGCATTTTTGTGGACCTTTGGGAGGAGGTAGAAGGTGGGCACCTTAGGGTATTTAGTCAATAGTCCCTCATATTCCTATTTATTTAAAATCCTCTGTTCTAAAGCATGCATCAAGATCAAATTAAGGGCGGCACTAAAGGATGTATGGGGTCTGTAATCCAACTTTTGATAAGTGGACCAAACCACCACATTCCCCCTTTGTCCCCTGGTTTAAATAGCACATCCTTCATGTCCCGCAATTTGACCAAGACATCTCTTTGTTTTTTGGTCAAATTATCAAATTTGCGTCTTGTTGAGATCTCCCTGAAGTCCAATATTACTAACCTCAGGAAGATCTCAATTGCGGGACACAAAGCTGTGTGAATGTAGCCTAAGATTTAGCAGCTTTGTTATAGCCAGATATCACATAGCAATCATGTGATTGTTGGGTCCCATAGACAAGGATCAAACCTACTCCTATTAGACTGCAGTAGCGATAATGCAATAACCTCAGAAAAAGTCACTGCATGCTAACAGAACATGTTTATTTCAATACCAACAAATCACTTGGCTTCCAAGGACTGCATTCTCTAAACTTCAATATAGTATACTGGACTGAAGTTATATAGTATGTATAATAGTCAAGTGATGGTATATGAAGTGAAACAATAACTAGAAGACCTTCTGCAGCATGTGCAGGACGTAGTTTTTAAGAGGATGATTGTTCAATACCATTAATGTATTAGAGTCTCATGTCTTGCTGTTTCTCTATGATGCAACTCTCTTGACCACAACAAAACTATTGAGATGCATGTAAACCATAGAGCAATTAAGAAATATTTCCTACACTTACATCCCCCGCATTTTGCAAATGTAAATTAGGTGATTTTTTTACGTCCTTGTTTTTTTGAGTGGGATGTATGCTTCTGTTGGGAGAAGGTAATCCAGGTACTGTATGTCATGCCCAGATGGAACGCTTGCAGTGTTCATGGCAGTGACAGCTGTGTGTGGGAAGCATGACTTCAGCTATGCAGAGGAGATGGAGGGGGAAGCTTGTTTACAGCAGTACTGCCTGGAAAGTTGAAAGAGAAAATTATTTTATTCAGCATGAAAGATAAACATTTAGCTTCCTGTTCTAATAGCTTTTAAAGTCTTACTCGTTACAATAGTCACACTGGCTTTGTCTTAGCCGTTAGCACATACAATTCATTTTATTTCTGTATCCGCTTTCAGCAAAATATTATAGTGTAGTATGAAACGAGATGTGGGGAACAGCAAAATCATACTTAACAACAAACATCTGAGGCTGGTTTCACACTTGCATATTTTGCAATCTGTGAAAATCCGTGTTAAAATGGATGCCCACGGATCCGTTTTCATCTGTATTGACTATCAATGGTGACGGATGAGACTTGCTTGTGCATCAAGTTGTCCCGATTTTCCCACGGACCTGTGTGTCTGCATGTATGTTAGCCACAAAAAACGCAGAATATTGCAGATTTGTGTTGCGTAAAAAAAAAACGCAGACACACAGACATGCACAGATCAGTGGCTATAAGTCTGGAATTAAAATGGAGCTATATGTAGCACGGAACCAGGACAACACAGATCCGTGTGCAGGGAACTGTTTTGCGGGACTGAGCATGCTTGGAAGCAGGGTTGAGCACCTTCCATATCTATCCATCTGGACACATATCTATGTTTATGTATGTATACGTATAGATACACATATACAGAGATACACCTATGTGTAAATCTATTTATATGTGTACTGTGGTGATGTGACCGGCATGTGCCCCATGACCAGTATTCTTCACATGGGTGATTGTATCTTTTGCTCTGTGGCAGCACACATGGGGTTAATGGCAGCAAGGTCTGAGTGCTGATTTCTCACTGCCTTCCAGCTGTGGGTGTGTGAGGTAGGATATGAGCTGCCCAGGGTTGTAGAGCAGGGGAGAGAGTGAAGTATCAGAGCAGCAGGAGTTGTGTGGATTTTGGTGTGAACAGGCTGTGTGTAGTTTTAACACAGCCTGGGAGCGGCTGTGTGCAGTTAACACAGTTTGACAGCGTGGACTTGGCCTTCCCAGGGGCCCTTGCTAAAGAGAGAGCCTAACAGCCATACCGGACTGTGGGAATGCCTATTATACCAGCTGTGTCTTAGAGCTACAAAATGTCTCTACTAACCCGGACTTGTAAATAAATCAAAAAAGAGGAAAGAATATGCAGAAAAAAGTTGCACACCCGAAGTCAAAACACAATTTTTATTGTAAGTAATGACAAAGGCGAACAACACAAATACCACAAAAATTAAAACCACTTAAAACAAAGTAGGTCCCAGTATGCCAGTTGCAATCATATACTATAACAATTAAATAGCTGATGAATGTCAAGATGGACAAAATATCACACCATATGGAAGCAGTGAAAACACATAGTCAACAAGGTCCTCCAATAAACATGAAACAACCAAATTACAATGGTGTAAACTAAGTGACACTGTGAACATACATCATGAATAAGGGGTCATACCAAAACTGGATGCTGCAACCAGGGTGACTGGGGACCCCACGCGTTACGCTGCAACTAGGCAGCTTCCTCAGGGGAGTCTGATGTGCCCTGTGTTGTTACAGCCTTATATACAAGAAGCTATGAAGCCAAGTGGGTCATAATGATTCATTGATCGATAACAGCTGTTGAGAGAGAGTTTTATTACCTGTTGTCCTCTGTGTCAATGTCTGTCAATTAGTCAAAACGTGGGGGGAGGAGGAGAGAGATGGCATTATAACATCGCCATAATACACAATGACCCAGTCTAGTGCTGGTGCCAGGCACCTGTGTACAAACGCCGTGTAGTCGCGCACCGGAAGTGACGCGGTGCCGTCGCTAGGGTAACGCGTTGTGTACTCGCGCGCACGAAGTGACGTGACCCGATCATCATTGTGGTGTCAGCAGTAACAGCGTCGCACAGGAAATGAGCTCAGCTGGTTGTCATGGTAGAGGACAACAACACCACCGATCAGCAGGGACCTCGCAGCGATCGTATAAGCGCAGTACACCAAGGTAAAGCCGCCACCCACATTAAGCCAGCGCAGCACTTAATACACAGCAACAATAAAGCTATATATATATAAAACAATGTATAACGGGTGTCGCTGGACAGAGTAACCCATCTTATTTCCTCAGGGACCTATATGAAAAGAAAAATTCCTGTAAATGAAATAAATCATTAATTTGAATAGCCTAAAATGAAGAAAAAGGAAATAAACAAATAATACACAAGACCAAAATAGGCACTATTGATTCATATGATAACAGCTAATGGGGAGAGCGGATCAAGGTCGAACAGCTCCAAGGGACGCCAACTTTCCCATAAGGGCCAGTTCAGCCCAATCCGCTCCACTCAAAAGTGCAAGAACCCAGATCAATTAGATGGGAAAGAATCTGTGTATATAAAAAATGATGTAGGATTATGAGTCGCAAATACATTAATGAACAGACAATGCATAGTTGAAATCCGTAAGGATACCTTTATTAATAATATAATACAATAGTTAAAATCTCCAAACATACATGTGCATATTGAAGAAAAATTCATCATAATCAGGAAGTCCATAATTAAAAGGTGGCATATGAACAACTAAGCTAGTACCCCAATTCTAACCAAGGTCTCCCAAATAGCAGCAGCATGGTAAATACAATCAGAAATATTGTAAGCTGGATAACCAAATCCACGCACAGTAGTGTTAATTTAGATAATGGTTGTTTATTTCAGACGTAGAAGTAACCAGAGGAAAAAATATAACAACCAAGAAAGACCATATAACACAGATCTTGATCCAAGGCCACAATCTTGGGTACATGGTCCAGGTGGGACAATATTCCCACCCCAACCTATCAAACGTAGAAAATTAGACTATATTAGAGATAACCCAAGGGGGATAAATATCCACCCATAGAATGACCGAACAACTTGTGCAGTCAAATAAGGGTCCCCAGGTTGCAGCATCCCAATAAGGCAAGATTATGCACTATAGGTCAATACACAACAGGACAGCAATGGTCTCATACAGTTGTTATAGCCAAAGTTCCATAAGAGGTCATCCAAAAATGGCTTGATCCTCCCAAAGATATATGATAAGAGAGATGAATTCAATTCCTGATAGTTCCAATAATTGTGTATGATTAATCCAAACAGGGTCTGAAAGGAAGGATTCTCCGTGGTAATAAAATCCTGTGGGAAGTTAAACAAAAGAAGATGTATAAGGATATCAATCATATATAAAGCAAAACTACATCTTTGTTATCCCAAAAAACCCGTGAAAGTGAGTTCTTCGTTTAATCCATACGGGGTGATGGAACGTAACCTATAAATCCATCTCGCCTCTGTTTGTAGTAGCCATTTGTGAGATGAACCACCACGTCCATTGCTCTGATATTTTTGAAGACCTAGAACCCTAAGTCCATTGGTTCTGCCACGATGTACGGATAAAAAATGGGCTGCAACCGAGGTAAGAGGTTTGCCCTTAGCCAAGGTCGCTGAAGCTAGATTTATTGTTGATGTATGATGTTGGATTCTACATCTCAATTCTTGAGATGTTTGTCCAACATAGACCTTGTTGCATGGGCAGAACAGGGCATAGATCACATCCCTAGATTTACAGTTAATATATGTATTCAATCTGTACTCTGTGTTATCTAATGGATTGCGGAATATATCCCGTGTTGAATGCATAAAGCCACAGATGTTACAGTTTCCGCATGGGAACGAGCCACGGAGACGAATGCCTCGACCCATGGGGACCGTGGTCTCTGTAAAATGGCTACGAGTTACCATATCCCCAATGTTCCGTGCCCTTCTAGCTGTCATTTGTGGTCGAACATTAATAAGGGGTCTAATTTGGGAATCCTCCACCAGAAACCCCAATGGTTGTTTAAGATCTTGCTCACCTCGCTCCACCGATTATTGTAGTCGGTAATAAAACGCACAGTAGAAACTTGAGCCGTGGTCGCAGTTGTAATAAAGAAAGCTGATTTCTTTGGATGCCCTCTGAAAAGCTGATGAAATTACTTGTTTAGGGTATCCCCTCAGCCGAAGTCGTTCTGTTAGGCCTTTAGCGTGATGTCGAAATTTTTCATCCGTCGTGCATGTACGTCTTATGCGGAAAAATTGCCCAACTGGAAGTCCTCTTTTAGTATGCATGGGGTGGAAACTCTGAAATTGCAAAAGATTGTTAGTGGCGGTGGGTTTGCGGTATAGTTCAGTGTAAATACGACCTTCAGACAAGGTAACCTGCAAGTCTAAAAAGGTAGCCATATTAGTCGACACATTATGCGTTAGGTGTATGTTCAAATTGTTGTTATTTAGACCCTCCATAAATGAAGTTAATTCGGTCAACGATCCTGTCCAAAAGAAGCACACATCATCAATGTATCTAAACCAGTTAGATACATGATCCTTAAATGTCTGACTGGGATATACAAATTCACGTTCCCACCATCCAAGAAAGATATTGGCGAAGGCGGGCGCACAACGCGCCCCCATCGCCACACCCGATACTTGTTTGTAAAAGACCCGGTTGAACAAAAAATAGTTATGTTGTAGAATAAATTTTAACAAATCCACAATAAACGAATCATGCATTCGGTCAGAACTTACTTTTTGATCAAGGAAGTAGGTGACTGCCGTGATCCCTTCTTCATGAGCAATGTTCGAGTAAAGAGACTCGACGTCGCAGGTCACAATATAGACATCAGTAGAAAATTGTAAATCCTTAATACATTCAATGAAGTGTGAGGTATCCCGTATGTATGATGCCAAAGAAGTCGCCATCGGCTGCAAAAAATAATCCAAATAGGTGCAAGCTTTCTCACATAGGCTATTTATGGATGAAACAATAGGACGTCCTGGTGGGTTAGCAATGTCCTTGTGTACTTTAGGCAACATGTAAAATGTTGCTATAGTTGGATTGTTTGGCCACATAAACTTCCTTTCATGTAAACTTATGATGCCATGTTCAAAGGCGGTCATTAACAGTCGGCATAATTTTTTACTGAATACAACAGTGGGGTCTGATGGCAATTTTTGATAAAATTGCACATTACTCAATTGCCTTCGTGCCTCCTCCTGGTACATAGATCTAGGCCAGAGGACCACATTGCCTCCTTTATCGGCCTCCTTAATTAAAAATTGCTGGTTGTTTTTTAAGCTATTTAAGGCCTTTCGTTCCTCCTTACTCAAGTTGGGCAATGTGGCCCTCTGCGGAATGAATCGGTTGATTTCACTCTTAACCAGTTCAAAGAATAATTTAACCGAGGGCACTAATGAAAGGGGAGGACTTATGGTGGAAGGCAATTTATGTGGAAACCGTTGCATACCTGTATTGGTGGGAGCTTCTTGTATCAACTCTAGTAGATCTTGAAATGTCTGTTGTTCACTTTGCCCTAGACTGTTTATGATCTCAGGCCTTCGATGTTTTGCCTGGAGCACCAATCTCCTACAAAATAGGAATAAATCTTTGATAAGAATAAACTTATCCAAATCATGAATAGGTGAAAATGTTAAGCCTCTTTTCAATATGGACTCCTCATGAGTATTCAGATCATAATTAGATAAGTTAATGATCTGAAGTTCTTCAGACACATTACTCACCCGAGTGGTTGTTGGCATTGGGAGCACGTTGGAAGTTGGCTGTATGGTCACTTCTTGTTCACTCTGGGAGGAATTGTGAGCAGACTCTCTGGTATGACCCTGTTCCTTAGTTGTCTTCCTACCTCTACCTCTTCGAGTCCGGTGTCGGACTCGCTTTCGGTGGCTAAAAAATCCTCACTAGATGTTTGTAGTGGTGAGGGTAAATCCGGTTGAGGTGATGGCCCGGACGGAATTTGTGGTTGAGGTTTTGAGGGCCCCCTTGGACGCTTAGGATATCTCGGACGAGGATTCCTACGGTGTTGCCACTTATAGCTTTCTTCTCTTTGTAATCTGACTGATCCCTTAGAAACTTTCTGCTCTTCCTTTCAATAACATCATCCTCAAATTTATCAATAGTTTCCTTTAGGTGTATTCGGAAATTGGAAATAAAAGTAGCATCATCGCAGTTAGATAATTTACTCTCTAGCTCCTTAATGTTGACCCGTTCCTGTTTGAGAAGCTCCCTATCGTGCTCCAATAACATGTTAATCAAAATACTAGCACACTTATTTAGGCCCTGTTCCCAAGTATCTTTGAAGACTTCCGTTGGTGTCCAGGCAGGGAAAAATTGTCACACGTAGTCCCCTTGGGACAATACCAGCAGCTAAATATTCCTCCAAACTTTTTTATGTTCCACCAAAGATTAACTCCCTTCTTGTGTGCACTTATCACTTGATTAGAAAGGGTAGTGAAACTATTAGCAGCCGGATTTGGTCCAGGAGGTCTGGAACCAACATTGAGCCCTTTGTTCCTCCATAGAGCCTCACGTGCCTCCCAGTCCATGATAGTAAATGAAGATTTGAAGATGTAAAACTAAAAAATAATAAATAATGAATAAATAAACATCAATGAGGATCCTTACGAATTTCAAAAAACAAACAAAACCCTCAAAAATCTCCAGAGAAGGAGACCACACTTGAAAAACAACAAAAAACAAACAATAAATTGTAAATAAATCATGTGTTGTGTGAACAAGTGCCTGAGTCACTGCTTTCTGTCTTGCCGTTCCTAATCGCTACTCTTACATGTGGTGGAGAATGCAGGCACAGCAACCTAGTTGCTAATGGCAATGACCCGGGGAAAGTCAAAACAGGCATACTCAGTTCACACATATCAGTGGTTAAACCTGCTACACTACAGTACAGACCTGAAGCCACTATGGAGGACCTGATTAAGCATTTAGTGCAGACACAGCAGCAACAGCAGGTCACGCAACAGGAAACAAACCAGCTCTTGATCCAGCAAAAGCAGCAGCAGCGGGAGCAACAACAACAGGTGAGTGATCATCAGCAGCGGCAGATGGATCTCCTGACTGAGGCAATCCGTGCCAGGCCAGCGGCTCTAACCCCAGGTCAAGGAGATGACGGCAGCGTCCGGAAGGCAGCAAGGCATGCAGTGCAAAAGATGACCCCGGGGGATGAAGTGGAAGCTTTCCTGGCGGTTTTCGAGAGGGTTGCAGAGTGGGAGAAACTGCTGCCAGAGCAGTGGGCGGAGGTGTTGGCACCATATTTAACGGGAGAGCCCCAAAAGGTTTACCTGGACCTCTGCACAGAGGATGCCATGGACTACAGGACACTGAAAGGTGAGATCCTGGCCCGAATGGGGGTTAATACGTATGTAAGGGCTCAACAGGTAAGCCAGTGGTCCTTTGAGGAGGGTAAACCTGTCTGGTCTCAGGCCTATGACTTGTTGCACCCGGTAAAGAAGTGGCTGCAGCCTGAGAGCCTGAGCCCCGCGCAAATGATAGAAAGGTTGGTAGTTGACCGGTTTGTGCGCACTCTGCCTGTCTCCATCCAACAGTGGGTGGGACAAGGTGACCCAGGTACCCTCGATCAGTTAGTGAGTGTGGTGGAACGTCATGTGGCTACACAGGACTTGATTTGGGACTCTGGGACTTTGCGTGCAGCCCGGCGGTCCGCATCCACCAAACCAGAACTTAGGGACCCCAAACCCGGTCCTTCACTGGGTTCGACCCCACCACAGTCAGAGAATGTACGCCACCCTGAAGTGATCTGGAAACCCGGGTCTCCCAAGCAGCGCACTGGAAATAATTTTTTCCCCGCGATAAGGTGTTGGCGATGCCAAGAGCCAGGACGCGCAATAGCGCAGTGTCCCCTCAACACAGAGCCCATGGACTGTGGGTATACCTGCCGGATGTCTATATACGCACAAACCGACTGTATAGTGAACTATGTGACTGTGGGTAAGGGGCTACATTTGAGCCAGGTGCTAATTAATGGACATAAGTCAACTGCCCTATTGGACTCGGGTAGTAACATGACCCTTGTACATGCATCCCTGGTCTCTGGGACAAAACCCACAGGCCATAGAGTAGGGGTGCTCAGTATTCAGGGGACCTCCATGAATATCCTACAGAGGTGGTTACTATCAATACCCCATGCGGTTAGGTCCGACACGAAGTGGGGGTGTTGAAAACTCTTCCTTATGGTGTGATTTTGGGGAGGGATTTGCCTCTTTTCTGGACTTTGTGTGAGAGGCAACCTAATGCTCAGGAATGGACATTCCAGGCCCTGAGCTCGAAGATCCCGACTCTGGGATACCTGGCGTAGTGGTCACCAATATAGGGACAGAGTGTAATCCTGATAGGTTTCCCCTATAGGTACAGGCAGGAGAGCTCAAAATTGTCAAGCCACTTCCGGAGTCGGTGGCACCTCTGGATAATAGTGGGGCAGCCCAACTGTAGGCGGCTCGAGGCGCTAGAGGTAACAGGGAGGGCCACAGGCAGAGCGTCCGAACCTCACGGACAGGTATGCAAGGAGCCATGCCAGGTGCCGGAGGCTCAGTGGCAAGCCATTGTAGGAGCAGTGTCCAAGGTCGGCCTGTCCTCAGTGCCCAGGCGTGAGGGACCGACACTTGAGGGATCGCTCCGCCAGCTGGGTGAACAAGGGATATCTCCTGTACCCCAAGGTGATTGAGACAAACTCCAACTGAGACCTTACTGGAGACGTCCTAATACCCGTAGACATACTAAATGTACGGACGGTGACTCCACTGTGAACTTAGGGCTACGGGACTCAGACAACAAGCCCAATCTGATGACATAGTGTCAGGACTCCCCATAGTCAAGGGGATAGGCGGACTGCGCTACTGGCCATGGGGGGAGTAGGAGGCCTCCCACAGACATGCCTCTGAAACGTAAGGTGACTGGTCCGATTGGTCTTGGTACACAAGGAAATGGTTGGTTACGGTATGGGACCACATGTCGGATGCGGATGCCCCTAGTCAACTTGGACGGTTCCCTCGACTGGTGGGCCCCGGTGGAGAAGAGGCTCTGTCTCGGGGCCCCGGATCAATGAACTGTGTTCAACCCCACAGGTTTGAACAGAGGGGGAAGGTATGTGGTCATGTGACCGGCATGTGCCCCATGCCCGGTATACTTCACATGGGTGATTGTATCTTTTGCTCTGTGGCAGCACACACGGGGTTAATGGCAGCAAGGTCTGAGTGCTGATTTATTACTGCCTTCCATCTGTGGGTGTGTGAGGCAGGATATGAGCTGCCCAGGGTTGTAGAGCAGGGGGGAGAGTGAAGTATCAGAGCAGCAGGAGTTGTGTGGATTTTTGGTGTGAACAGGCTGTGTGTAGTTTTTAACACAGCCTGGGAGTGCCTGTATGTAGTTAACACAGTTTGACAGCATGGACGTGGCCTTCCCAGGGTCCCTTGCTAAAAAGAGAGAGCCTAACAGCTATACCGGGACTGTGGGAATGCCTATTATACCTGCTGTGTCTTAGAGCTACAAAATGTCTGTACTAACCCAAACTTGTAAATAAATCGTGTGTTGTGTGAACAAGTGCCTGAGTCACTGCCTTCTGTCTTGCCGATCCTAACCGCTACCTTACAGTACCTATAAATATATTTATGTATATACAGATATATGTATACAGATGGATAGATATACATATACAGTATATGTACACATGTCTAGACATGTAAATGTATATCTATCCATCTGGATACATACACTGGGGAAAAAAATATTTAGTCAGCCACCAATTGTGCAAGTTCTCCCACTTAAGATGAGAGAGGCCTGTAATTGACATCATGGGTAAACCTCAACTATGAGAGACAAAATAAGGAAACCAATCCTGAAAATCACATTCTCTGATTTAGAAATATTTTTTTTTCAAATTTTGATGGAAATTCAATGTTTCGTCACCTACAAAAAAGCAAGATTTCTGGCTCTCACAGACCTGTAACTTCTTCTTTAACAGGCTCTTCTGTCCTCCACTCATTACCTGTAGCACCAGTTTGAACTTGTTATCAGTATAAAAGACACATGTCCGCAACCTCAAACAGTCACACTCCAAACTATGGTGAAGACCAAAGAGCCATCAAAGGACACCAGAAACAAAATTGTAGCCCTGCACCAGGCTGGGAAGACTGAGTCTGCAATACACAAGCAGCTTGTATGTAGAAATTAACTGTGGGATATATATAAAAATATTAATAATAATAATAGTAATAAAGCTTTATTTATATAGCGCCAACATATTCCGCAGCGCTTTACAATGTAGGGGTTAGAGAACAGAAAATATAATACAATAAGTAATTACAGTAGAGAACAAATACAGTACAATAATTGGATATAAAACAATAGGCATAGAATCAATGTAAAAAAGAAAATACAATCAATAAAGCAAGAAATGAAGGTGACCCTGTTCAAAAGAGCTTACAATCTACAACGGGATAGGGGTTGCACAAGGTACAGGGGCTTATTGCACTCATGGTCCAGGCATCTTGAGGAAATGGGGCATAGAAATAAGCTAACATGGATGGTCATCAGACAGTCTGTGTAGACCTTTTTGGTTTGGTGGAGTTTGTAGAAGAGTAATGTCAGAGGATAGCCCATTCACTATCTACAGTACAAAGGACTTCTATTAGGGAGTATGATAGGCCGCCTTAAAAAGATGTTTTTTAGGGATCGTCTGAAGCCATGCAAGTTGTGGATAGTCCTGATTTCTTGGGGTAATGCATTCCAGAGAATTGGTGCAGCTCTGGAGAAGTCTTGAAGCCGGAGTGGGAGGATCGGATTAGTGCAGATGTTAGTCGAAGGTCATTTGAAGAACGTAGAGAACGGGTGGGGTAATAGACAGAGATGAGGGAGGAGATATATGGGGGTGCTGCACTCTGAAGAGCTTTGTGGGTGAGAAGAAGCAATTTGAATTTGATCCTGTAGTGTACGGTCAGCCAGTGCAATGACTGGCACAGAGCAGAGGCATCTGAGTAACGATTGGCCAGATGGGTGATCCTGGCTGCTGCATTAAGGATGGACTGGAAAGTAGAAAGTCTGGTGAGGGGGAGGCCGCTTAATAGAGAATTGCAATAGTCAAGGCAGGAATGGATTAGGGCGACAGTGAGGATTTTTGTTGTTTCCATGGTGAGAAAGGGGCGGACTCTAGAGAGGTGTAAGCGACAGAAGCGGACAAGAGATTGTGTGTGGGAGGAGAAGGAGAGATCGGTGTCAAACATAACACCCAGACAGCGAGCCTGCTGCCTAGGCATTATCGTGATATCGCACACTGAGAGAGAGATGTCAGATTTAGGGAGGTTAGTGGATGGAGGGAGCAGAAGAAGTTCAGTTTTGGAAAGGTTTAGTTTCAAATAGAGAGCTGACATGATATTGGAAACTGCAGCTAGACAGTCATTGGTGTTCTTTAATACCACAGGGTTAAGGTCAGAGGCTGAAGTGTATAGTTGTGTGTCATCAGCATAAAGATGGTACTGAAAGCCAAATCTGCTGTCGGTGTGTCCAATCGGGGCTGTGTAGGAGAGAAGAGGAGAGGGACAAGGACTGAACCCTGAGGGACTCCAATAGTGAGAGGAAGAGGGGAAGAAGTGGAGCCAGCAAAGTGCACTGAAAGAACGGTCAGAAAGATAGGAGGAGAGCCAGGAGAGAGCAGTGTCCTTTATGCCAATGGAGTGCAGCATAGAGAGTAGGAGCTGATGGTCGACAGTGTCAAAAGCTGCAGAGAGGTCAAGGAGAATAAGCAGAGAGTGGATCACCATTACGTTTTGCTGTCAGAGTTTTATTGGTCACTTTGATGAGGGCAGTTTCTGTAGAGTGAAGGGGGCGGAAACCAGACTGTAATCGATCTAGAAGAGAGTGGCGGAGAAGTAACAGGTGAGGCGGGAGTAGACCAGGCACTCCAGGAGTTTAGAGATGAAGGGGAGATTAGAGACTGGTCTGTAGTTATTTGTGCAGGATGGGTCGAAAGTGATTTTCTTTAATAATAGAGTAATGATCGAGTGTTTGAAGGAGGAGGGGAAGATGCCAGAAGAGAGGGAGAGAGTGAAGATTTTGGTTAGATGAGTGGTGATGACTAGAGAGAGGGACTGGAGCAGGTGTGAGGAAATGGGGTCAGTAGTGCATGTGTGGGACGAGAGGAAGAGAGGAGCCTGGAGACTTCTTCTTCTGTGACTGGGTCAAATGTGGAGAGTGAACCGGAGGAGATGTGTGTCACATCGCCATTGGACTCGGTGGCCGGTGTTCCTGCGTCGGCCGCTGGGAGGAGCCGGATTCCTTCGGCTGGTGGCACCGGTGACAGGAGGACCTTGTCCTCATATGGAACTTTCCTCTGTCGCTGAGCGCCGCTGTATTCCCCTCTGGGTGGTGTTGGTCGCAGAGGAGCGGGCCCTGCAGAGGTGTCTGTTAGGCGCAGCCTGCGTTCTTCTGTCAGAGGTGGCGTGGGTGGAGCCAGTCATGCATCTCCATCTGGCTTGGATCTAGGGGCGGTCCGGATGAGGTCATCGGGCTGTGAGCTCCAGCCTATGGGAGGTAACCGCGCCCTTCAAGTACATTGGAACCTGTCTTGCAGGCCGCCAGATATAGTTTTGGTTCCCCAGTGATATAGTGTATGTTTAGTTTTGTCTCTGACCTTGGCCTGGATTTGACTCTGCTTCTTCCTGTCGATTTGGTACCTCAGCTGCCCTCTTGGTTTTGCCCTTGACCCTTGCCTGGATTCTCGACTCTGCTACTGCCTGATGATTTTGTACCTTCGCTGCCCTCTCGGTTTTGACTCGGACTTCTGACTTTGTTTTTCGGGTCTTGATTTTTTCCCCTGGCGACCTTCCCTGCTCTGTTGCTCATAATAGGCAGCTACCCCCTGGGCTCCGCTATAATTCCAGATCCCTGTATAGGGGTTAAGGGTCTCGGGGTTTCTCGGGGTGCTGCCTTACCAGCAGCTCAGCCTCATAGTGGATGGTTGTCACAATGTGGGGAAGAATGGGGGTGGCAGCGCTTGGAGGCTGAGAGCTGATTTCCTGGTGGATGTTGTCTATTTTCTCCATGAAGTAAGAAGCCAGGTCATCAGCACAGAGGTCAGTGATGGGGGCCTGCACTTTAGGACTGAGGAGAGAGTGAAAGGTGTCAAAGAGTTTTTTTGGATTGTTGGATAGCGAGGAGACCAGGGTGGTGAAGTAGGTCTGTTTGGCAAGGTAAGGGCAGAATTGTAAGTTTTGAGCATGAATTTATAGTGGATAAAGTCTCCTGGTGAACGAGTTTTCCATAGACGTTCAGCACTCCTAGAGCATCGCTGGAGGAATCGAGTTTGTGATGTGAGCCAAGGCTGTTTTGTTCTCTGTTTGGAGGTTCTGAAGGTGAGGGGCTTACTTGGTCCAGGGAGCTTTTGAGAGTGTCATTGTAGTGATTTACTGCCTGATGTGGACAGGAGATTGAAGAGATTGGGGACAGAGATGAGATGAGGGAGTCTGTGAGTGCATGAGGGTTAATGGCCTGTAGATGTCTGAATGTGTGATAGGTAGGATTGGGCTGTGGTGGCCAAGGGTTAGTGAGTGAGAAGGAGAGAATGTTGTGGTCGGAGATAAGAGGTGAGTTATCTAAGGAGGAGGATGAGCAGAGTCGGGTAAAGACCAAGTCAAGGGTGTTACCGTCTTTGTGCGTCTCAGAGGTTGAGAGCTGTGAGAGGCCAAGAGAGGTGGTTAGAGATAGGAGCTGGGATGGAGATGGGGAGATGGGGCTGTTTATGGGAATGTTAAAGTCTCCCAGAGTAAGGGTTGGTAAATCTGAGGACATGAAATGCGGGAGCCACGCGGAGAAGTGGTCAAGTAATTGGGTGGGTGACCCTGGGGGGCGGTATACCACTGCTACTCTGAGGGGGAGGGGATGGAATAGCCTAATGGTATGGACCTCAAAAGAAGGGAATGAGAGTGATGGGGCTAGAGGAATGACCTGGAAAGTACATTGTGGGGACAGGAGGAGGCCAACTCCACCACCATGTCCGTTCCCAGGTCTAGGGGAATGAGAGAAATGTAGGCCGCCGTTAGAAATAGCAGCAGGGGAAGCAGTGTCTGAATCCTGGATCCAGGTTTCTGTGAGGGCCAGCAGGTTAAGAGAGTTGGTAAGGAAGTAATTGTGAATGAAAGGAAGTTTGCTGCATACAGATCGTGGATTCCAGAGAGCGCAGTTAAAAGAGGGAGATGAAGGAGCGCAAGTGATGGTAATAAGGTTAGTGGGGTTTCTATGTGTGGTGGGAGAGGGGTTGAAGTTAGAGGGCGGACCAGGGTTGGGGGAGATATCACCTGACAGGAGCAGCAGCAAAAAGAGGAAGAGCAGATAGTTTTTAGATGTAGGATTTGGTTTATTATGACAAATGTTAGAATATGGTGGGCTGAGAATCCTCAGTAAACTGAAGATGGCATGGGAGCTGTACATAGGGTAGGCAGGAGAGAGGGGCTGATGTGGATGAGTGGTGATGGAGGGGGGACAGGGTGATACAAGTTGGTGGTGATGGCACATAGAAACACAAACAGTGCAGTTAAAGACATGGCAGTGATTAGTAGAGAATATAGTAATAGACATTGTTTGAGTGGCTATCTGTCAGTACCTTCCAGTCTATCCCAGTCAATTCCGATCCATTTCAGGTCTATTTCATATCTAGACACTTTAGATCCGACACTTTCGCATCAGACACGTCTGCATCAGACTAGGCAAGGCTCCTTATATGCTCAATGATACTGATTTCAGGTGTGGAGAAAGGGGGAGGGAACTGGAGTCCATTAACCCATGGCCAAGCAAGGCTGTACCAAATGGTCACTTACAGGCATATTTGAACAAAGGATCATAAACAGGCATTGGGGGGGGAAGGGGGAAGGACAGTTACATTGATGCTGGAATCAGATATTTTCAGCAGACAAAATAGATCAAAACAGCATTAAAGTTTGGTGCTGGTCCATACAGTCAAACATACCCCAGATATTTTCAGCAGACAAAAATGATCAAAACAGCATTAAAGTTTGGTGCTGGTCCATACAGTCAAACATACCCAGATATTTTCAGCAGACAAAATAGATCAAACAGCATTAAAGTTGGTGCTGGTCCATACAGTCAAACATACCTGTAGAGAAACACAGAAACAACATGATGATTAGGTGATGGTCAGAGGAGTGCAGATGAATTATGATACAGGGCGGATGATGAAGCCCAGTTGCTTATTATAATTTCAGGTCTATTTCATATCTAGACAATTTAGATCCGACACTTTCGCATCAGACACGTCTGCATCAGACATATATACATGAGATGTAGCGGATATATCTTGCTGGTATCGTGAAACAGCTCATTTTAGGTCCAGTGATATCAGGGAGGGCAGTGCAGTTCAAACTTATGGGATAGCCCCTGTGTGATACCTTAAGTCTAAACTTTCTGGATGCTTTCTGTGAATGTGACCCCACCATATGCTTGCAAGAGGGTCCAGGGAGAGCTGCAGCTGTGGAAGGTCCTGAGGATTTCTCTTGCCCCCTGGCTACCTCCACAGAGATTTCTAGAGCAGGGGTGGGCAACTCCAGTTCTAAAAGGCTGCTATCAGTGCAAGTTTTCAGTATCTCCATAACATTGCACAGGTGTTAATTTAATCTCTTGCACAGGTGATGATTCCAACATCTTGTGCAATAAATGCTAAGTAAATTCTGAAAACATGCTTTGAGAACTGGAGTTGCCCAGCCCTGTTTTACAGGAGTCTGTGTAGTGTCTTGCATTTCCATACCTGACACCTTCTGACCAGAGGCCTGTGGCTAATTCTCTATCATATGTAAGCATCTATTACTTTGCACAAACAGTCCCGCACACAAGGAGTGAAATTAAAAAGCTTTTATGTTGCAGAGTAAAGAAAAAAAAAAAATCACATGTTGTTACATTACATGTCAGATTTATGATACACAAATGCTGGTCATTTCCACATAGGCACTTAGCATAGACTATTCATAGTAAGTATAAAATATACACATATATGAATATACACAGTGACAATAATGTCTTTAGGGGGCCAAACACTTCAAGCAACACTGGACACTCTTCCCCGCATACCTCCCCTCTTTAACCATGGCCATCCTCAGCCATAGTGGACACCTGTAAACGTGAGATAAATGCGCATAGGGTCTTATCCTTTTTACAAAGGGTTATAGCGGTAAATATCAGGAACTGCTCACCTGGTTCAGTTGTGTCACCCACAACCGGTATAATCGCCTGAAAGATGGCTTGTAGAATGGCTGCTGCAGGGCCGCACCTTCACGATGAACGTGGAAACAGGAATGCTGTAATGGGACAAAATGCCGGAATGCCCGCGCTGCCACCAAGAATCACCAGGAAACAAAGAGTTAACTGGGCAGATTTTTCTTTTATTCTATCCTACGCGTTTCAGAGCCTCTATCCGAGCTCCTTCCTCAGGGAACATCCCTGAGGAAGGAGCTCGGATAGAGGCTCTGAAACGCGTAGGATAGAATAAAAGAAAAATCTGCCCAGTTAACTCTTTGTTTCCTGGTGATTCTTGGTGGCAGCGCGGGCATTCCGGCATTTTGTCCCATTACAGCATAGTGGACACCTGGAAGACATGATGCATACAATAGTGCATAAAACACAGGTAAAACATTATAAAATGTATTTTCCCTAATCTTTGGGTCATCTCAACCCAGTCTCACCAGGCAAGACCCCTGAACTATAGAGTCCAAGTACATTTTTCCCTAAAACAGGCCAATAGACCAACAGGTGCACAAAGTGTACAGAGGTTTGCATAGGCTTTGGAGTCCATTCTTTGATTGTGGCAGTAGCACAACACAGGGAGCATCAGAATATGGGTGAGCTTTTCTCAGTTCTTGAACATTACAAACAGATGACTTGGCTGGCACATCAGTTCCTTTAATTTTTCCCAATATCACAAAACATTCCATAAGACTCAGCAAGTCCCATAAGGATTGACAGAGTCTATTAAAATTGGGCACATCCATATAATAATGCATACTCCGTTAAGGTCACAGTCCATTAAGGGCACAGTCCACTTAGGGCACAGTCCATTTAAGGCACAGTCCATTTAGGGTTTTGAGGTGTAGCCTGAAGACTGCAGTCCCACTAATCCATCGCTAAACTGGGGAAGAGGAAAAATAAAATTAGGCCAATCTGGACACGAAGCAGAAACAAAAATGGGCCTCGATCTTGTCAGAACTGCAAATAGTCCTCATCTGGCAAATGGGGCACAATGTAGGGTTCCAGCAGAGGCATTTCTTGTAATGGGTCAGTGACTCAACGAAAGGCCTTTTTTATTTTTTTTCTGAAAAAATTAAATCCACATTTCATGGGATGTACGTGGCTATTCCACCATGTAGGCAGCTCCCGGCATATCATGGTGGGTCACAGGAGCTTCTACACCAGGGGCATTCTTCACTACCACCTGCCCAAAAGCACACTCCATCAAGGCTGAAGAAGAGGAGTTAGGGATGCACTCCCCCTGTAGCACACATTAGAGGAACACTGGCATTCCTGATAGGCCATTCAGGCTCTCCCCTGTGGGTTTCACTCCAGCTCGGTAGCTAACATGGTCAGGCTTGGCCAACCACCGATGTTCCATCCCCTCCATGTTGGCCTCCTGCTGCCACTCTTCCACATCCTCTACTGTGGCAATCCAATGTACCCCCACTGCGTACCATCCTTTGTGGTCCTTTAATGTAATGAAGGTGACCTCATCACCAAGATGGAGGGTGTGGAGTCAGGAAGGCAGATGGTCATGCTTCAGTGTGGACCAGTTGACATAACATCAGTCACCAGTCCTGTCTTCAGCTAGGAAGTTAAACCCCCTCTTCTGGAAGAAGGACACCTCTGGAGCATGAGTACATTGCTCCTCAAAGTGGTTACACTTAGACCCCTGCAACCCCTCTCAGGCAAGGACATCTGAGAGCCTAATTTTTTCAAGAAATTACAAGACCCTGGGTGATTTATGCCTTTAAGGAGAATTGCTGAAAGGGATCCCCACATGGCATTCTCCCAGTTGAAGGCATCTAGCAGGGGTGATATGGAAGGCAAGGAAAAAGGGGCTGCTGTCAATACTGCCTTCTTGTTGTTCTCCTCTATTTGCCGATCGACCGGATGCAAGTTTAATATGGCCAGGTATGATGCAGGATCCTACCTTTGACCTCTGGAGGTCCCAGCTGGCATATGGAATGGCTCATATCCTCCTGACTCTGAGCTGTGTTCCTGTGGGATCTCTTCAGGCTTGCGGGA
Organism: Allobates femoralis; assembly: GCA_033576535.1. Classification (NCBI taxonomy): domain Eukaryota; kingdom Metazoa; phylum Chordata; class Amphibia; order Anura; family Aromobatidae; genus Allobates; species Allobates femoralis. The sequence goes on along the minus strand of JARQOC010000001.1, from coordinate 389,874,401 downwards.
TCAGCACTAGATCTTAACTTCACTGCAAATAAGGCCCAATTAATGATGTGCAGTCGTATTCCAGCTTACATATGTGTATGCAAATAAGTCTGTGGAGCCTCGGTTAGGAGTCTCAAACACAGGACTAGCCAGATATCCTTCCAGGGAAGGACCCAGTCAAGGGGTGGCTCCTTGCGGAGAACACCATAACCACCATGTTAAGTGGCCCTTTTAGTCAATATCCAGCTCTTTTACAAGGAAACAACAAAAGTAAGTTGAGATGAAAGAATTTCAACATATACATAAATTATAAATATAATGAATGCATAGTATACAAATTCAGAGAAGAAATAAATAATATAAGAGAAAAACAATAAAGACAAAAGACATAAGTCGAAGAAATAAAATAACCAAATATTTACAACTGACACGACGATTATGAGTATCTATAAAAAAAAACAACAACTAAATAGCTCTTAGCAAACTAAGTACAATCAAAATGATAAATGGAGAAATTCAGGCTAAATTAGGGCAGATGTAAGAGTCGGTATATACATTCGAACCCAACTCGCCCATTTCGTCATGTACTTCAATCTAGCATGCATACCCTCTCTAATGGTGGGTTTACACGTTGCGATATCGGTGTCCAACTCCGACCCAACTCCGACCAAAAGTCACGTGGTTCGTGAGTTGGACCCGATATCGTTCCTGCGTTGTATGGTCTGAACATCCGATACGATGCAGGAACGATGGCAAACCGATATCGGGGGTCGAATGAGCGTGCTATTCAACCGCCTGATATCGGATGCCAGTTGTAGCCGCATCGTCCCGTCTGACAGCCCAACTCCCATGTGTACTGCCACGTCACCTATTCACTCCCATGTTAAATGGTCGTTCCTGGGTTGGGGGGCGTACACATCGTTGGGACGTTATATCCCGATATCGGGCTGTCTAAACCGGCGATGCGATGCAGGGAAAAGCGCGCTCAAAAAGCGCGCTCCCGCGTTGTTGGCTACGATATCGGGCCGATATTGGGACGTGTAAACCCACCATAAGAGCAAATGTGAATTCAAATGAGTTGTGCAATGCTATGCAATCCATAAAGTCCTCTATGGATGGAACACAATCACTCCTCCACCTAGAGGCGATAAGATTTTTAGCTACTAATAGGATATGTAAGGCCAAGAATCTTTTACATTTTGGGAGATCGCATATCCCAATCAACAATACAGCAGCGTCAAAAGTTAAGGTCATGTCTAAGTCTAAAACTAAATTGATCAGGGACTGGACATCTAACCAAAAGGAACATAACTTTGAGCATTACCAAAAAATATGACGGACAGATCCCACTAGTCCACATTTTCTCCAACATAAATTAGAAACAGTAGGGTCTATCTTATGCAGTTTTAAAGGTGTAAAATACCACTTGGTATATACTTTATATTGAGTTTCCAGAAGTGTTGAGCAGGGGACAGAGGAGTAAATATTTTTTAAAATGATGGGCAACTGGTTATGTAAAGTATGATTATCGATGTCAAGTTGGTGATCCCATACTGTATAGAATCTAGAATTATTAAAAGTCACATCCTTATTAAAAGTTTTATAGATATTATTAGTTTTCCACACAAGTTGGCTTCCAGTGTGACGAAGTAGGAGGTTAATATTGTTAGGTAGTGTAAAATCTAGACGTGGGTTGTTTAAATGTCTCATGCAGTAAAGTCCAAGTAGGTCTGTCAGATTCAGGTAGGCTGAAACGAGAAGAGACAACCTCAAAAGAGGCTAACCTCTCACCATCAAACACGTCAGACACATACCTAATATTCCTACTCTTCCAGATAGTCAAATTAAGAGATGGACACAACCAGGAAAAAATATCTATTGGGAGCCAGACAGGAGAAACTGGAGAGAAGATGGTTTTAGAGATCTGATTAAACGTCCTCCAAGCCTTGATAGTGGCCTTAAGTGGGGTTTCTAGGGGAAGTCTCTTTTTTGGACTAAGGAGGTATAAAACAATAAACAATGCAGGATTCTGTTGCTTCATGATGGATCGTTCTATATTTACCCAGGATGGTGAGTATTCAGTACTCCACCATCGTGAACTAATTTGAGTAATGATAGCTAGAAAATAGGCCCTAAGATTGGGTATACCTAAACCTCCATGTAATTTATGTTTTTCAAGAGTGGTAGCTGCAATTCTAGGAAATTTCCCTCGCCAAATAAATCGGCTAAGTTGTGTCTGGAGACGTTTAAAATATTTCTGAGGGATGACCACAGGGAGGGAACGGAAGAGGTATAGAATTTTGGGAAGTAGCAACATTTTATAGGCCGCAATACGTCCCGTCCAGGAAACCTCTAAATTAGACAGATAAGACACATCTTTCGAAAGGGATTTAACAATATCTGATAAATTTTATCAACCATGTTAGATAGAGGTTTAGTAATGGTGATTCCCAAATAGGGAATTTCTGACAGTGACCAGGAGAAATTAAATTCAGTTTTTAGAATATCTAATAGGTGATGTTCAATATGATAGGGCAAAACCTATGTCTTATTAGTATTCAATTTATAATGAGAGACTCCAGAGAATCTCTCAACAATGTCCATCAGATTCCTAAGAGACACCAGAGGATCTGATAGAATAATCAGTAAATCGTCTGCAAATAGAGATGCAACGTGTTGACGCCCATGTAATGGACATCCCCGGATCCCCTCATGTGACCGTATTGCCTCCACCAATGGTTCTAAAAAGAAATTAAATAAAGTATGGGACAGAGGGCATCCCTGTCGAGTTCCATTGGTAATTCTAAAGGAGTCAGACACAATATTATTTGTTAGAATTTTGGCGGATGGATGGGAATACAAAGCTCTAATAATATTAAATATGGAACCAGAAAAACCAAATTTTTAAGGGACTCAAATGAAAACAGCCAATTTACTCGGTCAAAAGCCTTTTCGGCGTCTAGAGATATCAGCAAAGTGGGAAGATTTGACCTTTCTACATATGATATAATATGGAATAATCTTCTCGTGGCGTCCATAGTACTTCTGCCACTGACAAAACCCGTTTGGTCAGTATGAATTAAGCGAGTTGTAAACTTAGATAGTCTATTAACAACAACTTTGGCTATAATTTTAGCATCAGTGTTTAAGAGCGAAATGGGCCTATAATCTCTGACATTTAGGGCATCCCCTTTATTCTTGGGAATGACTGTAATTAATGCTTCCTGTATTTCTGCAGGAAGAAGGAATGACATGGAGGCCGAATTAAGAAGTCTAGTTAAATAAGGTGTCAGGATGTCAGCAAAATTTTTGAAATATTCATTAGATAATCCATCAGGCCCAGGCGATTTCCCAGATTTGAGGGATTTCACTGCTTCTGTAATCTCAGAATTCTGAAAGGGACAATTAAGAAGATCCACCTCTTCAGTAGTCAGAGAGGGAAGGCTCAAGGAACCCAGAAAAGAGTTAATATCCAACAGAGAGGGTTGTACAGCCCCTGGACTTAAATTAAAATTATAAAGGTTTTTATAAAAGTGCAGGAATTCACTTGAAATATCCTCTGGCTGTCTGTAAATCAACCCCTGCTTGTTTTTGATTAGTAGAATCCTCCTCTTTTGTCTCATCAGTTTTATTCGATGGGCGAAAAATTTATTAGGTTTATTGTGACAAATATAGTAATTTAGTTTAGAAGACTGAATCATTTTGTTATAGTCAGAAATTAAAAGGGACCTTAATTCTATTCTAAGCTTTAAGATTTTAAGCTAGGTAGACAAAGAAGGAGACGCTGTTTGTGATTCTTCTAGGGTACGAATGTCAGCTACCAGAGATGCAAGTTTGGCATTAGATTGTTTTTTGAGACGTGAATTTAGTTCAATCAACTTGCCCCTAACTACTGTTTTATGGGCTAACCACAATGTCTCAATACTAACTGGCATCACCATCGTTCTCTTTAAAGTAATAATTTAGAGTGTCTATCAATTCCTTTCTTGAGTTGGGATAAGAATAAAGAAAGGTATTGGCCCTCCAAATCCTAGTGGATGAAGCACCCCCTCTAGGGACCAACTCAAAAACTATCGGGGAATGATCAGACCAAGTCTTTGGCAAGATATTGATCTTTTTAATTTCATATATAGAGACACTATCAGCTAGAACTAGATCTATTCTAGATAAGGAAAGCTGGGAATCCGAGTAGTATGTGTATTCTCTAGAAGTGGAATGAATACATCGAAATACGTCATATAAGCTCTCTCTATCAATCCAAGGATTCAAGGTTAAATTAGAAACTCCACGAGTTCCAGAGGAATCCAAAAATGCATCAGGTATTACATTTAAAATCCCCAAAGAGAATCAAAGAACCTTTACGATTTTCCGAAAAATAAAATCATTAACTCTTTCAAAAATCTAATCTGACCCTTATTAGGGGCATACAGAGTAACCAAGGTATAATAGACACCTCTAAGCTTACAGATTAAAATTATATATCTTTCTTCTGTATCTGCAATAACAGTCTCCTGTTCAAATTGGATGTTATTCCTAATCAAAAAGGCGACACCCGCCTTCTTTTTTTTCTGAGAGGCTAAGATAATAGATGAAAATAACTTATTTTCAAATTTCGGAGGATTATCATTAGAAAACATAGTCTCCTGCAACCCCGCAATATCTATTTTAAATCTAAATATGTCTCTCCACAGTAGATACCTCTTATGAGGGGAATTTAGGCCATGTACATTCAGGACATGAAATTAATGGCCATAAAAGCAAATAAACGAAGTAACGTCAGTAGAGAAACGACTTACTAAACCATGCAGCCAAGAGATTTGTGGAATGAAATATAAAACATTCATCGTGTCAATAAGTACTAAAAGAACAAAAAAAAGAATAAAACAAGAACAGAATAATATCAAGAAATATATACAATAACGGACTAACGGACTATATGGAGCAGTTACAACTAGCTGATAGAAAAAGCTCCTTGGGGAGAAAAAAGGTCTCTCACCCACAACAATTAATAATGTATTATATACATCTAAGGGTAATCACCTCAGTGTTTCAAAATGAAGTTCTGTTTAATCCAATATAAGTATTCAGGTTACTGGCGGGTCAGCAATGCCAAGCTCTCTTAAAAGTTGAAGACCCTCCTCCAATCCGTCTATCACATGAGAAGTAGGACCCCGCTTAAAGTTAATTCTGGTCTGCGAGAGCCATCTATACATAATACCATTAGCCCTCAATATCTTGGTGACAGGTGTCAGAATTCTACATTTGGACAATGTTTCCTTTGAGAGGTCTGAAAAAATTTTAATATCATGAAATGGTCTAGGTAACGTCTCATGCTTCTGCATGTAGGTGGTGAGGAGATTTTTTGTGTTTTTAAAGCTAAAAGTAACCAGAGTGTCTCTGGGCAACTTCTCTGGGACAGATGTGGGTTTAGAAAGGCGAAACGCTTTATCCAGCAAACACTCTACATCCGACAGTGAGGGTAACACTGTTTTAATCATTTTTTTAAGGTAAGGCTGTAATTCAGACCTTGTGACTGTCTCAGGAATTCCCCTCAATTTTAAATTGGACTGTCTATTAGTATTGTCAAAATAATTCAGTTTAATGGACAATGTTTTATAATTCTGTTTAGTTTTGTCCAATTCTTTTCTAAGAGAGCTATTAATTTTAGACAGTCTTATTATCTCAGCCTCCATAACATCAGCTCTGGTAGTTAGGGTGGAGAGCGCTTCTTTAATATCAGAGAACTCTATTTTCATCTGATCAGCGAAGCTGTGGAAGAGGTCAAGCAAAAAGTCCCTATCTACTGGCCCAGCCTGACCCCTCATTTTAATAGATAAGGGAGAGGAAGTGACCCTAGGTCTTTGTTTAACAGGGGGGGAACCAGAACTGTCACCCCCTCCCGAGTCCAATTCCTCCAAAGTAGATCCAACCAAAGCAGAACTCCCAAGGGGGCTTATGTCCTTACGTTTTGAGGTCTGCTTCAAGCTGTCACCACCCCTATTATCTAGGGTGTCCATATCTGAGCCCCGTATGTGAGAATCTATTTTATCCACCTTCTTTTTGTGTTCGCTATCCAAAATCAGCCTAGCTGTAGATGGAGTGCATTTAAGATGGGGTTTAGTGGACCTACCCGTAGGATTCATAGTGACCTTATGAAGATCTGTCTGCCTACGAGACATAGTAAATAAAAGGAAGGTGTCTAAACAGTATCAGGATTATAAAGCTTAATATAAAAATATCAGTGTGGCTATATATTCAACCTCAATGTTAGAATCTGGTCACCGTCAAAGCTAATTGAAACAAGGCCCATATCCCAGCAGCACCAGTACACTGTAAGCCACCCACACAGATAAGAAAACAGTTAACTTAAATAAACATATATATATTCTTGAGATCTGCTTCACACTCCGGAAATCCGAGGGTCTGCGAAGCTTGCGATCGCTGGAAGCCCTCCGACCTCACTTGCCCACACAGAATCCTCAGATGTTATGAGTCTTGAATATTGCAGAAAAGTCACCAGTAATATGTATATATCAGATATATTGGACCAATACAATGGCTTAATATCGTGAATGAACTAGTAAAAAATCCAAATTTGTCCAATATAGTATAATCGTCACTAGTAGATGAAAATAGGATGCAGGTGGAAAGAGAAAGACTATAAATATGCTTGAGTAAAGTTCTTAAGTATCAGTTTTATCCACAAGAGCATTGAGGCTGTAGGTTTCTGTTAATAAAAAACACAAAACAAACAATACTAGTCCAAAAATAGTTCTGAGGGGTCTGGAGAGACCCAGGACAACTCTCCAAAGGGTTCTGAGAAGAAATTAGGGTGGCACAGCAAAGCACAAAGCTCTGAAGTAATTCCGGCGTAAATTCCAACGTAAGCTCCAATGGATTAAACAGGAGCTACGCAATATGCATAAGTAAAGTTCTTAAGTATAGCTTTTATCCACAGAAGCACTGAAGCTGTAGGTTTCTGGCAATAAAAACCACAAAACAAACAATACTAGTCCAAAAATAGTTCAGGGGGGTCTGGGGAGACCCAGGACAACTCTCCAAAGGGTTTTGAGAAGAAATTAGGGTGGCACAGCAAAGCACAAAGCTCTAAGAGAAATGCTGAATCTTGGATTTTTTGACAGGAAAAGTCCAAAATCATAGGTGCCAATCCAAAACTAGGTTAGGAGGGTTCAGACTATCCCAGGGTAACCTCATGTAGAGGAACACCCTAGAAATTAAGAAGGACAGTATTGATGCCAATGGAAGCCTGTCAGATGTCTGTCAGATGTCCCCAAATCATGGAAATCAATGGAAAAGTCACACACAAAGTTTCTTTCAGTATACTGAGAGATTTGAAGCCTAATTATATAAAATTTGGGGAGTATTAGGCAATCAGGATATTATGAGGTGACTAGGCAGCCATTATTCATGAGGTGACAGCACAGTCTTTTACCTCAGGCAAATTTGATGACTGGACTCTGAGGAGAATTCTTCTTAAAAGTGACCACTGACCCAAACAAAACGTTCCCAAGGTGATTACCAGCTTGATAGTAGATCTTTTTTCAGTTGTCAAAGTCTTTTTGAGGGCATTTAGCCCAGTCGCTTATTGTTGTGGGGAGAGCATAGGTAAAACCCTACACCATTACCATTAGGCCACGCCCCCTCTCACCTTGAGGGGAAATTTTAATCCCAAACTTTACTGTCAGTCACCAAAAAAGGTCTATTCACTGTTTGTATGCGTGAGGTGTGATACTGTTTTGACAGTTAGCATGCATATTTATCAGGTGACCTATAACTTACCATATATGGAAGAGAACAAAAGAGTGATGTCACAATAGAACAGTGGTTCTTAACCTTGTTTGAGGTACAGAACCCACCAGTTTCATATGCACATTCACCGAACCCTTCTTTAGTGATAAATCAAATATGATGTTTTTCCAAATTCAAGACATAGGTATATGTTTTTTTACTGGCACACAAAATCGATCGAACCCCAGTTAAGAACCACTGCAATAGAATGTTAGCCTATAAGATTCCGTGTCAATCTAATATATCAAGCTGAGTGTGTGCAGTCTTCTACATTTGGACGTAAATAAATCAGTTGTGTACTGTTTTTACCAAAATTGCTAAAACAACTAAAGGGTGTATGTATTATTTAATTTATCGTAAACATAGCTAAGCATACTTACTGGATAGTTAATAGGGATCAAATATAACCTATTCACAAAAACATTAACTATATATGTATACATAACATTCATAATGAGTGTGTATGTATATACAGTCATATGAAAAAGTTTGGGCCACCCCTCTTAATCTTACTCATTTTTATTTGTTTAAAATTGGGTTTTTGCAACAGCTATTTCAGTATGATATATGTAATAACTGATGGACACAGTAATATTTCAGGATTGAAATGAGGTTTATTGCACTTACCATAAATGTGAAATATGCATTATTTCAAAATTTGACAGGTGCAAAAGTATGGGCACCTCAACAGAAAAGTGACATTAATATTTAGTAGATCCACCTTTTGCAAAAATAGCAGCCTCTAGTCGCTTCCTGTAGCTGTTAATGAGTTCCTGGATCCTGGATGAAGGTATTTTTGACCATTCCTCTTTGCAAAACAATTCCAGTTCAGTTAAGTTTGATGGTCGCCGAGCATGGACAGCCCACTTCAAAACATCCCACAGATGTTCAATGATATTCAGGTCTGGGGACTGGGATGTGCCATTCCAGAACATTGTAATTGTTCCTCTGCATGAATGCCTGAGTAGATTTGGAGCAGTGTTTTAGATCATTGTCTTGCTGAAAGATCCATTCCCGGCGTAACTTCAACTTTGACACTAATTCTTGAACATTATTCTCAAGAATCTGCTGATACTGAGTTGAATCCATGCGACCCTCAACTTTAACAAGATTCCCGGTGCCGTCATTGGCCACACAGCCCCAAAGCATGATGGACCTCCCCCAAATTTGACAGTGGGTAGCAAGTGTTTTTCTTGGAATGCTGTGTTTTTGTGGCGCCATGTATAACGCCTTGTGGTATGACCAAACAACTCAATCTTTGTTTCATCAGTCCACAGGACTTTCTTCCAAAATGAAACTGGCTTGTCCAAATGTGCTTTTGCATACCTCAGGCGACTCTGTTTGTGGCGTGCATGCAGAAACGGCTTCTTTAGCATCACTCTCCCATACAGCTTCTCCTTGTGCAGTGTGCGTTGTATTGTTGACCGATGCACAGTGATGCCATCTGCAGCAAGATGATGCTGCAGGTCGTTGGAGGTGGTCTGTGGATTGTTCTTGACTGTTCTCACCATTCTTCTTCTCTGCCTTTCTGATATTTTTGTTGGCCTGCCACTTCTGGCCTTTACAAAAACTGTCCCTGTGGTCTTCCATTTCCTTACTATGTTCCTCACAGTGGAAACTGACAGGTTAAATCTCTGAGACACTTTTTGTATCCTTCCCCTGAACAATATGTTGAACAATCTTTTTTTTAAGATCATTTGAGAGCTGTTTTGAGGAGCCCATGATGCCACTCCTCAGAGAAGATGCAAATAGGAAAACAACTTGCAAGTGGACACCTGAAATAGCTTTTCTCATGATTGGATACACCGGGCTATGAAGTAAAAGCTCAATGAGGTTACCAACCCAATTTAGTGCTTCAGTAAGTCAGTAAAAAGTAGTTAGGAGTATTCAAATCATGAAAATCAGAAGGGTGCCCATACTTTTGCACCTGTCAAATTTTGAAATAATGCATCATATTTCACATTTTTGGTAAGTGCAATAAACCTCATTTCAATCCTGAAATATTACTGTGTCGATCAGTCATTACATATATCACACTGAAATAGCTGTTGCAAAAACCCAATTTTAAACAAATAAAAACGAGTAGGATTAAGAGGGGTGACCAAACTTTTTCATATGACTGTATATATATATATATATATATATATGTATATATATATATGTGTGTGAGTGTGTATGTATGTGTGTAGGTAGGAATGTGTGAGTATGTATGTGTGTATGTATGTGTGTGTGTATGTATTTATGTTATATATATATACACCATGTTCCAAGTTATTACACAAATAGTTTTTTGTTTTTTTTTTCAAATATTTTCTTTATTAAAGTTTCAACGCAATTAACAACACAGCATAATATTGCCAATAAACTAGTACAGGATCTCAAAGGAAGTTTGATATCTGTCCACAATGTACATAGAGAATAATATATTATCTCGACACAACGACAATTGCCAATCACAATATAAATTCCGTTTAGAGCACCATCAGGTAATTCAACTTGTCAGTGGAAAGCGGCAAGAACATGGTAATAAGTACTGAGTGGGGTATCTACCCTTCTAGCCCACAATTGCTAAACCTTTAGAGCACCCAAAGTCCCCTTTAGGTCTTCGGTTAGATACCACTCAGAGTTCCTAAAAGGCGAGACTGTCTGGATGATTTTGTCAGTGGTTAGTTTAGTGGTTATGAATGCTCTCCATGTACTTTACATTTTTCCGGTTAACAGTCTTTGTTGCCTCTCCGCCTCTAACCTCTCTATCCTCATGGTGTCCTTTAATAGCTGGCTCAGGTCCATAATGCCTGGGCAGGTCTTACGTAACCAGTCTCTCAGTAATAGTTTTTTGGAGAATAACGCAATAATATGAAGCAGTCTAGCCTTTTTACCTTTCCATTTGTCAGATTTTGGGAAGTGTAAAAGCCCTGTTGAGGGTTCACGGACCGTGACCAGACCATGTATATCAAGAACCAACCCCCCCACTAGGTCCCAGAACTTCACCACTTCGGGGCATGACCATAGACGATGGAGTAGATCAGTTCTGAAAGCATTGCATTTTGGGAAGTTTTGGACTCTATCTGGTGCCAGTGGGGACGGGGGTAAATTAAATCCGTATATCGGCCTGTGCATGACCCAGAACTGCGTGTCTCTCGATTTTTCATTATAAATATGTTTCCTAACTAACCCCCACCCGTCTAGGATCTTGTCTTCTAGGTCTTCTAGGTCCTCCTCCATAATCAACTTCCTCCACCCAAGAAAAAAATGTTTTTGGCTCACTAGTGGAAACACTTCCCGCAAGTAGTTGTAGATAAAAGAAATATTAATTTGGGAGATATGGTTTGCACCAGTTTATCCCACAAATTGGTTAAGCATTCCTGGATACATCCCTCAAGTGTCGTACAATGTGATAATTAAGCTGCCTGTACTGGATCAGGTGAACATCTGCGAGATTATAGTTCGTAAAGACATCCTGACTTCCCAACCATCTCCTCTCTGTCATGTGAAGCAAGTCACCCAGCCTGTTAATACCTTTAGCTTGCCAATTAAGAAACAAAGAGTTTTCTCTCCCTAACTTGAAACCTACATGAGCCCAGGGATCCAGGTACTTGGAGACTTTCCAGGATAGAGGCCATGTTCACACACATGCGTTTTTTTGACCATCTCTGCGTTTTTGGGCTGTTAAAAAAAACGCAGGTGCGTTAACGCAGGGTACATTTGAGTGTAGCTGCGTTTTTTAGCTCCATTTGCTTTTTTACTCCTAGTCCAAAAAACGCTGCATGCAGCGTTTTTGGGTGCTGTAAAAAAACGCATGTGCATTTTTCCAAAAACACATGCATTTTTTTAACATGGGGCCCTATGGGAAACGCATGCAAAAACGCATGGTACATTAGTACCTTTTAGTGCCATTCAAAAACGCATGCGTTTCCCATAGGGGCCCATGTTAAAAAAACGCATGCGTTTTTGAAAAAACGCACATGCGTTTTTTTTAACATGGGGGCCCTATGGGAAACACATGCGTTTTTAAAAGGCACATTTATGCACCCTGCGTTAACGCTTGCGTTTTTGCCTGCGTTTTTGGTGAAAAAATGACTAAGTCCAAAAACGTGGCAAATCCTTTCAGACACACAAGGGACATTTTTTAGCACTCTTAAAAAAACGCAAGTGCTTTTAAGAGTGCTAAAAAAAAACAAATTGTGTGTGAACATAGCCAGATTCAGCTTTTTACGGACAGCCTTCCAGCACATTGCTATATCTCTATAAAGCACCAAGTTTTTAATACTTGGAGGTTTGTCGGACCATGAGGCATGTAATAAGCTGGCTAGGTCCCAGGCCCGACCAAATTCTGCTTCCTCGAAATAGTTAGAATGTTTGGAAGACTTGTTCAGCCAATCCAGCACATGGCGAGAGAGACAGGCAAGATTATATCCTCTAATCTCAGGAGGTTGAGACCTTCCCTATACTTGGGCAACATCAGTGTTTCATTTTTTATTCTCACCCTTCTGCCCCTCCACAGAAATTTCGAGAAAGCCCTGTTCAATCTCGTGTCATCCCCACGACGTAACAATAAGGGAAGCGTTTGCATTGGGTACAGCAGACGAGAGAAGCTGATCATCTATATCAGATGACAGCGGTCTAGTAATGATAGGGGTAGATTCTACCAATTCTCTAATTCTTTTTCGATCTTCGTGATTAGAGGAGCATAGTTAAGCGAATAAATGGCACTGGATGAGTGACTCAGTACACCCCCAGATATTTTATGTGGCCCTTCTTTACAGTGATACCCAACCGCTGTTTCGGATCTCCCGTCATCTGTGGACCCCTTTATTACCTAATCTTAGGAGTTCGCATTTTGATTTATTTAATTTAAAGCCGGAAAAGGAGCCATATAGCTCCAGCTGTCACAATAGCTCTCCCTGATCTCTTTCCGGACGATTTAGGAATAAAACCATATCATCTGCAAATAAGGCAGAGTGTATGAGCATTTGTTCTACTCTAATCCCTTTGAATACTGAACCTTCATTGAGATAGCATGAGAGGGGTTCCATTGCCAGATTGAAAAGTAAGGGCGAAAGTGGGCAGCCCTGCCGTGTTCCTCTCTCTAACTGAAAAGAGTCAGAAAGAAAGCCGGGTGTATAGACCCTAGCCCTTGGGTTTAGGTACAGTTTCTTGAGAAAGGTACGAAATGATCCCTGTACTCCCAGGGAGTCCAGCATTGTGTCTAACCATGCCCAGCTCATGCTATCAGGCATCTAATAATAGCATCGCCGGTGGATCTAAGTGGTTAGTTGGGGCCTTCCTAATCTCATCTGATATTAAGATGGTTTTTCTGATGTTCCCCACCGCCGATCTACCCTTGATAAATCCGGATTGCTGTTTGTCTATTAGACAAGGCATTATTTGTGCTAGGCTATCAGCCATGATTTTGGATAATATTTTAAAATCTTGATTAATCAAGGAAATGGGTCTATAATTAGAGTATTTTTCTGCTTTAGGGAGTAATTTAATGTAAGCTACATTGGTGTGATCTGAAAGGGCTTCCCCATCTAAAATTGCATTGAAAAGGGGTACCAGGCATGGGACTAGCGATTCCCGTAAGGATTGATAGTATTCTCCTGAAAATGCATCTGGACCAGGGGCTTTATGGTTCCCCAAATTCCCTATGACCCCGATGACTTCCTCCGGGGAAATTGGGCTATTTAACGTCTGTAAATCGAGGTCTGTGAACTTAGGTAAATTGATTCCGCGTAGCCATGCTTTCCCATCTCCTCCCACCTCCAATCCCTTTTTGTATAAATTTGCGTAGTATTGACCCAGGGTCATATTGATTACTTTAGGATTGGACGTAAAGTTACCGTCTGTCCCCTTCAAAGAAGTGATCATATTATGCGGATGTTTCCCCCTTGCTAAATAGGCCAAACTTTTTCCTGACTTGTCTCCAAACCTATACAAGTCTACTTCCCATTGTGCCTTCCGAAATAGCTCTCTCTGCCGCACCCAATTCTCAAACTCCCGCCTCGCCATCATCCATGTTTCTTTGAGATCGTCAGTGGGGGACGCCAGGAACCGGACATAGGCAACTCTCAACTCCTCACTCCTTTTCTGAAATTGTTCCTGTGCTCTGCATTTTTGTGTTTGTGTATAGGCCATGATCTTACCCCTCATTACAGCTTTGCTTATTTCCCAATAGAGGCGTTGGTTCAATTTGTGCTCTTCATTGGCCAGAGAGAACTCCGTCCACCACTCCCTTAAGAGCTTATCAAAATTCTCGTCTTACTGTAGGAATGCTGGGAACCGCCACAGAAAATCCGTGCCATGTGGAAAGGTATCTCTCAAACCCAATGACACTGGGCTGTGATCAGATATAACCAGGTTTTCTATCATTATCTCCTCCACTTTACCTATCAATGTGTTCCCTATGAGGAACATGTCTATACGTGACCAAGAATTATGGGGATGGGAGTAGTGAGTAAACTCCCTTTCTTGCAGGTGAAACATCCTCCAGGAATCCCATAGACCTACGTGCTCAATCAATCTCAACAACCCACCTCTTCCCCCACTCTCCACCGTCGTGTCACTCTGTCTGGTCCTTGGGTGAGGGCCTCTGAGTCAATATTCATCTAATGAGAGCATCGAAATCACCAGCCCGAGTTATCCCGTGTCTCAGAAATCAGTCTGTGGGAGAAAGTCTTATTGATTAATATCATTACGCCTGCTTTTTTCCCAACGGCCCCAGACCCCCACACCGCTCCCACCCAAAGCTTATGCATTCTAAAAGTCGGTTGCAGATGAATTTCCTGTAGTAGGGCTATGTCGGCTTTCAGTTTCTTCAAGTGTCTCAATACCATGGACCTTTTCTCAGGCGAACGTAAACCTTTGACGTTCCATGTTACAATTCTAAATTGCACTCAAGGAAGAGTGGAAATGAAAAATCCATTGAAGATGAAGAGAGGTGCTCCAAAAAAAGTGTCGAACATCACAGCAAAGCTTCCAACATGGAACCGTGAAAAAATAAACATGTCCCATAAAACCCCACATTAACATCAACCCTGCCCAACCCCCCTCACCCCACCTCATGTCCAACTAGGCATTTTAAGGACTTCCATAATCTGACAAGAGCGACTTCCACTCACGATCTCCTGCCCATCATCTGTCGGTATAAATGATCCCGCCTGGGACAGCACCGCTGTGTCTTTGCAGGACCTGTGTTCGCGCCTATCCGTGCCGGATCCGTGGCAGGAAACAACGTGGTGCGAAATAGAACGGAGAGAAAAAGAAAGCAGATAAAAAGCAAGCAGAGCCAGCATAAAGGGAAAGGCACAAGAGAGAAAGAGGAACAGGTGGGGGGGAGGGGAAGGGAGAGAAAAAAGGACAAAAGAGAGGGACAAACAAAACGAAAAAAAAAAAAAGGGGGGAGTATATCTTACGTCTCTTGTTTTCCTTCCCTC
The DNA here is from genome assembly GCA_033576535.1 of Allobates femoralis. Taxonomy (NCBI): domain Eukaryota; kingdom Metazoa; phylum Chordata; class Amphibia; order Anura; family Aromobatidae; genus Allobates; species Allobates femoralis. The sequence goes on along the minus strand of JARQOC010000001.1, from coordinate 389,859,177 downwards.
ATTGTCACAACCGTCACCGTCTTCATCATAGCTGGTGTGCTTTCAGTCTCACAGTCTCCGGTATGCTGGTGTGCTTTCAGTGTACATCATTTGGTGATAGCCTCCTGGGAGGCAGCGGAGGACTGGAATGTTGGTGACCGTCGTTGCTCACTGGGCGGCCCTTTGGGATCCTCTGAAGGTGGTTGAGGCAAGGATCTCCCTCGGGAGACATGGTTGGCTTGTGGGGATTTAGACGGTATCTCCTCATTCACTTGTTCTTCTCGCATTGATCCAGGTCTTCTGCCCTCCTTGTCACCCTCTGCCGAGTCAGTAGGACTACGTTCCAATGACCTTTTTTGGGTTAGGTGTTTCAGCGCCTCCTGAGGGTCATGGTGAGTCCGAAGACTACCATCCGGACCCCTATACTTGAGCGTTGCCAGGAACGTTAGTTGAAAATGAATATTTCTTTTGAATAGGATGCTGCACGCTGGGATAAAAGCTTTTCGTCTCTTGGAGACTTCGACAGAGAAGTCCCCATACAACCTTACTTTGCTGTTGCTGATGATTAAGGGACGGCGTAGGCTCTTAAATGTCTGTAATAGCTGTTCCTTGTCCTTGAAATCAAGGTAGCGTACCACCACCTGGCGTGACGACATGGTGGAGCCACCGCGGTAGTTATTTTCAGAGCCAGCAGTGCCACTCTGCCGGAGTGGGGCAGCCGGGGGTGTCCCCACTCTGTGTGCTCGTTCCACCCTGTACATGCAGGGGAACCCCAGGGCTCTGGGTATCTCTCGCTCGCAAATAAAAATTGTTATAAAGAATATTTTCAGGCAGACCTACAATCCTCAGGTTATTATGCCGTGATCTGTTTTCCACATCTTCCAGTTTATCTTTGATGTGAACCGAGTTGCTGAAGAGATCAGCCTCTTGTTTCTCCAACTGAACTACCCTATCTTCAGAGTTCGAGAGTCTCTGTTCGGGTACCTTTACACGCGGCTACATTTCTAGGGTGGCTACAGGTAACTTACTGGTTGCAGTGAAATCATGGAGACAAGGTTCTATCTTGTTGCTGTGTACAAATGGAATAATCTCTCCATGATTTCACTGCAACCAGTAAGTTACCTGTAGCCACCCTAGAAATGTAGCCGCGTGTAAAGGTACCCTTCCAGTTCAATGATTCTGGCTTCATGTTGTGCAGAAGTTGATTGCAAGCCAGCCAGAGCATCTTGCAGAACCTCTTTGATGGTTCCTGGTCAGTGCCACTCGGCTATGTCACAGTGATTAATGATTTGAGCTGTGGGCGCCGGGAGCTCAGCTTCCCTACTGCGTCCTCATGCAGGCCGGAACCGGAAGTCGGCAAATTGGTTTTAAGTGTCATAGGGTTTTTTTTTTTCTTCAATGAAACCCATTGAGGGTATTGTGTATCAGGGTTCTTTGGATCACTGAAATCAATCTCAGTTACCTGTGATAATTAGTTTGGCAGGTGAACCCAATAAAAGGAAAACTGGATGTTCCACAATATTAAGCAGGCCACAGTTTTCACGTAACATGGGAAAGAAAAAGGATCTCTCTGCTGCTGAAAAGCAACAAATAGTGCAATGCCTTGGGCAAGCGATGAAAATATTAGATATTGCACGAAAACTTAAGCGTGATCATTGTACTGTGAAGAGATTTGTGGATGATTCTGAGCACAGACGTGTTCATGCAGATAAAGGCAGAATGAGGAAGGTTTCTGCCAGGCAAGCTTATCGGATTAAGAGAGCAGCTGCTAAACAGGCCTTACAAACCAGCAAACAGATATTTGAAGCTGATGGTTCCTCTGGAGTCCCTCGAACCTCAAGGTGTAGGATCCTTCAAAGGCTTGCTGTAGTGCATAAACCTACTATTTGGCCACCCCTAAACAGTGCTCACAAGCAGAAACGGTTGCAGTGGGCCCAGACATACATGAAGACTAATTTTCAAAAAGTCTTGTTTACTGATGAGTGCCGAGCAACCCTGGATGGTCCAGATGGATGGAGTAGTGGATAATTGGTGGATGGCCACCATGTCCCAACAAGGCTGTGACATCAGCAAGGAGGTGGAGGAGTCATGTTTTGGGCCGGAATAATTGGGAATCAGCTGGAAGGCCTCTTTAAGGCTCCTGAAGGTGTGAAAATGACCTCTGCAAAGTATATAGAGTTTCTGACTGAGAACTTTCTTCCATGGTACAAAAAGCAAAAACATGCCTTCAGCAGCAAAATCATCTTCATGCATGACCATGCACCATCTCATGCTGTAAAGAATACCTCTGTGTCATTGACTGCTTTGGCATAAAAGAAGGTAAACTCATGGTGTGGCCTTCCATCTTCCCCTTACCTCAACCTATAGAAAACATTTGGAGTATAATCAAGCAAAAGATCTATGAGGGTGGAAGGCAGTTCACATCAAAACAGCAGCTCTGGGAGGCTATTCTGACATCATGCAAAGAAATACAAGCAGAAACTCTCCAGAAACTCACAAGTTCAATGGATGCAAGAATTGTGAAGGTGATATCAAAGAAGGGTTCCTATGTTAACATGTAACTTGGCCTGTTAGGATGTTTTGGAGTTAAATAGCTTTTCATTTCAGTGAATGTGACCTCCTAATGCTGGAAATTCAACAAATTAGCATTTTCAGTTCTTTCAAACATATCAAATATTTAGAAACTCTACTGTGCCTAATAATTTGGACAGTGCATTTAGAGTTTTTTTTTAATTTTGAAGATTATACTGTTGTCATTGGGAGATTTCTACAATAAAATTTGATGTATACTCTAACGGGTGATGACTTTTATTAAACTGACGACTGTCATTTGCAACGACCATTTAGGAAAATCAGAGAAAAAGAACACTTGAATAATAATTTGGAGCATGGTGTGTGTAATTATATAATATATATATATATATATATATATACATATATATATAAGTAGATGAAAAAATGAAAGGCAGCACTTCCTCCAGTTATGTGGGTTTATTTGGTCCTAGGACTGCGACGTTTCGCACTCACCCATACAAGGGGCTTTCAATAATTCAATTGATGCAGTGCATCTCATAACACACATATATAACATTCAATCTTTACAAAGTGAACAATTGTGCTCATGAAGTGCAAAAGTGCATTATACAGTGTTAAATACATTAGGAATCATAGCCTGTTTATGTATACAGAGCCATTACCATGGGCATACCCAGGATCAAAACTAGGGGGGGCAAGCCATGGTCGTTACCGCCTACTATGGTACTCTGTCACACCAGCCCGAACGTCATATCCGGACCGGTGCATTGTGGGGGCTGATCACATGTTCGGCTGGGCTACGGCGCATGCCCAGTGCACATATTGAAGCTGCCCGTACATGTCATAAGCCCCCACAATGCACAGGACCGGATATGACGTTCTGGCCGGCGCGTCAGAGTACCACAGGAGACGGGAGTTTCAAAAAGAGGTGGAAACAGCAGAAGGAACGCTGATGCCCTTTAAAGGGAACCTATACTGGACAACACGTGCTCATTACATACACATCATACATGTTTTTTACACAGAGACACAAGCCACACACATATACACAGACAAAAGCCAAACACACACAGAGACACAAGCCACATATACAGACAGACAGACAAAATCCACATGCAGGCAAGCCACAAGCTACACACATAGACACAAGCCACACACACACGCCACACACAGACACAAACCCACACACAGACACAAGCCGCACACACGCCACACACAGACACAAGCCCACACACAGACACAAGCCAACACACACATACACACAAGCCACATACACACAAGCCACACACACAAGCCACACAGACAAGCCACACACACAGAGACACACACACACAGACAAGCCACACACACAATCCACACATAAGCCAGGCACACACACAGACACACAAGCAACACACAGACAAATGCCACACACAGACACATACACAGACCACAGACACAAGTCACAGACACAGAGACACATGCCACACACAGAGATGGAAGCCACACACACAGAGACACAAGCCACACACACAGAGCGAGACACAAGCGACACAGACACAAGCCACACACCGCCACAAGCTACACATACAGACACAAGCCACACACAAAGAAAACACACAAGCCACGCACACACAGACACACAAGCAACACACAGACAAATGCCACACACAGACACATACACAGACCACACACACAGAGACACAAGCCACACACACAGAGACACAAGCCACACACACAAACACAAGCCACACACACAGACACACAATCCACGCACACATATAACACACAGATAAATGCCAAACACACAGGCCACACACACAGACACAAGCCACAGACTCAGAGACACATGCCGCAGACACAGAGACACATGCCACAGACACAGAGACACAAGCCACACACAGACACAAGCCACACACAGAGACAAGCCACACACAGAGACAAGCCACACACAAAGACAAGCCACACACAGACACAAGCCACACACATACAGACTCACACACACACAAGCCACCCACATACATAGGGCGGAAACATCTTGGGTAAAGGTCTTGCCTGGGTGGGGGAGGTATATGCCTGCAGCTCCCCTTCATATAGAAAGTCTCCAGGTGGGGTGGGCAGCAGCAGAGCCCCAAGGGGGTCAGCGTGGATCTGGGGACTGACCTGCTCCACTGTCAGTGCTGGAGATGGAGCCTTCTCAGAGCACGCTCGTGTCTGCAGCTGTGCGGTCTGCGGTGGTCTCCAGCGGTGCCTCTCCAGCGTTTTCCATGCTGGATGCCAGCTCAGATCCGGGGCCCTCTGCCTCCGCCATCCAGGGGGATCCAGGGGGATCCAGGGGAGATCGTAAGGTGGGTCGCAGGACCTGATCCCACCAGCCCTCACCATGATGAAGGAGCTGCAGGAGAAGAGCACTGGCCAATCAGCTCTTCTATCAGGTTGATGTGAGAGTGTTCATTGGCCAGTGTTCTCCTCCTGCAGTATACGCCCCCTCCCTGAGTTGTTGAATTGGCTGGACGCTGGAGGGTAAAAGCCACTGCACAGCCGATAATAATTTATGCACCTTCCCCCAGTAAGCGGCAACAGCTGGCATGTAATAAAACGACCCTCAGGCCACCGCTGTCCCCATTTTATCAGCATCTGCCACCTGCGGCAACCAGCTCAACTGCGCCCCTGCTTCTGGGGGGGGGGGCAACTGCCCCCCCCGCCCCACGCTGGGTACGCCCATGGCCATTACCCTTAATTATACCAATGTATACAGTTAGGGCCAGAAGTATTTGGACAGTGACACAATTTTCGCGAGTTGGGCTCTGCATGCCACCACATTGGATTTGAAATGAAACCTCTACAACAGAATTCAAGTGCAGATTGTAACGTTTAATTGAAGGGTTGAACAAAAATATCTGATAGAAAATGTAGGAATTATACACATTTCTTTACAAACACTCCACATTTTAGGAGGTCAAAAGTAATTGGACAAATAAACATAACCCAAACAAAATATTTTTATTTTCAATATTTTGTTGCGAATCCTTTGGAGGCAATCACTGCCTTAAGTCTGGAACCCATGGACATCACCAAACGCTGGGTTTCCTCCTTCTTAATGCTTTGCCAGGCCTTTACAGCCGCAGCCTTCAGGTCTTGCTTGTTTGTTGGTCTTTCCGTCTTAAGTCTGGATTTGAGCAAGTGAAATGCATGCTCAATTGGGTTAAGATCTGGTGATTGACTTGGCCATTGCAGAATGTTCCACTTTTTTGCACTCATGAACTCCTGGGTAGCTTTGGCTGTATGTCTTGGGGTTATTGTCCATCTGTACTATGAAGCGCCGTCCAATCAACTTTGCAGCATTTGGCTGAATCTGGGCTGAAAGTATATCCCGGTACACTTCAGAATTCATCCGGCTACTCTTGTCTGCTGTTATGTCATCAATAAACACAAGTGACCCAGTGCCATTGAAAGCCATGCATGCCCATGCCATCACGTTGCCTCCACCATGTTTTACAGAGGATGTGGTGTGCCTTGGATCATGTGCCGTTCCCTTTCTTCTCCAAACTTTTTTCTTCCCATTATTCTGGTACAGGTTGATCTTTGTCTCATCTGTCCATAGAATACTTTTCCAGAGCTGAGCTGGCTTCTTGAGGTGTTTTTCAGCAAATTTAACTCTGGCCTGTCTATTTTTGGAATTGATGAATGGTTTGCATCTAGATGTGAACCCTTTGTATTTACTGTCATGGAGTCTTCTCTTTACTGTTGACTTAGAGACAAATACACCTACTTCACTGAGAGTGTTCTGGACTTCAGTTGATGTTGTGAACGGGTTCTTCTTCACCAAATAAAGTATGCGGCGATCATCCACCACTGTTGTCATCCGTGGACGCCCAGGCCTTTTAGAGTTCCCAAGCTCACCAGTCAATTCCTTTTTTCTCAGAATGTACCCAACTGCTGATTTTGCTACTCCAAGGATGTCTGCTATCTCTCTGATGGATTTTTTCTTTTTTTTCAGCCTTAGGATGTTCTGCTTCACCTCAATTGAGAGTTCCTTTGACCGCATGTTGTCTGGTCACAGCAACAGCTTCCAAATGCAAAACCACACACCTGTAATCCACCCCTGACCTTTTAACTACTTCATTGATTACAGGTTAATGAGGGAGACGCCTTCAGAGTTAATTGCAGCCCTTAGAGTCCATTGTCCAATTACTTTTGGTCCTTGAAAAAGAGGAGGCTATGCATTACAGAGCTATAATTCCTAAACCCTTTCTCCGATTTAGATGTGGAAACTCTCATATTGCAGCTGGGAGTGTGCACTTTCAGCCCATATTATATATATAATTGTATTTCTGAACATGTTTTTGTAAACAGCTAAAATAACAAAACTTGTGTCACTGTCCAAATATTTCTGGCCCTAACTGTATGTAATGTTTTTGGCATTCTCTGCATTTTTTAGGTGTTTATAAAAAATGCAGATGCGTTAACGCATGGTACACTTAAGTGTAGCTGCGTTTTTTAGCAACCCATACGTTTTTTTTCACCATTCCAAAAAACACTGCATGCGCTGTAAAAAAATGCATGCTCTGTAAATAAATGCTTTAGTTTTTCTAAGGGTTAAAAAAACGCATTGGTATGTGTGAACAAGGCCTATGGCATTTTAAAATAATTTTTGGTTGAGCCCACTATTAGCACTGTTAGTGGTGCGAGTATATTTTGGGTGTACTTGTGGTGCAGGTGCGCTGTTATAGGGAGATTTAAGATGGTGCCTGAGATTTCCGCTGTGTGAATATGCAAGCGCGTTATTACACTTTGGGTGTAGTTGCTTCATGACACTGATGCGCAGAAGCAAATAAAGTAATATGGCACCCGAGAGTCCTGTTATGTATGGCGCATACGCGGGACTACATGTTAGGTGTTCGTGCTTCAAAACGCTACTGCGCAGAAGTAGATGGAGTAACGCTAAGATTCCCGTAGCGCATAAAGCATGCGCGGGATCTGAATGAGTCACATGATATCATCTAAGTAAGAAGTGTTTTTTTATGTACAGAACATGCACAGTTGTTTAATTAGAACGCCGAGAACATGGCGGCGAAGGTGAAATAGTTACAGTAGCAGCAAGGGGAGCCTCTGATTATAGATAAGTAACACATGTCTTTTATTGGTATAATTAAGGGTAATGGCTCTGTATATATAAACAGGTTATTATTCCTAATGTATTTAACACTGTATAATGCACTTTTGCACTTTATGAGCACAATTGTTCACTTTGAATACAAAGATTGAATATTATATATGTGTTTTATGGGTGCTATTTATATGTGAGCACCATTGGTTGTATGCCACTTCTTGTGGAAGGCTGCGTGCCGAAATTTCGCAGTTCTAGGACCAAATAAACCCACATAACTTGAACTGGAGGAAGTGCTGCCTTTAATTTTTTCATCTACTTGCTATTACCAGAGATTGTGGTAGGAGGGCCTTGCACCCGACCTAAGACATTGTGCTGTTTCGTTTCTTTCTTTTTTTTTTCTATATATATATGTATGTACTTGTATATATATGTCTGTTGTGAATTCATTGATTTGTGAGCTCCCTCCTGTGGTTTTTGTTGGTGATGCAGCTGGCTGTGTTTTGGAGAGTTCCTCAGCTGATCCTGATGATTGGCAGTCTGCTTCGGATTGGAGCATATAGGTGGTTGGAGCTGATCAATCTCTGCCAGTTGTAATTATTCCTGGAGGTGTCCACATCTCTCCCTGGTTTCTTCCAGCTCTGCTGAATCCTTGCAAGCTAAGTGAATGGGTTTTTGTTATTTTGTGGCACACATGTTGTGTGCTTGAGGATCTGCTTATTGCTTGTCTTGCTCTGAGTTGTGGGTTGATATTTAGTCTGCATATTTGTTTACCTGCTCTCAGTTAGGAAATTTTCTTCCTAGGTATGAATTGCTATTCACTGTTGTCTGCAGCTTCCACTTCTTCTGGTGTTAGAACCTATTTATTCTAGTTTGATTCACAGAAGTTCCTGCAGATATAGAAGGCACGAGTCTTAGCAGACTCAGGGTTATTTTTGGTACTATCTGCTGTTGGAGGTTTTTGATAGTATTTTTAATACTGACCGCAATAGTATTCCATCCTGTCCTTACTATCTAGCTAGTATGGCCTCTTTTGCTAAACTCTATTATCTGCCTGAGTGTGTTTTTCCTCTTCTGTTTCCCAGTCAATATTTATGGGGTACTTGCTATTCTTTTGGGGTTCTGCTCTGAGGCAAGATAGACTTTCCTGTTTCCATCTTTAGGGGTAGCTAGTTCTCCGGTCATGTCGAGGTTTCTAGGGCATGGTTAGTTACATCCCACAGCTACTTCTAGTTGCGGTATTTAGTTAGGGACTGCGGTCAGTACAGTTGCCAGCTACTTCTGTGACGTCTTTTTATGTTACTTCTAGGTCATCGGATCATAACATATGTCCACTATACTCTCATATATGGTAATATTGCCCCTATAATAGTACTCTGTGTCTCTCATGGTCAAACTTCACCCAAACCTGACCCCGGATAATGAATCTTTGATTTGAAATTACCTCTCAATATTGCAACTTTCATATTTTCAATATTATGTTGTTGACCACAAAAATATTTAAACATTTTTGGGTCAAGGACATAGTAATTTCAAATCACAGAAACATCGAAGGGTCCATGAATCCAAGCTCATTAGAACTTTTGACTGTATCAAAACAGGACTAAACCTATCTGACAGATTTATGGTTCATTATCACATCTGAAGAATGTTTTTCAGAGACACTAAAGACACCAGGTTTACATATAAATTAGGGTAATAAAAACTTTAACATCACTAACCCCGGCTGATTTAGGATCCTCTCCAGGCTCTGTTTGTTTGTTTATTGAAATGTCCATTTATTTTAACTTGTAAAACAAGGGTACAGGAGTGCAATGTGTGAAACCTGGTGGTCTAAGGGGTTAATGGATTGCACGCCAATTGGCCCACTCACCTGGGGGGTTGTGCAGTCGTGCACAACACTGGTATATGCCTGGAAGCAGAGGAGCCCCCGCTCAGAAGCTGCACCAGATGCCTGTCCTGTAGTCCTGCCTCAGTCAATGTGAATCCAGGAGGTCACGTGATCCAAGTCAGATGTAACATCACCACAGGTCCTTCAGCTGTTATTGTTGTTAAGGTGCTTCACAGGTCCTCAAGGAGGAGGAAGGGCTCCCATAAGGGCTCCCATGTTGAAACCTTTCAACAAATGGTACTTAAAGAACTCCGTCCTCTTAATCTTCCCAGGAGAAAGGATAATTTAACACCAGGGGAGAGAAAAGCTATTATTTCCCTTAGGAGAATGAAAACGTGATAATAAAAAATGCAGATAAAGGGGGTGTTATTGTACCAATGAATAGGGACTGGTATGTTAGAGAAGGGAGGAGAATTCCTGGTGATCGAGATTACTATGAGATCCTTGATCAGGATCCATCTATTTCAATTTTTTTGAAATATAACCAGCTTATCAAGGATGCGTACACAATGGGTCTTCTCAATAAAAAAGAGAAAAGCTTAGTTGATATTCCCCAATATAGAGGGCCATTCTTTTATTTCCTTCCTAAGCTACATAAGGATTCAACTAACCCTCCCGGCCGCCCCATTATCTCGGGGGTGGGCTCCATTACATGTAACTTATCACACTATGTAGATCTGTATTTATAGAAATACGTTGTTCAGTTACCATCTTATCTTAAGGATTCCACTCAATTAATTAATGAATTGAAGATAGTGCCTCCAAAAACAGGAAGACTTCTCCTTACCCTAGATGTTATGGCCTTATACAGCAAGATATCCCATGTACTTGGCCTCAAAACTGTGGAAACTTATTTATCTGAGGATGACACATTACCTCCAGAACAAAGAGAATTTCTTTTGACTGCTATAGTCTTTATCTTAGAAAATAATGTTTTTTTATTTGAGGGATCCTTTTATCGTCAACTAAAGGGCTGCGCGATGGGGATGAGATTTGCGCCTAGTCATGCTAATCTGTTTATGAGCGTCTTTGAGTCCATCCTCATCGCGCAGTCCACTCTTGGTAGCAAACATATTGTTCTATATCGAAGCTACATTGATGACCTCATATTTCTGTGGGATGGTACTGAGGCTGAGGCTCTATTATTTGTAGAAGAACTTAATGCGAATCAATGGGGCTTGTCCTGCACAGCCTCATTCTCTTCCGTGGCCCTCCAGTATTTGGACCTGTTGGTGCAATTTGATGACACGGGGAGGGTGTTCACGTCAACCTTTTTTAAGTCTGTTGATGTCAACAGCTATTTAAGGTTTGACAGTGGGCACCTCCCCAGTTGGATTCTTAATGTACCATACAGTCAATACTGGTGGGTGCAGAAAAATTGCACACGTGATCCTGATTTCAGAACGGAATCTCGGATTTTGAAAAAGAGGTTCCTTGAAAAAGGATATCCAAGGAGACTCCTCCAGGATGCTTTTAACAATACCAAGTGCCTCACCCAGGAGTCGTGTGTCCAAAAAGTACTTGACTCCAGATCATCTAATAATAGATCTAAAGATTTTGCAAAATGGAGCCTAATAACTACCTTTTGCCAATCTCGGGCTATCATACAGAAACGTTTGAACAAATATTGGCTCATATTAAAAGGTGATCCTGTATTATCTATCCACCTTCCTGACAAACCAGTGGTTATTTTTAGGAGAAACAGGAATCTGCAGAATTTTGTGGCACCTAGTAATAAGGTTCCAAAGAGAATTATGGTCAAAATGGCTAACAATGATAAATTGGGTTGCTATTAGTGCCATGTCCCAAAGTGCCTCTGTTGCCACATTGTAGTTGATGGGGCTTTGAATTTTACATCTAGAACCACGGGTGAGGTTTTCCCCATTAAATACAGGTTGACCTGCCAATCCACCACGTGGTTTATCTTTTGGAATGCACGTGCAGCTTCCAGTATGTGGGCCGCACTGTGCAAACCATGCACGCGCGCCTCAACAAACACAGGCAAAATATTAGAAATGGATATCAACTACACAGTTTATTGAAATATTTTAATGCCGTGCATCATAGGGATCCTACTAAATTGTCCTTGATCATTATTGACCATATAGAAGGAAAAGAACCGGACCTTCTAACTAGACTGATTAGAAAAGAGAGCTACTGGATTTTTAAATTGGGCACTTTATCACCAGAAGGTCATAATCTTACTATCGAGAATGTGGCCAAACACTAATAATAGTAATTTCATGTTTGCTTGTCTTGTGTGGCACTGTTGATGCCATGGCGTTTTGTGTGAATTGGTGGCACTGTCCCTGTTGAGCCTCACAGTCTGGACATCCTGTCAGTGTGTCTTTGCAGTTTGATGGGGCTGGGGTGCCTGGAGGAGACTCATTCAGATGCCAGGAGCACATCAGCTCCTTGTGGGTTTTGTCCTTGGTGGGAGTTGAACCCAGGGCCTCAGGACCTTAATGCTGCAGGGGCTGTGGTGCTATCCACTTGAGCCACCATGCTACATGATTATATTTTCATTTCATTACTCTAAAGTGAAGGTAGGTTTTTTATACATCGATTTAATAGTTTTATCTTTATATATACATATATCTCTTAGAAATCCGGCTATTATGGCTCCTTTTTATATTGATTTTATTGATTTTTTCATGTAGCCACAAAATTTGGCTTTTATATTTGTATTTTATATGTATAATTATTCTTGACTATTTATGTATTTTTGTATTTATTGTATGGGTTGTTACTTTTATTAACACACATGAGTGTATATTTTATATTCAGCAGGTTATCTTCGTCCTGCTTCATATAGTAATTCACCTTTTTCATCGGAAGATTGGTATAGAAGTGATCTTTTTATGTTTATGTAGGGTTAATGATTTGCCATGATGTCATTAATGAGCTATCCAATTGTTGTAATCTGGACCCTATAAATGTCACTTCCTGAGCTCAATTCCTTTTATCACCTGATGAAGATAGCCTGCGTGCTATTGAAACGCGTTGTGGCCCATACAAGGAGCTAATAATAAAAGGTTTTGAAAATCTGCTAATTAGTTCCCTTTGCTTTGTGCCTTAGCACTCATAAACTCCAGTTTCCATTTTCCCTTTGTTTTACATTTATTTTAACTGGCATCTGCTCTGGTTGTGCATGTATATATTAGTGTTTCTTTAAACATTTTTTCATACCATGCCTAATGAAGAGACCTGAAAAGCTTACCTTGTAACATCACTTATTTTATTTTTCTTAGCAATTAAAAGGTATCACAACTACAAGATTATTATTTTGTTTCTCCCACTGAGAGCAATCAACATTTTTTCAACTGGCTAACACAGTACTAAACCTTTTTTTCGTCTTACCAATATATGACACACAAAATATAGTTGTTTAAATTGTCAGCTGTAAAAAATAACAGTATTTTTTTTCCAATTTTCTGTAGAAACACCTAAATGCTCGTAGTGGTAAACATTCTGAGCCTTCCGGATCTTGGAGAGAGTAATGTTATCTATTAAAGTAAATCAAATGTGTTAATTGAATTAGATTTATTATACAATTCCAATATCCCTTTACTCTCATTAGTTTAGGAAATACATGAGGATAAAGTGAAATATAATTGGAGAAATTACTAAAGTGTTCATTAATATAGGACCCAGTTAGCCTCAAGTATGTTTTTAGATCTGGTAATTTGCTGTAGATGGACTGCTATTTTTTGTTTACATGAGAAACAGATTGGAAAGTTCTTTGCAGCCTAGAAAAGGATGAACATGGTTAAAAAAAAAGAGCTTGTCTATTGTACTTTAAAAAAAATGTACTTCAAGCCATGGAGTCAAGCCCTTATCTGATTGCTAAATGAAACTTTATTAGTGTGACACTCAAGTGGGTTGGAGACATGGGGGTTACTGAGCAACACTCCCCCTTTTACTTCTTTATACAAAACAGGTATATTGAAAAAGATTTCAACCGTTCAACCTTCCTTCCCTTGTATTCTTGTAGTTACTCTGCTTAAAGAAAAATGCTGAGCTGAGGTAACATAGTGGTCAACATTTGAATATTTTTCAAAAGTTCACTTATGGTTTGACAGGGTCTTAATTTATCAAGTGTGTGGCTTCATATGGGCTTGGCTTGCTAGGGTGACCCTGATCAGGAGCATTGGATATTGGTGCAATTTATGTAGCCGGATAGAGGTAATAGTGCCACTTCCACCTAAAAGGCAGTTTCAGCTACAGTCACATTAATGGACTGCCAAGGGCCTATTTCTTATTCTTATACAATAGCCCTTTTCTGTCTGTGTTCACCACTAGCCTTTACACAATATATAGTTGAAACCAGAAGTTTACATACACTATATAAAAAAAATGTGCATTTATTTCACACTATATGACATGAAATAATAAATAATTTTATTCATATAGCGCCAATATATTCTGCAGCAATACCATACAATACAATACATTACAGACAATATGAGACAATACAAGAGAAAAAAAAATCAAGTGAAAAAAAAATCAGAATAAACCTTTCCCGTTTTAGGTCAATTAGAAATACTATAATTATTAAATATTGCCACATGCCAGAATAATGACAGAGATAGAGAGTGAATTAAGGCATTTTTATTAATTTCTGCAGTCACAAGTTTAGACACATTTCATTAGTATTTGGTAACATTGCCCTTAAAATATATGACTTGGGTCAAACATTTTTGATATCCTTATTCAAGCTTCTCACAATAGATGGTAGGAATTTGAGCCCATTTCTCTTGACAGAACTGGTGTAACTGAACCATGTTTGTAAATCACCTTGCTCGCACCTTCCTTTTCAGCTTTGCCTTAAATTTTCAGCAGAATTAAGATTAGGGTTTGTGATGATATCAAAATCACAAATCACACTCCAAAACATTGACTTTGTTATTCCTTAAATGACTTTGTAACCAGTTTAGCAGGATGCTTCAGGTCATTGTGCATTTGCAAGACCCATTTACGCCCAAGATTTAACTTCTGGGCTGATGTCTTTAGGTGTTGTTTCAGTATTGTCACATAGTCTTCTTTCCTCATGATGCCATCTATTTTGTAAGTGCACCATTCCTTCTGCAGCAAAACAACCCCACAACATGATGATGTCACCCCCCCCCCATTTTCCACAGTTGTTTGGTGCTTTTAGGCTTTTAAAATTCTCCCTTTTTCCTCCAAACATAAGGATTGTCATTATGACCAAACAATTCCATTTTAGTTTCATCAGACCACAGGACGTGTCTCCAAAAATGTAGGACTTTGGTCCTGTGTGCATTTGCAAAAAATAATCTGCCGTTTTTAAGTTTCTTTTGAAGTAATGGCTTCTTCTTGGAGGAGTGGCCTTCCAGCCCTTGTTGGTACAGTATTTATTTCACTGTGGATAATGACACAATCTTACCAGCTTCCACCATCATTTTCACAAGGTCTTTTGCTTTTGTTTTTGGACTGATATGCACATTGGACCAAAGCATATTCATCCCTGGGACACAGAACCCATCTCCTTCCTGAGAAGTATGATAGCTAGACATTCCAATCTTGTTTGCACTTGCATATAATTGTTTGTACAGATGAATGAGGCACTGTCGGGTATCTGGAAGTTTCACCCAAGGATGAACCTTTATATTGTGGCTGATTTCTTTAGACTTTCCCATGATGCTACACTAAAAAGCAGTGTGTTTCATGTGTGCATTAAAGTACATCCCACAGGTGTGTCACTAATTAACTCAGATGTTGCCATTAAAACTTTTAACAGCTCCCAAACACATTACATCATTATATGGGCGTATGTGCTATCTCAAGTTGTTTAAAGGCATAATAACCATAGTGAATATAAACTTATAACTTTGCAGAAAGTAAGAAAAAAGCCTTAAAACTTTCTCATTATTCTGGCATTTAGCAAATATAAAAAAATATGGAAATCCTAATTGACCTAAAATGGGAAATGTTTATTCTGATTTCATGTCAGATAGTGAGAAAAACATGCATATGTGTTTTTTATATAGTTTATGTAAACTGTAAATTAGAGCACTCTTAAAGTGAAAAAACGGATCACTTTAAAGGGATCCTGTCACCCCCAAAACACCTCTAAACCTATTAAAACCTGTCCCTAGAGCATATTAACACTTTCCCTACACTTCTTTTACCTCCTAAATGCAGCAAGTGACATTGAAGAAAAACGTTTTTATAGTACCTCATTAGTGATGATAATGAGTGACTATGCTATTCATAGTCACTCATCCAGGCTGCCCCTCTTCTTCATATCACGCCTGAATAGGCATGATCTACATGCCAGATTCAAATTCGCGCCTCCCCGCTGTGCCCTGTGTCGTCCGAGGCTGCAGTGTGGCTGGGTGACGCGATCCGCGTCATTCCCGGCGCCGGGTGACGTATTTACACCGGCGCCGCGCTGTCAGCTTCAAAATGCGCACTGCGCATGCGCATGGGCATGCGCAGTGCGCATTGTGAAGCTGACAGCGCGGCGCTGGTGTAAATACGTCACCCGGCGCCGGGAATGACGCGGATCGCGTCACCCAGCCACACTGCAACCCGGACGCTATGGGAGAGAGGGGAGGCGAGCAGGGAGGCGGCAATTTGAATCTGGCATGTAGATCACGCCTATTCAGGCTTGATATGAAGAAGAGGGGCAGCCTGGATGAGTGACTATGAATAGCATAGTCACTCATTATCATCACTAATGAGGTACTATGAAAACGTTTTTCTTCAATGTCACTTGCTGCATTTAGGAGGTAAAAGGAGTGTAGGGAAAGTGTTAATATGCTCTAGGGACAGGTTTTAATAGGTTTAGAGGTGTTTTGGGGGTGACAGGATCCCTTTAAAAGTGTCCTGTCTGAATGGCAAACAATAAAAACCCATTGACTTGACTGGGATCTCATTTGAGTGATCTGTTTTGAGCAGTGCACTGCACAAAATGGATGCAAAAACAGTACGTCTGAATGTACCATAATAAGCCTAAAAGAGGTGGTGACTGGGGACAGAAACTGCTCATCTGGGGAGTACACTGGATCCTTATGATGGATACCTCTCATCCTGATGGCTTAAATAAGAGAACAGATATGATTCTGTTTTATTGAGTAATTCTGTGCCATTTAGTTTTATGTAACATGTTTTAAACTTTTGTAATGTTGTACTGTTTTGAATATGTATTTTGTATGCATGTTCCTGTTTGCAATGTGACTTGTGGGCAGGATCTCCTGGGAAATTTAAACCTGGGAGCCACAATCAAGCAGCAGGTTATGATTAAGAGGCTCTTAAGCCTCAAAACGCATAAACCTGCGCCCAGGATACACCATGTCATATTGTCTTATGTATCTCCGCTATCCATGTTTTTACTGAAAATGTGGAATAACATCAGAGTTTTTAACTCTACGTGTTGGATACTTCTTGCATTTTGGATAGTAGCAGGTTTACTAGTCATTTAGTGATAATCTCTTGTTGACAAAACTGTGTTTTTTTTCCAAAACTACAGCAAGCAGTCCAGTAAGTGACACAACATTGTAATCAGGGTTTCTGTCTCAGCATCATACTGCTCTTAGATTAGGTGTAAAATACCTTGTGACAAATCCCTTTTTAAATGTTCTGGATCCTGTTCTCTCACATTGAATCACCCAAGCAAAATAAAGAGGTCCTTGGAGCAGCTATAAACAATATTTACTTCTACCATAGTAACTATTCCTGGATGTTCTGAAATCCATTTTCCGTTTCTCTTAACCTTCAAAAACTTTGTCATGTTAAACTGCAAATAAATACAGAATATTGGAGATCTTATAAACCTATAACTTGATAAATAGTAAAATGTGAAAACTAGATTAGGAGTTATCCTTAGTAGTGGTCTCCTAAATCCCAAATGGGTACTTAAAGGGAATGTGTCACCTAGTTTATACCTCTCCAGCTATCACTGTCTGTAGGTGCAGCTTTAGGGTATGTTCACACAGTGCGTTTTTGCTGCGGTTTCTGCCTGCAGTTTACCATTGGTTTTATGGTAATGTATGCTAATTTGTTCCTGCGGTTTTGATTCCCAGCAAAACCAATGTGTTTCACAGAAATGCTGTGCTCACACATAGGTTTTTGTTCTCTGGAGACAGTGTAAACACCACAGGATTTGCTGCATTTTTGTTTTCCAGCAAAACCTATGATTAGCTGTCCCAACACATTGGTTTTTGTTTTGGTGAAGAAAGTGGAAACACCTCAGGTTTTGCTGTGTTTTAGAAAGAATGAGCATGTCAATTCTTTCCTGCACTTTTGTTAAAGTGGAATCACCTGTGGTATTTCCATTTTCTGTCGAGAAAAAAAAAGTGTGTGTGTGAAAGCTTTTCCCTAATAACATAGGTTTTGATGGAAACCAAAAACTCAAAATTAGATTAGCATAGATTTACATAAAACCAAGGCAAAACCTGAGCTCAAATGCAGCAAAACCTGCCTGTGGGCACATACCCTTATAATACCAGTCTGATCATCCCTGTCTGAGCTCATGGTGTAATGTGAAAGAGAAAAAAAAGCATTTATACACTTACATTGTCTTATGTAATGGGGTAGTCAGTCTCCAGCTTGAAGGACGGAGACTGTTTGGCAGGTTAATAGTTAACATTTCAGCCTTATGTTAGAACATGTTGGGAGACCTGATGTGATGTCATAACCATGTGACTACAATAGGCGGAGCTACGTCCCTATAACATAATATGAGTTTTGCTCGCTGAGCTCCGCCCACTATAGTCACATGATCGTTACATCACACAGGTCCTTTAGCCATGCAAGTTAATAGTGAGTTAACTATTATCCTGCCAAACAGTCTCCCTCCTCCAAGGTGTAGACTAAAATGTCAGTGTATACATGCTTTTTTCCACCTTTAACATTACACTATGAGCTCAGACAGGGATGATTAGAATAGTATTATGAAGCTGCAGGTACGGATAGTGATAGCTGGAGGAGCATAAACCGCCTGACAGGTTCCCTTTAAATTAGCTTCTTACAGATGAATTAAAAAATCATTAGGTATTAAGAGAATTGATGGACATTACAGAATGGAGAGAATAGTCGTACTGATATATTAGGGTATGTTCATACCATGTTTTTTTCTGAAAAGGCTGATAAAAAAATGTTCAAACCTTAATTTCTATGCAAAAACAACTTGTTGCTCATATTTACAAGCATTACACTACTTTTTAGCATTATTCATAAATTGCAACTTTTCAAAATGTTGCAAAATTTGCTGCAACATCACTCCAGTGCTCCCTCCTCCCCTAAGTGTATTTTTGAGTAAGCCCACAATTTGGTACACTTTTTGCAACTTTTAGCGTACAAGTATTTAAAAGCAGTAAGTAATATGCACATTCTTCAGTATAAACATACACTTACTGATTTAGATTCAGACCTGTGGAAAAAGTGCAATATGTATCACGAAGGTGCATACTATATGAATTAGAGCATCCCACTAGACATTTTATTAGGTTATTAGAGGACTGAGGGGTATGCAATACCAAGACAGAGTATTAAACTTGGGGTTATTTAGTTTGTAAAAACAAAGGCTTATGGGAGATCTTATAATAATGTATAAATATATGAGGGGACAGTACAGAGACATTTAACAATCTTTTTACTCTTAGGCAGGGGCGTAACTATAATAAGTGCAGGGCTTGCGATCGCACCTGGGCCCTGCAGCCTAGGGGGCCCCCAAAAGTCCCTTTGGCCTATAGAGAAAGACTAATAATATTAAAGATTTGCAATAATTGGGGGTCCCGTTGGAGCTTTTGCATCGAGGCCCCTGGGCCTGAAGTTACGCCACTGCTCTTAGGCCCGAGACGGGGACAAGGGGGCATCCTCTACGTCTAGAGGAAAGAAGGTTTAATCATAATCAGAGACACGGATTCTTTGCTGTAAGAGCAGTGATACTATGGAACTCTCTGCCACATGATATTGTAATGAGTGACTCACTACTAACATTTAAGAATGGACTAGATGCCTTTCTTGAAAATAATAATAATAATAATAAAGCTTTATTTATATAGCGCCAACATATTCCGCAGCGCTTTACAATGTAGGGTTAGCGTACAGAAAATATACAGTAAGTAATTACAATAGAGAACAAATAAAATACAATCATTGGATACAAAAACAATAGGCATAGAATCAATGTGGAAAAAAAATACAATAAATAAAGCAAGAAATGAAGGTGACCCTGCTGAAAAGAGCTTACAATCTACAACGGGATAGGGGTTGTGCAAGGTGCCGGGGCTTATTGCACTGGTGGTCCAGGCATCTTGAGGAAATGGGGTATAGGGCTAAGCTTACATGAATGGTCATCAGTCTGTGTAGACCTTTATGGTTTGGTGGAGTTTGTAGAAGAATAATGTCCAGAGGATAGCCCATTCACTGTCTACAGTACAATGGACATGTTAGGGAGTATGATAGGCCGCCTTAAAAAGATGTGTCTTTAGGGATCGTCTGAAGCCATGCAAGTTGTGGATAGTCCTGATTTCTTTGGGTAAAGCATTCCAGAGGTTTGGTGCAGCTCTGGAAAAGTCTTGGAGCGGGAGGATCGGATTAGTGCAGATGTTAGTTGAAGGTCATTTGAGGAACGTAGAGAGCGGGTGGGGTGATAGACAGAGATGAGGGAGGAGAGGTAGTGGGGAGCTGCACTGTGAAGAGCTTTGTGGGTGAGAACAAGCAATTTGAATTTGATCCTGTAGTATACGGGCAGCCAATGCAATGACTGGCACAGAGCGGAGGCACCTGAGTAACGATTGGCCAGATGGGTGATCCTGGCTGCTGCATTAAGGATGGACTGGAGAGGAGAAAGTCTGGTGAGGGGGAGGCCGCTTAATAGAGAGTTGCAATAGTCAAGGCGGGAATGGATTAGGGCCACGGTGAGGGTTTTTGTTGTTTCCAGGGTGAGAAAGGGGCGGACTCTAGAGATATTCTTCAGGTGTAAGCGACAGGAGCGGACGAGAGATTGCGTGTGGGAGGAGAAGGAGAGATCGGTGTCAAATATAACACCCAGACAGCGAGCTTGCTGTCTAGGCGTTATCGTGGTGCCGCACACTGAGAGAGAGATGTCCGATTTAGGGAGGTTAGTGGATGGGGGGAGCAGAAGAAGTTCAGTTTTGGAAAGGTTTAGTTTCAAATAGAGAGTGGACATGATATTGGAAACTGCAGCTAGACAGTCATTGGTGTTCTTTACTACCGCAGGGGTAAGGTCAGGGGCTGAAGTGTATAGTTGAGTGTCATCAGCATAAAGATGGTACTGGAAGCCAAATCTGCTGATGGTCTGTCCAATCGGGGCCGTGTAGAGAGAGAAGAGGAGAGGGCCAAGGACTGAACCCTGAGGGACCCCAATAGTGAGGGGAAGAGGGGGGGAAGTGGAGCCAGCAAAAGATACACTGAAAGAGCGGTCAGAAAGATAGGAGGAGAGCCAGGAGAGAGCAGTGTCCTTTATGCCAATGGAGTGCAGCATAGAGAGTAGGAGCTGATGGTCGACAGTGTCAAAAGCTGCAGAGAGATCAAGGAGAATAAGCAGAGAGTGGTCACCATTACGTTTTGCTGTCAGAAGGTCATTGGTCACTTTGATGAGGGCAGTTTCTGTGGAGTGAAGGGGGCGGAAACCAGACTGTAATGGATCTAGAAGAGAGTGAGCGGAGAGGTAACGGGTGAGGCGGGAATAGACCAGGCGCTCCAGGAGTTTAGAGATGAAGGGGAGATTGGAGACTGGTCTGTAGTTATTTGTGCAGGTTGGGTCGAGAGTGGTTTTCTTTAATAATGGAGTAATGATCGAGTGTTTGAAGGAGGAGGGGAAAATGCCAGAAGAGAGGGAGAGATTGAAGATTTTGGTTAGATGAGTGGTGACGACTGGAGAGAGGGACTGGAGCAGGTGTGAGGGAATGGGGTCGGTAGTGCATGTGGTGGGACGAGAGGAAGATAGGAGCCTGGAGACTTCTTCTTCTGTGACTGGGTCAAATGTGGAAAGTGAACCGGAGGGGATGTGAGGAAGAATGGGGGTGGCAGTGCTTGGAGGCTGAGAGCTGATTTCCTGGCGGATGTTGTCTATTTTATCCATGAAGTAGGAAGCCAGGTCATCAGCACAGAGGTCGGTGATGGGGGCCTGCACTTTAGGACTGAGGAGAGAGTGAAAGGTGTCAAAGAGTTTTTTTGGATTGTTGGATAGTGAGGAGACCAGGGTGGTGAAGTAGGTCTGTTTGGCAAGGTGAAGGGCCGAGTTGTAACTATAATATCACCAGTTACTTATACTAGATTCTTTGATAGGGCGTTAAACTAATCTGATTGCTGTATGTGGAGTCAGGAAGGATTTTTTTTCCCCAATGTGGAGCTTAGTGTTGCCACATGGTTTTTTTTTGCCTTCCTCTGGATCAACATGTTAGGCTATGGGTTGAACTGGATGGACTTAAAGTCTTCCTTCAACCTTAAAAACTATGTTACTATGTTATATTAGACACTTTTCACTTTCTTATACCAACTTTCCTAAGGATAGGTCATTAATAAAAAATGGATGGCATCCAACATCTAGCACTCACACTAGTCAGTATCAAATGGGTCCTGCTGTCATCCAAAATAAAGTGTGTATAGAGCCGTTACATCACAATTCCATACACTATGGTTGTTCTTAAATTCTCAGCTACCACTGACTTCATAGGAAGCTGTACTGCAGTACCTGAGAATAATGACAACACAGTGTTTAGAGCGTTAACTTTGTGCAGTAAATATACAATAACATGGTGTTAAAGCCTAGGATCAAGCATCAGAAATTTACAACACTTAGTTGTTCTTGGTTGAATGAGCTGTCTATGTTATTCTCCAAAATGAGATCTGAAGCAGATAAGGTGTATATAACACTGCAAGTGATACTGGTGCCATACAGTGTCAGCCAGTGTTTTCAAAAACAGTGCTTGTATACAAGTTTGGCTGAAGCCACACACGGGGCGAGAGACATGTGCGAGTCTTGCATCGCATCATCCGTCTCAGCTGCCAGTTATCCAGATAAGAGCATGCAGCTACATATATTTCTATGCTGCTGACACACTCCTGTCTGGAGAGAGGGCAGCCATGGCGGGTGATGCGATGTGAGACTTGAGCTAATCTCTCTCAAGTGGGACTGTGAACTTTGATAGATTATTGGGGGTTTTCACCGCTTGCTCATCAGATAGTAGTAGTTCTTTGGTGCCTAGGAACCTCACATGGTCTGCGCTCAGAGGCTGCACAGTATTGTGTATTTACAGCACAATAATCACATGGGCACAGACAACTAAATAAATACAACACCGAAACCATCTGAAAAAAAATGAAATAATAAAAAACAGTATATATATACAGTATATACACAATATTCAGTGGTCGTAGTGTATGTTCATAGTTATGACTATTTTAATGTAACGTTTATAATGCCTTTATTAATTACATGTAAATTGGCGACTTCTTGGAAAATGTTTACTGCCCTAATGCATGATAGATATTGCTGTTCTGTGAAGTACTGTACACATTTGCCTTACAGGTATTTGCTTAACTAAGATAATGACAGCACTGTTTGAATTAAAGGTGTATCTATGCTAATGTAAACAGGTGAGCATTTTTCTTCCACATGCCATACTTATTGGGCATGTAAATCTTTGCACATGAGAATATCTTAAAATAAGGAATTGTTCTAAATTATTAGTGTGCAGAAGACATAAAAATAATCTTTATTTATATAGCGCCAACATATTCCGCAGTGCTTTACAATTCAGAGGTTCATACACAAACAGTCATAAGTAACAGTTGTCAAGGAATAAAATAATTAAAGCACAATAATGAGAGCCCTGCTCATAAGAGCTTACAGTCTACAATGAGATGAGGGTGACAGAGTGCAGGGACTTATTTACAATTATGGTCCAGCCAACTTAAGGAAGTGGGGAATAGATAAGAGCTGCATGAGTGGCCACCTGCCATTCTTTGTAAAGCATTTTGTGTCTGGTGGAGTGAATTGGCTATGTCTGAGTGACTTTGACTAGAAGGGCATTATAAGCCGCCCTAAAGAGATGCGTTGTTAGGGAGCGCCTGAAACTATGTAAGTTGTGGGTAGACCTAATTTCTTGGGGTAGAGCATTCCAGAGAATTGTTGCAGCTCGGGAGAAGTCTTGAAGTCGGGCGTGGAAGGTTCGAATTAATGCAAAAGTTAGTCTATAGTCGCTTGCAGAACGCAGAGAACGGGTGGGGTGATAGACAGATGAGGGTGGAAAGCTAGGGAGATGCTGCACTGTGAAGAGCTTTGTGGGTGAGAACAAGCAATTTGAATTGGATCCTGTAGTGTACGGGCAGCCAGTGCAATGACTGTCACAGAGCGGAAGTATCTGAGTAATGGTTAGCCAGATAGGTGACCCTGCCTGCCGCATTAACGATGGACTGGAGAAGGGAAAGTCTAGCGAGGGGGAGGCCAATTAATAGAGAATTATAATAAAAGAAAATCTGTTGTCATTTTTATTAGAGGAAGACAATCGAAACAGTCAGTAACAAAACTTTAGGATGATTGACCACATTTTGTCATAGCATTTAACCCCATCAGTTACATTTTAATGATGTAATATTTTAATAATTGTTCTACTACTCATCTGAAGGACAGAGTTTTTCCTCTAATTAGTTACTTTATCTTTAATATTGTCATGGTACAGTAAAATCTGTTTAAGAGGATCAGTAACTGTAAAATTAATTACAGTCATATGAAAGAGTTTGGGCACCCCTCTTAATCTTACTCATTTTTTTTTATTTAAAATTGTTTTTTTTGCAACAGCTATTTCAGTGTGATATATGTAATAACTGATGGACACAGTAATATTTCAGGATTGAAATGAGGTTTATTGTACTAACTGAAAATGTGAAATATGCATTATTTCAAAATTTGACAGGTGCCAAAGTATGGGCACCCTTCTGATTTTCATGATTTGAATACTCCTAACTTCTTTTTACTGACTTACTGAAGCACTAAATTGGTTTGGCAACCTTATTGAGCTTTGTACTTCATAGCCCGGTGTATCCAATCATGAGAAAAGCTATTTTAGTGTCCACTTGCAAGTTGTTCTCCTATTTGCACCTTCTCTGAGGAGTGAATCATGGGCTCCTCAAAACAGCTCTCAAATGATCTGAAAAAAAAGATTGTTCAACATAGTTGTTCAGGGGAAGGATACAAAAAGTTGTCTCAGAGAATTGCTCACTAATAGAGATTTAGACAAATTTGCTAACAATATTTGAGAGAAAAAGGCCTTTTGTGTACATAGAAAAAGTCTTAGGCTGGTTTCACACTGCATTTTTTTCCCTGATAAGGTTCCATCTGGTTTGTGTGCCAAAATCAGTAGAGGAACCAGGAGAGGAACTTGCAGAGAAAAAGTACAAGGGCTCGGACACACTCATCCGAGTTTGATGGATTAGACTTGGAACAGGCTGGAGCAGTAACCCTGAATGGCCTCTCCCTGACTGGACGGGGAATGACAGCTGCTTGTGTTTCTGTGCCGCATCGCATTCCCCGTCCAGAGACAGAGAGGCCTTCAGGGTCACTACTCCAGCCTGTTCCAAGTCTCATCCGTCAAACTCGGATGAGTGTGTCCGAGCCCTTATTGAAAGATTGACATCTGTTCTGAGTTTTGGAGACACTCCTGGTTTTGGCACACAAACGGATGGAACCTGATTAGGGAAAAAACTGCAGTATGAAACCAGCCTTAGATCTTTGAGTTCAGCTCATGAAAAATGGGAGCAAAAACAAGTGTGTTGCGTTTATATTTTTGTTCATTATATTTACAGATTTTGTATTTTCTTTAGGGCTTTTGTTTTTCAGATTTTTTACTCTCTTCCACTTTTGTCTGTTATTGCAAAGCTTCTCTAGTCACTAAATCCTCTGAAATTTACAAGATCTGATGGCTCTCAATCTGTCACTGGCAGTGCTGACTGAAAACTAGTAGATCAGCTATGGCATGAGCCATTTGAGTTTTTCGGAAACACCCAGTAGTTAATTTAAGTGCTTGTGCACACTACCATTTAAATCGGACGAGTGCTATCCGGTTTTGATGAATAGCACTCGCACCCATGTTATTCGATGGATCCGTGCACGTCTGATTATTTTTTCAAGATGTCCCAAGTAAAAAATCTGATTTTAATCTGAGTGTCAGAGAAAATTGGCAATGTAAGTCTAAAGGCCCTGTCTCACGCTTCAATGTATCGGTGAACTGACCAACGATCCGACTTGACCTAGATCGCTGGAACGACGATCAATGATCACTAGTGAAAAGTCACATGTACAGATATCGTTAACGACACAGCAACGATTCGGCGACAAGCAAACGATACTTGCTGTCGTTAACTCTCCTACGTTATTCAGTTGTGAATAGGCGAAGTCGTTAACAACATCGTTATCAAGTTGTCACACACACCGATGCTGCAGACTGAATGAACGCTCATCGTTTGGTTTAAGGTCCGGTTCACTAACCTCTCATCAACGATCTGCCCGATTATCATTGATCGTTTGTACATGTCACACTGAACGACGTTGTTACGACATCATTAGAACGACTAAAAACCCGTGACGTACTAACGATATCGTTAACGATATCGTAGTGTGAGATGAGGCCTTACGGGTCAATGAAATCACCATCTGAGTGCAGTACGATTTTCAACGGACTATCTAAATAGAGCTGCAAAAATGTTTTTTTTTCCTTATTCTCCACCTCCAAGAATAACAGATCCCACTCTGTTCAAAGTCTGTTTAGCATAATCAGATAATTTTTCTCAGATGTGGAAACCGGTCATTTGCACCTACCCTAACGGTGAGCCTGGTGGGACAAAAGGAACTATGGAAGTCAAATTAGTGGGGTCTGGGGAACACCCAGAGAAGACATGCTGTATATACAGTCATATGAAAAAGTTTGGGCACCCCTCTTAATCTTACTCTTTTTTTTTTGTTTAAAATTGTTTTTTTGCAACAGCTATTTCAGTGTGATATATGTAATAACTAATGGACACAGTAATATTTCAGATTGAAATGAGGTTTATTGTACTAACCGAAAATGTGAAATATGCATTATTTCAAAATTTGACAGGTGCAAAAGTATGGGCACCTCAACAGAAAAGTGACATTAATATTTAGTAGATCCACCTTTTGCAAAAATAACAGCCTCTAGTCGCTTCCTGTAGCTGTTAATGAGTTCCTGGATCCTGGATGAAGGTATTTTTGACCATTCCTCTTTACAAAAGAATTCCAGTTCAGTTAAGTTTGATGGTCGCCGAGCATGGACAGCCCACTTCAAAACATCCCACAGATGTTCAATGATATTCAGGTCTGGGACTGGGATGGCCATTCCAGAACATTGTAATTGTTTCTCTGCATGAATGCCTGAGTAGATTTGGAGCGATGTTTTGGATCATTGTCTTGCTGAAAGATCCATCCCCGGCGTAACTTCAACTTTGACACTGATTCTTGAACATTATTCTCAAGAATCTACTGATACTGAGTTGAATCCATGCGACCCTCAACTTTAACAAGATTCCCGGTGCCGTCATTGGCCACACAGCCCCAAAGCATGATGGACCCTCCCCCAAATTTGACAGTGGGTAGCAAGTGTTTATCTTGGAATGCTGTGTTTTTGTGGCGCCATGCATAACGCTTTGTTGTATGACCAAACAACTCAATCTTTGTTTCATCAGTCCACAGGACCTTCTTCCAAAATGAAACTGGCTTGTCAATATGTGCTTTTGCATACCTCAGGCGACTCTGTTTGTGGCGTGCATGCAGAAACGGCTTCTTTAGCATCACTCTCCCATACAGCTTCACCTTGTGCAGTGTGCACTGTATTGTTGACCAATGCACAGTAACACCATCTGCAGCAAGATGATGCTGCAGGTCTTTGGAGGTGGTCTGTGGATTGTTCTTGACTGTTCTCACCATTCTTCTTCTCTGCATTTCTGATATTTTTGTTGGCTGCCACTTCTGGCCTTTACAAGAACTGTCCCTGTGGTCTTCCATTTCCTTACTATGTCCCTCACAGTGGAAACTAACAGGTTAAATCTCTGAGACTAGAATCAGCTGTTCATTTGAAACTACAGGCGGGAAAGCCAGCAGTAAGAATTCACCGCCGGCTTTCCCAGTCTGTGCTGCCCTCCCCACTCACTGATGTCCCCTCCCTGCTCACTGATGCCCCCTACCCACCTGATCCCAAGTTAGGACCGGGTGGGGAGCGAAGCACCAGGCAACGGGGAGGGGGCATCAGTGAGTGGGGAGCGCAGCACAGACAGGAAAGCCGGCAGTGAAGTCTTCTCACCGCCAGCTTACCCACCTGCCTCCTGCGCTCCCCACTTACTGGTGCTGCACTCCCCGCCCGGTCCTAACTTAGGATCGGGTAGGGAGGTGGCGGGGGGAGCGGAGGATCAGGATGGGAGGCTGTGGTGAAGCGAGTAGGGGGCTTAATGATTGTTTAAAACCGGGTGGCTTTTTACCGCCGACTTTTAAACAATCATGTGGCCATTGCAGCCTTTTCCTCTGCTGCAAGACTCTTTATAGGGTCTGGCAGCTGAGGAATTATTTTAAACAGAGGCAGTATTTCTAAAATATAACCTTTATTTTGTTTTAATTAAAACAAGGACCACATCGGGTCCAAACACAGTGTAACCTTGTAAAGGGGGGTGGGTCGCCCTGTTCTTTCCCTATATTCCCCTACCTACCAGCTGAGTTTTCACCCTAAAAACCCCCTATGGTGTCCCCGCTCCACGGCGGCTATCCCTCCTGATCCCTTTCTTGTGACAGGGGGGGGGGATTTTCTTATAAATAATTCCCCATATACATATGCACTATACCCAAGGTAAAAAAGTTGTGGATCCCTCTGGTGTCCGGGTCTATCCCTTTAGACAAGAGTGGAAAAATTAACCACTATAGGAATCACTTTTTCCTAAAATATGGATAGGTTACCTATACTACACAATACCGTAGGAGGAGAAAGGAAACAATATATGAGTGTTGCCTTCCTGGGTAATCTTTTATTACAATGCTTAAAGGGCAAAAATAAGCATATATACCCAATACAGGCAAACTAACATCCTCCTCTCCTCCACAAGGCACCCAACCATACACAAATAACAGTGTTCCCTATCAATAGCCCGTGATAATCCAGCAGGTGCACACCAGATAACCACTAGATATAGGCACCACCCTCACAACAATGGATCAGTTGGACCATAGAACTAAGTAGGGGAATGGTTACCCTTTGACAAGACAAGATATGTGGAGGTACTTATCTTAATCATGAAGACCGGTCCGACGCGGCGTTTCTCCCACCTTACAATGTTCTGGTGGGTTCATCAGGACAGTCTATCCAACGGTGCTTTTGTTAGAGCTCCAGGACGCCCAGGGAGGGTATATGGTAAATTCCCCCCTTCCCATTTCTCAGTGGATAGTTTGCCTGTATTGGGTATATATGCTTATTTTTGCCCTTTAAGCATTGTAATAAAAGATTACCCAGGAAGGCAACACTCATATATTGTTTCCTTTCTCCTCCTACGGTATTGTGTAGTATAGGTAACCTATCCATATTTTAGGAAAAAGTGATTCCTATAGTGGTTAATTTTTCCACTCTTGTCTAAAGGGATAGACCCGGACACCAGAGGGATCCACAACTTTTTTACCTTGGGTATAGTGCATATGTATATGGGGAATTATTTATAAGAAAATCCCCCCCC